>OY728146.1:1207922316-1208547316 GCA_963277665.1 Viscum album | reverse complement strand
CCTTTTTACTTAATTAGAAATATCCTTCGGACATAATGTTTTTTGACAAAAAATATATGGAATTTCGACCATAATGAAGGGAAGGTCCGTTTATGATAATAAAAGTTAGTTTTTGCTGAATTGTGAATATTTCCTACTATATTGAAGTGTAGGTGCTCTCAGACCGAGCACACTATGAGTGGAATCATGTTGTTGGTTGTGACTAGGTGATCTTGGCGACTACATGACTGAGAAACTACATGAAACATAGAAACAATAAGAACCATAAATGATCCATGAACCATCATTGCTTTATGATCTATCTATACTCCTTGAGCCATAGATTTTTCATGTTCCATATACCCCCAGGGCACCATCACCACCCCATGCACCATCGACTCTCTCTGCAACATTGAAGCTTAATGCCCCATCAATCCTAGGTCTGCCATCGACACTCCATGTGCCACTGAGACTCTATATTCCATAGATTCTCTATGTATCATCAATACATCTAGTTTCATGGAGACTGAGGGATCTCTTGACTATAACTGGAAATCCATCTCTTTGTCCTTTAGACTTATACATGTGTGAGTTGACCATATTGATTATACATCATGTGTTTCCTTTATAGTGTACTTCATGTTATTCTTTTGTGGTGTACATTATATGATTCCTTATTGTTTAATTTAATTTGATTCCTTTTTGGTATAATTCTTTTATTTCAAAGTGGTATTACCATTATGGATTCACGGTGTTTTATTGAGAATTGTTTTACTCACCCATATACGGGCATTTCCAACATTTGTATTTCCTTTTGAAGATAAATAAAACTTTGACAAAGATATATGTAGGCCAGGACGTAGTGGTTATTAGAGGGATTTGATGTATGTTTTCATCACCTATGACTTCTAACAGCATCCATGCACATACTATTCAAGAAGGGTTCTCTTTGACGAGTTTTAGAAACTTTTTCATTAAATTAGAAGACTCATTATTCTAGTGGGAATCAATTCTAGCCTTGTTTACATTCCTTTTATCCTTCTATTGAAATCTGTTCTTGGTATCTTAGTGTATTCATGAATTATTTTACATGTTATTTATACATTTATTCATTTTTTTTCATGGAAGAGAGAGAGAGAGAGTGTGTGTACATGTACATTGTAAAATGACTCTGATTTGTGGGATATGCCAACTCAGTGCTAGTCGTTGGCCAATGGCTTATTTATGGTGGAATTTGGGTATTCATGATATGGTATCCTCTTGGATAGGTTGGGAAAGGGTGGTATTAGAGGAATGTTCTACCTAACAATCCAAGAGACTGTGATATTGATTTAGGGGAATAGTGTTATGTGTTTCGATTTAGGCTTTCAAACCAAGGAATCCAGTGGTGGTGTTGTGGCCAAATTATCCATAAACTACAAAGCTAAATTCTTCTTCTAAAAAATGTATTTAAAAACACTAGTTATGTGGATAATAAATGGTACATGCGTCATATAGGATTTTTAGCGTGATTTCATGTACTTGTTGAGTTATCTCAGCATGTATACTCTATTGATTCTAGTACATCCTGATCTATTTATTGATTCCTCAACACATATAGACATCCATGATTCTGATGCATGGTAATAAGGATGATTCACCTAAGGATGAGGTCTCAGTATAGGAACCATTACATGGGATATCAACATTTGGTAGAGTACTAGTGATAACACCACCTGATTAGCATAAATTACTACGAGAAACACCGATAGAGGATGCACACAAGTTGAGTGTGTTGCGGGATTTCTAGAGGCATAAACCTCCTTGGTTCAGGCATGAGCCAAACTCCTAGGAATATGAGGATTTGATATAGGTGATAAAATGTGTCTTCTTCCTAGTTTGGATGCTTCTTGGCCAGATGAAGGTCCTCTTTTTGAGTCTTATTCAGAGTTCTCAAAGGATATGGTGGATCTTAGTGTTCCCGATGCAGACAATACAACTCTCTCTTTTAGCAGACATTGAGTTTCTTTTTCAGGGATGATTTCATTGTAGTTACATTACGTTTAGTGTGCATACACGAGCTCCAATATTTCCTGAAAGGAATCCTTACAGTGGAAGAGTACTTGGTGATATTTAAAGATCTTTCCCATTATTCCTTAGATATAGAGAAAGCCCCAGTATTTAGGGCTCGAACCATTCGCCATAGACAATTCCAGGAGATTAGGTAATCCCTTATATACCTTGTAATTACAATACATGTTGGTTTACTAGAAAATGTAATCAAAGTGGAGAGCTTTCTGGAGGAGTAGACACCGACACTAGGAGCAACCTATGGGTGTCAGGTAGCTGAATCTTCAGAATCATCTAGCCAACAGCCGACACAAGGACCGAAATAGATAATATAATTTGGGGGATTCAAGTAGTATATAGTGTCTATGGTGAGAGTCTCCAAGGGTAGATAAATCCAGTTGAAGGATAGGTTGTGTTACTCATGCAGTGGTCGGGGGTATCATGCCAGAGATTGTCTGACCCATCGTATGACCAATTAGTAGAAGGATGAAGGACTAGAAATGTAATGTCAAAGTTAGGAATAATGAAGTTTTTTAGGAGGAATATGTGGTAGATGATCTCAAGGTGTATTAGAAGGTGGGTGGAGGTTCTAGGTTCTACCACTGCCAGCACGTAAGTGGTCCATAATGTCCTTAGGGAGTGGGTGGACCTGGACAAGTCATACTTCATGTAATAGTGGCATACAACCTCAATTCTCCAAGGATTATTAGAGGTAAAATCTATATCTTTTCCACCATAGATATAGTTTTAAAATACATGGGTTGTAATCACTCATTTCTCCCCATAACTCTAATTTGAGACTCATAGATTCTATTGAAACCGTTAACTGGATACCTATTCTTAAAGTCTCATACGGGGGATATTCGATGATCCCACATTATAGACAACTATGTCAAATTACTATAGGGGGTGAGTGTTTTAGTTGGGAAATTCTAGTGAATGCTTCAACTACTTATGAAATCATTCCTAGATTGGATTCATTATCAACATTTCAATACCAAATTAACTATTTAGGAACACAGTGCAATGTATCCATGTAGATTGTACCGGGTAATCTATTTCAAGGGAATAGGATACCCATGTAGCATAGGATGGACTCGCACATAAGAGGGTTTAACCTACAACACTCTAAATATATTTCAATACCCTTGCTGTAGTGGATCAGAAAAATCATCAATTGCCTATAGTGGTGGATGAGTACAAGGATGTCTTTCCATAATATGTACCTAGATTAACTCCTTGTAGGGAGGTGGATTTATGCATTGATATATACCCTGGGATGGTTTATATATCTACAACTATATATTGGATGCCTCTTAAAGAGCATCATGAACTGAGGGTACATTTTGATGTCTTTCAAAGGACGAGCATCATGAGAACCATTGGTTTTCCCTAGGTGACCCCAGTTAATTTTCCTAAAAGACAGGCTATTGCGTGAGGTTATTTAGGGACTTTATGTGACTTAACCAGGTGACCATGAAGATACTATATCCACTATTTAGGATTGATGGCCTTTTCGACCATATTAATGAAACATGATTTTTCTTGAAAATAGACCTCATAGCTGGCTGTCACCAACATCCTGTACGAGATGAGGACATCCCAAAGATAGAATTCATATGTTTTTACGGCCTCTACAAGTAATTAGTGATGAATTTTGACCTTGAGAATTCCTCAAAAGTGTTCATGGTACTCATGAACAAGATCATCCATCCTTATATAGTCCAATTCATCATGGTCTTCATTGATGAAATCTTGGTGTACATAGAGTGTGAGGAGGGGTACGAGATATAGTTGAGGATAGTCCAAAACATAATCTATGATAATGATTTTTATTGGAATCACTAAAAGTGTTGGTTCTGAATTTTGATGATCCACTATCTATGAAACATCATTTCAGAGGCCATCGTTGTTGTAGATTCGGTGAATCTTGATGAGGTGATTTCTTCGGATCTACCCAAGAGTGTTGCTGAGGTGAAGAGTTTTTATATGTTTGGATGGTTAATATTAGAGGTTTATATCAAACCATTGTAGTGTAGAAGCACCCTTCACAGCCTTGACATGGAAGGGGTAACCTTTTTGTGGATAGATAAGTACCAACATTGCTTTTATGAGATGAAGAAGAGATTGACTATAAACCAAATAATGAAATTAACTTATGGGGGTGTTGAGTATGTGGTGTTCTATGAGTAATCAACGAATGGGAATGGTTATTTCTTGATGTAGGGGAATGTTTTAATTGCCTTTGGTTCACCCTTGTTGAGTCAGAATAGGAAGAACAATGTGACTGATGATATTGAGCTAGAAACAAAAGTATTCGCATTGATGATGTGGAAAATATACCCGATGGGTGAGTAGTTTACCATTTACTCTAACGAAAATATTCTCAATTATATCTTCTCTTATAAGGATCTGAACAAGTAAAATATTTATTGTATATAGTTCCTCTAATACAATGAATTTTAAATTGACTATATACCTGGGAATGGGAATGTATTTGATGAAGTCCTTAGTAGGAGATCTAGCTTGTAATTGCTGAGTGAGGTGTTTGAGTAGTTGGACACATTATAGATATAATTATTGATGTATATGGTGAATCCTTCCACCCATAGAGGGTTTTCACCCCTAAACTATTACAAAAAGTCAGGAAGGCAATACTTAAGAAAATCGATTATGAGACCCGATTTTCTCATTTTTCCATGTGGCATGACCTCGGGGGATATTCATTAGGTGTGTAGAACATCTTTCTATTTAGAGGATATACATTTTTACAAATGGAATTGAGGATGGATGTTTTTAGGGGTTCCACACATCCTCTTTGGTGTTAAAACTTAGTGTAGAAATGATATACAATGACCTTTGTCCTCAGTTCTAGTTTAAAGGTATAAAAAAGGATGTGGTAGAGTTCATTTCTTAGTTCCCCACTTGTCAGCAAGTGTTGGCAGAGCAATAGGTTCCAGATGGCATTACCCAACCTATTTAGGGGCTTGACTGGATGTAGTATGGGATACCAATGGTCTTCTTTACATATTTACCATGCATACCTAGGAGAAGGGATACCCTAAGAATGATCATTGACTGACACACCATGTTAGTAAAATTTCTATTGATCTATTAGAAGAGTTCAGAAGAGACTTTGGATGCCTCTACATGTAGTAGGTAGTTTAAATTCATAGAGTTCCATTAGGTTTCATCTTCTATTTCGATGCTCGTTTAAAATCACATTTGTGGAATGAACTACATGCGGGTACATGGACTTAGTTGTGCTTGATCACATCATTTCATCCCCAGATGGATGGATAGGTTGAGAGGACCATCCATGTTCCTAAGGGCATGGAAAAAGCATTCATCCTATACGTTGGCTGCAGTTGGGGGGATCACCTACAACTATTGGAGTTTGTGTACAACAACAACAATAACTCCACCATTGGAATGGAATAATTTGATTCTGTGTACATGAGACTATGAAGGTCCCCAATTTGATGGAC
Source organism: Viscum album (assembly GCA_963277665.1). Taxonomy (NCBI): domain Eukaryota; kingdom Viridiplantae; phylum Streptophyta; class Magnoliopsida; order Santalales; family Viscaceae; genus Viscum; species Viscum album. Next base: position 1,208,541,800 of record OY728146.1, on the reverse strand, counting down.
TGACCAAGGAGCGTCCACACTCATGGGTCCATAGTTGGTGCATACTACCATTGAGAAAGTGTAGATCTTCTAGGAGCAGATGGGGAATACACAATGATAGCTGAATTCATATCCTAATAAGAAGTGAAATCCACTGTTGTTTGAGGAGGGAGACCATGTGCTCCTTTGGATCTCACCTCGATAGGGATTGCATAGATTTGGATTTTGAGAAATGTTATCTCCATGATACGATGAACATTTTAAGAATCTGAGTAAAGATGATGAGGTAGCATACCTCCTAGCTCTACCCCGACAATTTTACGTGATATATGATTTCTTCCACATGTCTCATTTGATGGAGTACATGCATGATCCATAGCACATCATTGACTAGAGAGAGAAAGAAATTTATGATAGTGATACTTTTATAGAGTACCTAATGTAGATTGAGGATCAAACTGAGATGATCCTTCATGGGAATTTGATTAAAATAGTATGTGTTTAGTGGAAACATTGGAATATACAAGAGAGAACATGGGAGAGGGAGGCTGATATTCATGCTCATTAATCTTATCTGGTTTTTAATATACCCTGTTTTTTCTTTTAGTAATGTAAATATCATGGATGGGGAGAATATATTGATTCTTATTTTCTCTACATTTATTTTTTAAAACTATTTAAGAAATTTCCTAGACCAGGTGTTAAGTCGGTGTGAGATTCAGAGACCTGTTGTTACATAAATGATACGGTGAAAAATGTAATGTTTTTAATAATGCATAAAAAATATTTATTCCATACATTGGTATAAATTATAAACAGGTTCCCGGATCAGAATTCCTAGGGAACCGTTTAATTTAGAGCAGTGATTTTAACGTAGGCATGGCCTAACACTGACTTCTACAGGTCGACATCAAAATATAGATTTTCCAAAAAAATTCCATTAAAATATTCTAATAAAAGTAATCTATTTGACAACATAGAGGTTCATTATTGTAAAAGACTATGACAAAATTATAAGGTTATAAACATATCCCTGGGGTTTCCCTAAGGCAAAAACAAGAAGGCTCTCCAAATAATTTGGTGAATCAAGATCACAATTCTGATCAGTGCACGACTGATCAATGAATGCTCATTGATCTAGAATCTACAATGAAAAAAAATTCCGTTCTTCAATAATTAATGATATATCCTTGATTTAGGGTGTTGATTTCATTGTGATTACTTTAAATTTCATTTATTCATATGATCAATGCATACTAACCCATAAATTGTTGGTCCATGGTTCGATTGTTCTTATGTGAGGGATAATTATCATGGGTTTAATGGGGATGAAGTATTGGGGATTTTTCTACTATTGTTTCCTTAATGATCCCACTAACCTGAATGAAGCCCAATCAATATGAATAAATACATTATTCATTATTTGGGTATTCATTTTACTTATATCTCCCTCTTAAATCTCTTTCATAATTAATGTGTTCTTCGACTTCTCCTTTCATTATGAAACTCTATTCAAATAGAAACGATCTCATGACAGCCCAATGATGTAGTAGTGCATTGTGGAGGCTCTTATAGGTTTAGTTTGAGGATGGTTGGGTAGGGCCACTACTAGGTCTATGGTAGAGTCTGTATCAGACTGGCAAGGGAAGACATGCTAATCGAGGCATTCCAAGAATGGTCCACCAACCGGGAAGCCGATGTTGATGATAGGAAGCTGTTTAGGAGGTACTACATCAGAGGGTGAGGGATATGGAAGTGTAGGCTACATGCAGAAACTAAGGGCAGTGGCAGGATCCTAAGGCGACATGAGTAGGGATGCTGCTTGGAGCTATGTCGATAAGGGGAATCTTCAGTGACGTGGGTCGCAGGACCAAACAGAGGGGGTGGGTGGGCCACCTGAAATGTAGTATGGTGCCCCATTAACTGGGGGATCCAACTAGTGAAGTAGTTGGGAAACCATGAAGACCAGAGGGATGTGTCTAGTGTGTACCTTGTCTGGTGGAGTAAAGACGGACTGCACAACATGACTCGAGCTTGAGATACTCTAAATGGGTTTTTGGATGTTGTAATATGGAAAACTGACACGAGTTGTAGGTTCTCCTAGAATGAACATGCTATGAGTGGAATCCTGGTGCTGGATATGAATATGTGAACGCGGTGTCTATGTGACTTGGGGGATTCTTGACCCATTGATGCTCCATCTTCCATCAAAGCTCTGTGAGCTATTGATGCTCTGTGTTCCATCAATTCCCCATGCTCCATCGACACCCTAGGCTCTATCAACACTCAATACGCCATTGAAAAACTATCACCCTTAATTCTCTATAGACCATTAATAATTCTAGAATCGTGGATACTATGATATCATTGGAATAAAACATGAAATAAATCTCTTCGTTCATTATACTTAAACCTATCTGAGATGACCATATTTAATATACTTCATGTGTTTCCTTTTTGGTGCACTTCTTTTGTTTCTTTTTATTTTTACTCCATGTGTTTCCTTTATGGTGTAATTTTTGTGTTTCCTTTGTAGTAAACATCACGTATTTTTTTGTTGGTATTACGTTTTTTGGTTTGGGGTGTCGAACTGATTTTTTTTAACTTACACCAATATAGACTTTTCCAACATGTTTCGTGATATTTTTAGAAAACAGGCTCGTTGATGGATATCATTGTACACCAGGAGTGTAAGGTTCTTAGTGCGATCAAGAAGACATGTTTTCATCCTACTACATTAGGTATCCACCCAATAACTACCCTTCAGGTATGAAATTCATTGGACGAATTTTAAGAACTTGTGTATTCACTTGGAAGAATCCTAATTTTGGAGGTATTCTATTTTTCCCTATTTTTATTGTAATTTTCCAACTATCCAAATCTATGGTTGTTATTTGAGTATATGAAGTCATTTTTTTATTAATATTTTTAAATTTATGCATTTTGGGATTTGAGATGTGTGTGTGTGTACAGGTACTTAGAATAGTGCCTCCTATTAGTGGGATATGCCTACTGAGTGCTAGATGACATCCCTTGGACTATCAGAGGTGGGATTGGGGAAGTCATGGAATTGGCCCCTCTAGGACATGTTGTGATAGATAAAAACATTAGATAGAGTAATATGAATTGTTTTATGAGAATAACATATATATTTTGGTTATTTGAGACAATTTTATTAGGAAGAAAGTAGTTTATTATATATTTTTGTTTTGGTGTTACAAGAAATTCATGTGAAAATGAAGAGTCATTTTTATATATGATCAATGGGAGTTGATATTAATATTTTGGATCTATATAGATATTGAATTAATACAATTATATTATTAGGGGATTTTGTGACAACACACAATGTTTATCATTATAATTTATAATTTTGTGAAGAAATAAGTATTTAATTTCATTCATTTATAGATATCTTATGGCTATATAATGATTATTAAATGTTTATTAACCTGCAAAAATCCATCCCATATTGAAATTGCAGTAATGTGGTGCCTTGAACATAGTGGAGTGTCACTAATAAAAAAAAATTCATATGCACTAGTCTTATAAGTGTTGGACACCAAAAAACTTATTAGTGATGATTTTCCAGGGGTTTATAGAGTGCCCAATACTATGTGGTCAAGTAAGTGGATTGAAATGGGGAATTTATGAGTATTTATAGTATTTAAAATCTATCCAACAATTAGGATTTCTACAATATTAAATTGACCACAAATTTACATGCCCTGATTTTGAGGGATACATTATTCTTCTAAGGAACCTTAAGCCTCCCCTCCCATATGAGGATATATGTATTTTGTTGTGTATACTATGATATGTCAAGGATGACCCCGTATTTTTTTCTACTAGATAATCATTCACTCATTATTCATATCCTATTATTAATTTTTAATTATAATTTTTTGAATTTATAATTTCAATATATGTTTATAAAATTGTGTGACATGTCTTGTCCAGTGTAATTTTAATGTTTTTTATAGTATGTACATACTTTTTTGTGGAATTTATTTAGGGTTTATTGGTTTTTAGAGTATTTTTTATTAATTTATTTTCATAAAAAGAATATTATTATTTTACTCTATAAATTTGAGTGGGTTATTCATGATTATTGTCCATAGAGGGTAGAAATTTTTGATATATAATATGATTAATGAACGAAAGAAATAAATTCATTGAATGATGATGGGGGACTAATTTTGGATTATTTGGATTAGTATGAAATTTTTAAGTTATGTGGATGTTTGGGGGATAATATAGCTGGAAATATATGTATTGGGTATGACCCCATCTAATAAATTTGTATTGGGTTATCCAAAATATCTATTATATATGCTTTTTTATAGTGGATTAAATGGTTTATGTATCACATGAAGATTATATTTTAGGATGAGTATTCATGGTTCATGTGACCCTATTATGTTTGGGATCTAAAAAAATGATATTATTATCATTAGTGGGAGATGGTATCTGTAATATAGTATTTGGAAATTATATATAGATTTTATTTTCTCTTATTCTAGTAGATATAAATTACGATTCAATCCAGAAAATTTATTCCATTATGGAAGAAACATGTGAAATATCCACTCAAAAATACCTGTAGTGTATGAATAAACATGTGACGGAGGTTGAATATCGTGTTTACCTCTTCAAAACTTCTATGAATTGATCTATTGATATTGATATAACAATGTGAAAATATACAAAATTGACTATTCAGAACATATTATAGATTAGATATTGTGGTTGGCTCCCTAATTCAATATATTATTATTACTATTGGGTTCTTTGTAATGAGATACTCTTTTCTATATTATTGAGAAACATATGTTTGAGGTTTATAGTGGCCTGAATAATGTGAAATGAACCTATATGGGTTAATATTTTCTTATAGGATTATTATTTATTTACCTTCTCTGTATGCATTAACAAATATATTTTTAATCGGAGGAAAAAAATGAATTTCTATTCACATGGATTAATTTTTTATACTCATTCATCATGGGGATATGAATGAAAAGGGAATAATTTATTTTATGTATTGGGCTATGAAACATGGACATTGTTTATAATTTTAAAGTGGTGGATTTGTTCAGGGAAGAGGTGATTCCATGGTATGCATTGGGATCTTTTCATGTTCTTCAGATTATATTATTTTTTCTTTTTTTAGTATTATAGCAATTCACTAAATTTTTTGACTAACTAAATTGATGATGTATTTTGATTTTATATATCATATTTAATTAAGTATATGATGATATAAATATAATTTTTCATTTATTACTCGAAAAGTTATTATTATTTTTACATTTTTGTTTCATTCCAATATCAATGGTACAATCTCCCCTATATGTTTCTCTTGATTTACTCAAGATTATACATCCTCTTATATTAAAATTGGTGTGGAAAATGTCATGGGAAAAATCAAATAAATCTTTGGGAAATTTTATGGGGTAGTATAAAAAACATTGATAAATATAGTATTTAGTCATTATATAGTGAAGCAACACAGATATATTATTGTTGGTGGGGAACAATTCAAAATATCATTTCTTATTATTGTAATAATCAATGAATTTAAAATATATATAAAATTAATACCAATTCAAACTCACCCATTAATGCAGTATATGTATTGAACCGTCCAATTTCATTGTCACTTACACATTCAATTCCTAAAAAATACAAACTTCTTAAAATCATGTCATTGAGTATCAATCATAATAACTAATTTATTCTTATCTATGGTGTCTTATGATTTAAAAATCATAATCCATTTAGTAAGTTAATTAGACATGTATCCCACTACATATTGTTTCATAATAATTTACATTATGTTTCTTATTATAACATTTTTATAGTATAAATTTTTTAATATTAATTTATATTTTCTAGAATAATGTTATATAATCTTATATGCCTAATGAGAAAATGTAGTCACTGTGTTGAATTAAGATTTAATATTCAAAATGATTTGATAATTTATAAAACCATAACATCATTCCATTATGAATATTTACCCATATAGCCTTATTCTATTTTTGGAATGATTATTTGTATCTGTATATATTTTTCGGATATATTTTCAAGAATATATGAGATCCAATAAATTTTTTTCACTTTCCAAAAATAGGAGAATTGAATCTTGAAAGGACATAAAATATATGTGAAACACATTGTGACTTTGATTAATCTTTTTAAAACCATAGATTCTTTTGGATTCATGTATATAATTATTTTATGAGTGAGTAACACATTCATATTACATTATAGTTATCATGGAATTTTGGCGTTACATACAAATGGATTGTTCATTTACACTCTCTCCATCCAACTCATATATAACTCCATGTATTTCCATTGGATATAAAGAATTTAAAATATGGGTAATTTTAATTTTACATTTTCTACGATATGTGATTATAATTATTATAATAAATGAGTGGTATGGACATGATATCAGGTACGCCCTCAATATTCTATGATGTGAAATTTTTTTAATATTATCTTATTTTGACAATGTTGATAATCACATATTAATGGGATTAGTGTTCATCTATGCAGACTAGTTTTCTCATAGGTCCCCCAAATATTTTAATATCTTTCCATACGTGTGATATGGGTTATATTGTAAATATTTTCTTGTCCTATAATTTTTTAAAATACATGTTTACTGTTTGGTAACTCCCACAATAGGTTTCTAAAACCACATGAGGTGTCGGCCATAAAACACATGTGATTTTCTTTACATGATATTAATAGATTTCTTATATTATTTCAATGATAGTGTCTTATAATTACATTTTTTGGACTACACAATAGTATGAGTTGGGAGGGTGTTATCATGGTGTTCGATATAAGGATTAATGTAGGTTGTATTCGATATATGTGGATTTTTTGGTCCTCTAGACTATGTGGTACAAATTGTGAAATAGGTTTCTGAGAATAGGTAAACCAATATAGTATATTTAGGAAACATGTGAAATATTCCCAATTATTTTTCATTATATAATGTATTTAGAATAACATTTTTGAGACATTATTTATAGAACCTAGTATGAAGGACGGTGTTTATTATCTCAATATTCAATTTTTTATGTAACTATTGCCATTGAATTGAGGTTTGGTCATAAATTCATGGATTGGAAAGACTTTTAAGGATCATGGCATTAATGTGTTATTGGTCCCCCACTTCTGCAAGCCAATTGATTCTATATTTTTTTGAGACAGATGTTCATATTAACAGTCATTATAAAGTGCATTTTTCTTTGAATAAGTATATACTCATATCTACCACAGAACAATGGATGGGTGAGATAATACATGTTTTTTGGTACGTGTGGTGTAATATGTGGATTGTTTTTTATCCTCTATTTGGAATCATGTTTATTACATTGTCAATTTCATATTTGTTGAGTTTTGTTTTAGGGGCCCCCAGTTAAATGATTTAGATTGATTCCCCCAATATATTATAATACATTTTGTGAGGAAAATTTTGGAAAGACTATGGGAATATTATGATACATGGTTGGATCCCTGTTTTAATGATATTGGAGAAAAATACACCATCATATATCCATGTGTATAGGAAAAAAATCATGAGATATTAGTCCACCATTTAGGAATTGGTTTTTGAACTCCCTCACCCTCTCTATAAAATATGTTGTTTGAATTTAAATGATATTTTGTTCATGAAATAATGTTGTTCAGTACACCTACTAATTTTTTCTATATGTCTTTGGGTGTATGATCTATATAGGAATAGTAAGTGATCAATATATTATTGTTAATTTCATTTGGTAATCAGGTATTTACTTCTAAATTACCAATAAGGTATTATTACACCACACAGTTTATTACACGTTCACCCTTGTAGGCTAATTCATAAGTCCACCTTCTATCAAATATTATTTTTTATAAAATTAGAAATAGTGAGTTAGGTAAGTCCAATTATATATTAAATGGAACTCCAGGAGTTCTTGGTTAATAAAACTAATTTATAAATTTTGGCTGTTTGGATATTGATCATCAATTTATTATAAACATTATTGTGAGAAAATGGTAAAAAAATGATATTTAATGTTGGTAGTTTTAATGTATTATGATATTTCATAGAGAGGATTATGAGTATGGTAAGATATTTCAAGGATTTAGATCCCTAGTTTAGTGTTTCTTTCACCCCATGTGTAGGATATTTTACTTCTGAGTATATATATTATTTTGAGTTGTTGAATGATTATATATTGAATAATTTTATATGGAATTGTACAAAAATTATCATAAATATTATATAAAATATATGTTACTTTCATGATTATGAATTTTTTGACTGGGTGTGATGGATAATAGTTATATTATTGACAATTTCCCCTCATACATTAAGGTCCCAAATCCGCATCGGTCAAACCATTGTGTGTTTCCAAAAACCGAGGTTCTCAGAGGAGGCCCCTAAGAGGACTTGAGTAGTTTATTTGATAGATTCTAAATGTAGAGAGATTTCACATAGTGTAAAAATTTTACACAACAAGAAAAAATGTTTTAGGTAGTGAAGAGTTAAATGTTGTGGAAGTGGGTTTCACATCATGAATATATCGCAGATTGAAAATTAAATAAAAATAAATAGGTGATGTGTATTTTTTTGTAAAATAAATCCCTAATATTTTAATGAAATGATAGGGACATCAAATTTTGTAATTCCCCATTAAAGAATGTGAAGAGACATTACCAACCCTTTGGGTCATCAAACCCTATCTCTACTCTCATTTTCCATAATATATTAACCCTCACCTTCATCTTTTTGGGAATTCCTTCACCGAGGATCGATTACAAGCTTCCATCATTGATCTATTGTAATCTAAGTTGTTTTCCTTTTTCATTTGTCATTAGTTTCTTCCGGTTTGATATCTTTTTACTATTGTTATTCCTTCCATTCAATGTTAGATGATCTAACATGTTTCTATTAAATTCTTTCATGATTTTCTATTGGTTTTGTTTTTCCGTTGTGTCCTCATATGAATGTTGTTCTTACAGGATATTCATTGGAGTTATGCTTCGTAGTCCGTTCTCATCGGAAGAACATTGATAACTATTTGAGGTAGGGGATTGATTTTGTAACTATTTATTTTCCTGAATAATATTATTATCAGTATTTATCCTAGTGGATTACAATGAATGTGACTGAATAATAACATGAACTGGGATGAATAATTGGTATCGATCATATAGCGATGTTTCTACTTTGTTAAATGAAAATGGAATGCCTTTTTATTGTTTCTATTGTGTGATATCTATTCCTTTCATGGGTTATCATGTTTTCTTAATGGAAATTGTTAATGAATTATAAGTAGAAATTAATTGATTAATAATTGGATAAAAGATAATTATTAATTATAACTGAATCCGATTATTATTATAATTTGATGATAATCAAATTGATATATGTGTAAATATTTAATTAAACAGTTGAATAAACCTAAAGCATGTTGATAGTTATAATAAAATTATGAATGGTATGTGAAATTATTTTTTACTTAATTTTTGATATCATGAGATAGTGTTTTTCTTAGGTTTCCCAAATTTGGAACCTATGATTAGGAATTTATTTAATTCAATACGGAATAATAACTAGTTCCATGATATATTATAATACACATTTATATCAAAATTTTCCCATTTTCTTGTAAATGTGATGTTCTTTATTTATGTGATTTGTGAGTGATTGTTTTTTGGGATGAAAGGATTCCTTACTTAAGGAAACATGAGAAGGAAAAATGGGTTTAATTTGGGAATACCAATTTTTATAAAAGCTAAATTCATATTTGAATCAGTATGTTGGTAGATGAAAATGTTTTTTATGTTTTTTTCTTTCCCCAATTATTCTGATATATTGTTTTAGTGACAATCCTTCTAATAGAAGTCTTGATGCTTGGGTTATGCAAAACGATTTTTTATTTAGATTCTCAAGGAGGGATGAGACTACGCATATTCTATAGGTGGTGAAGACTTAGTAGGTAATTCATCTACTCACAGTGTTAATCCAATTTGGATCGGTAGATTGGAATGTTTTACTAGAATACATATAAATATTGAAATTAATGATTTTAATAAATTAATTATTACTAAACCATTAGGGTTGGATCTTTTAGGATACATTACCAAGGTTTTAAATCAAAAAATACGTGACTCAATTTTTTTATGTATGGAGGGAATGTAACCTAGTTCTAATAAAATATAGAAAATTATCATGGATAATTAATGATAAATGAATTAATTAACATGAAGTAAAAATGATAAAAAGAGATAATATAATTTAATGTATCTGTTTAAATGTTTTTGTGGTTATCAGATACATTGTCTTAACACTGGTAGCTATGAGTCTGAGATATGTTAGTTGTAGTTGAGTTTGAGACTAGGTTCTTCCAATACCATGGTTTTGTGAAGTATTTTTTAATGTACTTTTTTGTGTTTCTATACACCTAGACCCCATATCATATAGGAAGAATGATACCCAAGGGATTTCTGATCCATGGGTAATGTTTCCCTTACATTTTTGTGGGATCATGGAATACTGACTAACCCATTGGCCCCACTCCCTTTTCATGGGTTGTACTTCAGCCGCTGCAAATGATGGTTAGTTTTCCACATATATGGGTCTAAAGGGATGCATTGGATTGTGGTTATTTCACAAACATGTATTATGAATATATTTTACTATGAACTATAATTGGTATAATTGGTATTATATGTGATTTCTTGAGGATCATAACTCAATAAATGGGTTATAATGGATTGAGGTATAATACCTGATGTATGATACATGTTATGAATATTATGTTCCTATAGAAAAATACCTAGTTAAATTTGGTTACTTATTCATGCAGATGTGATGCCTGAGGTGCATGTTTTGGTTATTCACCCTATAGCATGTGAGGTGGCCTTTTTGGAGAGCAATGCTCATGACAAGCGATGTAGGGGTAGATTGAGAAAATAGTTGGGAAATTGTAGAGGGGTACCCTTGATATAATTTAATATATTCAATTCTATTATTTATTATATTTAGTGAGAGTAGACATAGAGATGCTGGAATCTAGTATACACATATAGGTAATGAGTTAGGTTCACTTATTGTCACTATGATTTATAATTCTTTCTTTACATTTTTCCTTAGTAGCTATGGGGAGGATATTACTATGTATAATATAATATTGAATATACATATATATAAACCATTTTTCAATTCAGTTGGAGCTAGTTAAAAGTTTGGCATGTTACTACTTTCTTCTAGTTTAGTAGTGGAATTTTGCGATTCATTGTCACTTTAAACTTCACTTTCTCTTTGTACTTTTAGTTTTCCATTTAGTTGAATTATTTAATTCATGACATTATATATATGAAATTTGGTTTTCTTTAATAATAATTTTAAGGAAGTGGTGTTTGGTGTCTATCTTTTCTCTCCTTTTTATGAGTTCTCTAAGAGGTTAATGCATCCTATATTTATTTTTACAATATATTTTATTCAAGTTTCCATTCTAGGCCATATTGGAGGAAGGAAACGAGTTTAATTATCTCTCTTTTCCATTTCCCAGCCTAGAAGGGGTACAATTTTTTGGGAGGGATTGAATAGAGTGGTATTAGAGGTCTGGTTAAGGGATAAAATTGATTTTGGGATTAGGCATAGGTGAGGTTGCATGAGTTTGTAGGGAAAAAATTTCAACTATGTTTAGAATGTCTTGTAAACACAAGTGACCGATTGATACAAGAGTCTTTTGCACCCACAAAATCTGACACATGGGCTATTAAGAATATAGTGACTTCCATACTGAGTTATATGTGTTTTATTGTATATAACTCACAAAGGATCATGCATCATTATTCTTTTCACTAATGTTTTAATGGGAAGTCCCGGGGATAGGTTATCCAAAAATTAATAAAATAAAACAATTAGTTAATGTTATGGACATCCATATTCTACTTTTATGAGATCTAATTTTTTGTTCCTTTTCTAGAGTAGATCCATGTTGACATTATCTACATGTTCAAAGAAAAAAGGTTCAACATGTTTCACAAGAATATCACCGTAATGTAGAGTTTCATGATGACGACCCTTAGAGGAGGAAACTCAAAACATTTTAGTTCATGAGACGGTAGAGTTCTAACAGAACCATATCAGATGTATAAATAGATGACTAGTTGGATTAGTTTGAGATATCTTTCATGGTGACATGTTATCTAAAATAGAACAAGGTATCATTGGTTGGGAAAATACTGTGTGGGTCAGTTATGTAGTGGGGTTTTTTTACTTCATGATCGTGATGAGTTAGGAGTATCATAGGGGGACTTGCTAGACCATTTTAGAACAAATTTTATTTCTTCGACCACAAAGATATCCAATACCAATGAGATACATACTAATTGGTAGTGGAGATATTGTAATTGATAGTTTGTGATTAATTTTAGTAACCATATTTGATATTATTCGGACTTATTTATAGAGGATGTGGCCATGGTAATGTATTTTGAGGGGTCATTTCATCCATTGATCTAGAACCAAGTCACCCTATTTTTTCTGAATACATATATTGAGATCCTAGAAAATGTGTAGGTCATTGAAGGAATGTTATCTATAACCACATAATAATTATATGGGAGTCTTAATTCTTTTTTCTCTAAGTAGGGTTGTTCTCAGGGGTTCTATGTTTTTAGTATAGAAGATCATATGATCCGCAGTAGGTAGGTCCCGACCCTCAGTGTCTCATTTCCCTCAGGGAATATGTTCTCAAACATTTTTCAATGGATCAGACACATAATTTTTTTATGTAGATTTAGATCATCAGTTTTAAGAGATCTCAGCCTTTCTTAGAATTCAATGTGCACACATTATTCTATTACAGGATCTTTTGTTACTGTAGTCTACTAGGGAAAAAATCTAGAGGTTGCTCCTATTTGGGTTTAGTGGAGAGTATATAGGGTTAGTAGTACAATTCCCTAGGAATATCTCTATCCACGTAGAGTAAAATGAATCCATGAAGGTGATCATCATTAGGGTCAAATAGGTTATGGATAAGGTTTTTGTTAGCTTCATGCTTTGTTATGGCCAGGAGAAGGCAATCCAAACATCATTAGAGGTACTATTTACTTATTTTATAATCGGCTCATTAATTTTATGATCTAGGAGAGACAAACTACATCGTATCACCTTCCCTTGTACATGCTTTGGGGCTTGTGGTAGAGAAACATCTAGTTCTCCTATTGTTTACTACTACATTTGGAGGCCGACTTAGCATGTTTGATGTATATAGATACAATTATCTAATGCTGTGGAAGCACCACTATTGGGGACATTTCCTATGATTATACATACAACCTTATGATATCATCCATGGAATGGATTGTTTTTTTGGGTGCAATATATAGTAGATATAAATTTGGGGAAGGATGTGTTATTCGATGAAAATAGAGAGGCTGTAATATTTAATGGGTTGGGAGACCCTTTGAAGGATTAGAGGGGTGTTTTTATCATTGTATTCATTGATAGATTAACTAACGATTATTTCATCTGGAGTTTAGTAGTCGACATTTCATAGACGTGTATAAGAGTGCCTTGATATCTTTCCGGACAAGGTTATAGCCTTACCCCTTCGATGAGAGATCGAGTTCATGATTGAACTATATCTAGGCGCTTATCCTCTCTAGATATCTCTATATAGGATTGTGCCTTATGAGTTACTAGAGATGAGTATACAATTTCATGGTGTATTGAAATAAGGTTTTTCATCCATGTATGTAACCATGAGTTGTACCAATCTTGTTCATAAAAAGGCTCAAGGAAGTTTGTGGTACTGTATCGATTATTGTAACTTGAACCTTGTTAAAGTGATGAACTACGATCCTTTTCCATAGATTCAAATTTTTTTTGATCAACACATGGATGAATTTTGGTTCTCAATGATTTAATATTGTTTTGAATATCATCAGATGTGTGTAAAATATGAAGATATCCCAATGACTACTTTTCTTTATCATCATGTGAATTATGAGTTTGTTGTGATATTGTTCCGTGTGATGAATTTTCATGTTATGTTCATGGGGTAAATAAATGTTTTTTTCTGTGGTTCCTAGATATTTTTGTGGTAGTTTCCATCGATGATATACCTATGTACTCTTTGTCTTGGGAGGATCATGTAGGACATCATTGTCCCATTTTGGGAGTTCTTTTTCATGATATTATGTTTAGGAAGTATATGAAGTGTGAGTTTTGGTCATGGTAAATCTGCATCATGGGAATTGATGTGTCCCAACAAGGAGTAGATATGTATTCATAAAATACAAAATTAGTTTTTTCTTATGAATCCCCCAAGACATTGGTAGGGGTGTGAAGTTTCTTTGGCCCTATATGATATTACAGGATGTTTTAGGAGATTTAACACAGATTACGACTCCTCCAATAGTGTTGATTAGAAAAGATTAGGTTTTCTTGTAGAATCATTAGTGTCAATAATATTTTGAGTATCTAAATGAGATATTGGTCGGTGCTCTAGTTCATTGTCTTAAAGTAGAAATATTTTATTTTGATGTTATATGTGATGCTTTCCACCATGGGTTGGGATGTGTTCTGATGTAGGATAGAATGGAAATTTATTATTGGTTTTAGTAGTTATGCAGGATTAGTGTAACATTTCTAATCATTATATCATGGTGTCAGTGGTAGTGTTTTCCCAAAACAAATTTGGGACATTAACTCATATTTTAGTGTTTTTGGTCATCACTGATCATAAGAACAAGATGCATGGTTTCTCCCAACATTAGTTGAACTTGTGTTAGCATTGGTGGATGGAGTTCTTATACGATTACAAATTTCTGATTTCAAATACACCTTTGAATAGAGATATTTTCAAATATGTGTTAATGATGAAGTTTCACAGTGATGTAGTGTGTGAATTTGGTGACTCTTTTATTTTTATGCAAGGAAATTCAACATTTCATCTAAAATTAGAGATTTTGGGGGAATATTTTTTCTTTTTCAGATGATGGTGCAATCACCTTGGGTGATATTGGTACAGGAATCCAAGTTTGGGGATCTTAAGTTAGAGTTATGGAGAGACTAAGTCGGTTGTTTCAATGCCTCTGATGGTTGTTTTATAGTTGTAGAACACAAGGTGTGGTTCTTGGGAAGGAGTTTTTTCCCTTTAGAGATCTATGAGATGGTTCTCATAGAGTTCCATATTTATCCTTTTGATGTAAATCTGGTTGTGAAAATTATTTACTGATCTTTGAGAATTCTGTTTTGGTGGCTCGAGTATAAGCATGCTGTTGCAAGGTCCGTGTCTTAATGGTTGGTCATCCATATGGTGATGGATAAACACTATGTTCCCAATGGTTTTCACCATGAATTAGATATTCCATAGTAGATGTGGGGGAAATATCTATGGTCTTTGTTATAGGTTTACTTCTATATCATGGATGTTATGACTCTATATGTGTTTTAGTGGATCATTTGAAGAAATATTCCCACTTGATAGTGATAATGGAGTTGGTCACTATAACAGGTTCATTTAATAAGTATTTGGAGGATGTGGAAAGAATTGAAATGGTCTTGGGGATGATCATTTTTGATTGGGACAGTCATTTTACCTCTAGGGTGTGCAGAGGTCTCCGTCGTTTTTTTGTTCTCACCAATGCTATAACACTAATATTCAACATCAGATGGATGGACATACAGTGAAATCCATATAGAATCTTGGAGACATGTTGTGCTGTTGTGTCATAGATTTTTTAGATTCATGTATTATTCCCCTTCCCTTAGTATATTTCATATCAGAAAATAATTTTCAACACACAATTGGTATGGCGCCATTTGAAACATTGTATGGACGAACATATAGTTCTCTGTTGTGCTGGACTGGGATTGGAGTGCTATAAATTTCCATGTTATAATATGTATAGATTATGAGAGATATGGGATAGGTGACTCACAATAGGATGAATGAAGCATGGGATCATTATAATTATGACTCTAGTCATAATATAAGACGTATAGAGTTCATCGTTGGGGATCACTTGTTCTTGATGGTCACACTTAATCATGGGCATTGATTACAAGGTCATTGGAGTAATATTTCTCCCTATTTTTCTAGGCAGTTTGAGATATAGGCATGTATTGTTTCTGTTGCGAATCATATATATGTTACTCCATAGATGATCCAGATACACTATTTTGGTCTCATGCCACATCTCTATCAATATCTTCATGAAAACTACCAGGTCATAGATTGGGGTGAGATTAATGTTGATGATGATGTGACTCTAGAGGAGTACCCAATAGAGATCCAGGACCACTATGAAAGGTGTTGTAGATCTAGAAAATCACCATGGATCAGGTCATGTGCTTGAATGGGGGCATTGAGGAGAGTATCTGTGTAACATCCCAGGTAAATAATGAATAAAACATTTTCATATTTATTAATATTTACAAATTAAATATTGATTTTAATTAAAAGGGGTTTCTACGTTCGATAGCGTACTCGATACGCAACGATGAGTTTCTTTGAAAACTTACGTTGCACACAAGTAATAAAATAATATTATTTTAAATGTTATTTAACAAGTAGAAATTGTACTGGCGGGAATGTATAGAAAGAACTAAAATATTATTATATATTTTTTTAATGTTTTTACATTTACCCAATAAAAGATAAAGGCTTAAAATACGGAAAGAGTTCAATTTTAGGCATTTATGCCCCAGTTTTCACTAAGGGTTCACTTATCACCTTTTGATGGAGAACCGTCATTAAATATAGTTTTGATCAATCTTATAAATTATATTAGACCAAAATAACTCTTCTTTAGAATCGGGACATCAAAATTACCTTGTGTAAATTTTTGGTACCTTTCCAATAAAGTTCAATTTTTTAATGAATAGTGTAAAATGTTGTATTTTAATTCAAAAAATCTTTTTAATCTAATTTATTTATATGATTAGATTATATTTTTAATTGGTTTTAAAGTGAAATTAGAATATATTTTTACCATTAAATCCAATAGTGGTCGTTGGAATTAATTTCACTTTGAAATCAGACTTAAACTAGTGTCAATCTTTTGATACTTATTGTTTCATAAAAACACACTATTTGCTTTGACAGTGGAAATTAATTATTAAATTAATTAATCTGACTTATATGTTTTGAATTTTGTAAAATAGACTTCATTTTTTAATTCTAAATATCAAATATAGCTTATGGTGAATTTTTGGGATTTTTCTGAAAAACTTCAATTTTTGATGAATAGTGAAACCACTAAGTGGTACTTATAAAAACTGATTATTGCGTTTAAATGAAATTTTTCCATCTTTGTGTTTTGAATTTAAAAAATCTGACATACATGGTTGTCATTAAGAAGTAAAATGTGGTTCAATGGGATAAAAATAATTTTTTGGTAAATAGTATCTTATTACGTTTTTAATCGCGATTAGTGGTAATTAGTGTAGTTTAAGGTAAAAATAATGCTCTAATAAAATGAGATGAGCTTGAAACAAGTCTTACCCTCATTGGTTGTGTCATGGACGACCAAGACAAGCCATGGGTCAACTTGGGGACCCCATGGAGCCACATTGGTTGGTAAATGACATAAATATCTTTTTATTTAATGTTAAAATAAAAATAACACAAACATGACATGTTTTACTAAAACAATTGTTACATGGGGATATAAAATTCAGAGTTTTGATTATAAATAGTAATTGGAAAGCTAAAAAGATTTCCTACATCATGATAGTTTTTTTATAATATTTATACACTATACAAATTAAATTATTTATGACATCATGATGATGCAGCGATGACCTCATTATTTAACGATTTAAATAAAATGGAAAGATAATGAAAAATATAAGACCTACACATGTCGAAAACCAATTGGATGGGTGGATTTCGAAACCTTATCACCTTATCCACGAATTATATCAATGTGGGACCTTTTAAAACCGAAACACATATTCAAATAAAGTAATATCTCTTTACTTTCCAAAAGTGTCCCTCCTCTCCTCTTATAAAAGGCCCCCACCTCTACCACCTTAAACACACTCCTCAAGCCTTTGGCTCGGCCAACCCCTTCCATTTAATCTCTCCACATCCCTCTACTCATCCTATAGGATTCCATTTGGGCAGAATCCGTTCAAAGGAAGCCTTTAGGCTCAAATCAAAAGGAGTTACACTTTTAAAGGTAATTCATTCTCTCTTGTTCATTTGTTTTATTTTGCTTCTCCAACCCCCTAAACTCTTTTTATTTACTTATTTTGTAACAACACCAGTATCTTAAATATACTAGGATGTTTTTATAAGATTTATTTGAGCTACAATCTCATAAAACTACATCAAATGGTTAAAGAACATACGGTTTCCGTGGATGGAGAAATTCTGCCTCCCGAAACGATGATTGTTCAATACTCATTTAACACCTTCAAAGGTGGACATTATGATGTAATTATTTTTATATATGATATATAATATGTTTATTCTTTCCTTAAGCTTCTGTATTTTTCATTTATGGCATACCATTATTGTTTCCATTATGGGTAAACACGATATCTTCATTTTAGGAAGTGCGGACTACCGCCCAATGAAAGTGATTTGATTCGTTAATACCATATGTGGGATGTGTAAAGGATAAATTTAATGATATTATATATGTTATTATACTGGAATAATAATATACTCTTCTATAATTATTATTCCACTCTATAAAATACGAAATAGAAATGAAAGTAGCTTTCATGCGTATGTACGGCTTACCGTCTCCATGAACGGTGCATTTCATTTCTTACCTCTAAATGATTATGTAATATTATAAATACATGTATATTCTGGATATATATGATATATATGATATCCAAATCAGGAATTTCATTCTAGATATAAAGAACCTTTAACGACACGAACAACATGTAATTTTAAGAAGTCCACTTTCGACATAAGAACCAAATATTGACAAAACAAACATTATTAACTTAAATGGTTACATAATGTTTATAACATGGAAATAAGTGATATAAAAGGAATAATGAACTTTAAAAAGGTTCTTAATCAAGTATAAATTAACTCAAGTTTATTATTTAGGACGTTAAAGAATGATCGAGTCAAGTCGGACCCGAGGTAAGGGACTTCGTCTCAATATCCATTCATTGAGGCATATTTTGTTTTATACACAAATTTCTTTTATACGGTGTATAAACCCCTTTGACTTTTACTTTTATACAAAAGCAATCTTTTTCTACGAAGCGTTTTACTGAACGACAAAAAGGAATGTTTTTTTAACGTACGCGGTGACAACGACCTTTTCCGCCGCCGCGAGTATTATTTGGTCTTTGGCTTCCTCAACAAGCCATTATGTTTTTAAAATGAAATAAATACCATATACTCTTTTAGGTATTTTGGTATTGAAAATGGTTTTGATAAAGGATTCTATTATCTCAATATATTTATGATATATTGTGATTGAAATGGGGAAATGTTACCATTCCTTTATATTGGTTTTATGTTTTATGATTTTATATTGGTACTTGGACATTTTAACAGGTGGTTACATTATAAACCATATGACGGGTGGTGCCGTGAATACTAGGATGGGTGGTTAAGTTATAACCTCCAATGCATTGGGTATGGAAGTCGGCCGTATGGCTATTCCATTAAGTATGTATGGAAATTGGCCGTATGGCTATTCCATTTAAGTGATATGTGTGGAAGTCGACCGTATGGTTATTCCACTTATGTATATTTAGGTCCCAAGTTACTTTTATATATGTTATATGTTCTTTATATGGGTTTTATGGTAATCCTTTGGTTACAAAAAGGTATGTAATGATACTTTTTTCAGAGAAGAGTTTTTACTACTTCATGAAGGTGAAGGTATTACTTTGATAGAGTATACATGGTTTACTCTATGTTTGAAAAACTAACAGTTTTCATTTTTTGTGTATCCCTTACTGAGCTTTTTATGCTCACCCCAAGTTTTTTTGAAATGTTTTTCAAAGGACTTAATGTGGAATAAGGTCAAGGATGGGATAAAGGGAATTTCATGCTTTATAAAACATGGAACTAGACATGTTTCTTTTAAGAGTTTTTTTATTTTAGAAACTTTGTAGAATTGACTACTTTGTAATCTTTCGAGATGTAATAGTTATGTTCTAATTCTCTAAAACACTAAACCTGAAAAGATCCTCAATGTGAATTATTCTTTTAATTCAATATTAAGTAAGGTTTAAGGCTGGGGCCTTATAATCTGGGAAACTGATTCATAGATACATTGTCAGAACCCAGATATTTTTTATGTTTATATCATCTCTTATAATGTTGTTCATTATATGGATTTAGACCCTTCTAGTTTGTGAGGAGGATTTATCATGTTACATATTGTGGATATGTTTTGTTGAGATTTGTATGCCATTGTAGATAGGTTTAGATCTTTTGGTGGTTGTTTCATGGTTTGGAATTATTCCCCTAGTGTGGTCGTTGAGCTCAGGTGGTGGCGAGAGACATGAGAGGTATCTTAGATGGTGTTGGTTCAGATGACCCCTTTTTGTTTAATCTATGGGTTCGTTTTGGAATCTATGGGCATAAAATGGTTTTATAGGTATCAAATATGAGGTCTTGGATCTACATGGATCGATATTTTTCATGTTTCTGAAGACCGAGATGCTTGTAAGAGGCTTAGATGAATTATTGAGTTGATTAGTTTCAAGATACTATATGACGAGGGATGTCACACTATGTAGAATATATAATGACATGAATGATGTTTTGACATCATGTTGAGTTACTTGAAATAAATGTTTTTTTTTCTTCATGAAATTTGTTTCTTCTTTAGAAATAAATTAAAATTTAGACAAAACCCATTTTTTGGCATAATCAAACCCTTGAGGACTACATAATGAGAAAGGGGATTACTCATCTTGTAATTCACCGATAATATATATTTTTAAAACATTTCAATCCAATCCAGTTGTTAAAACCTATGGTTTATCGAATTTTCTAGAAACTGGTATCCACCTATATAATGTTTTGGGGATTCCGTCATCATATATCGATTCATATATTTCATCTTCGATCCATGGTGATCAAAGGTGCATTTATCATTATTTTATCATTTATTTTTTTCCACTTTAATCCATTTTACACCCATTCATCCTTCCATGAAATGGAATATTATTTCCAATGTTTCTAAATGATATTCTCTTAGTTCTGGTTGGTACAGTTGATCTGTGGTTTCCTCATATTGATACAGATCTTGTCAGAGAGTGATCAGATATCTGTTGTGTGGTCCATTATTATACGAAGAACATCAAAAAACCTTTAAGGTAGGGGATTCCCCCAATAGTTAATTACATTAAATCAGAGGGTGTGCATGATTTATCCCTTTTGATATCAATTAAATTGACATAATAATTACTTGAACCGAAATAAATAATTCGTATTGATCACATATCGATGTAGCAACCTTTTACCATGACAAATGTTTTCCTATTGAAAAGCTAGATAGTGTGATAGGTATAAATTTCATGGTTTATTGTTTATTTTTTGATTGATATTGTTAAATAATGTAAATATTATATTAATTGATAATTAATGTCATAAAAATTAAAGATGCATGTTTAATGAATGAAATTGATGTTTTAATTTGATGATAATAAAATGGATGAATCTGTTCATGATTAAATAAATCGGTTAATGAGACTAAATAGTATTGAGGATTCTTGATAAAAAAATATTATAGTCATATTAAATTAAATATTTATTTAATTATTGATAGAATGATACAACTTGTTCTATAGTTTTTCGAACAAATGATTAATGAATCTATGAATTCATGTTGTAATAATAAGTTGTTCTATAGTAAAAAAAATTATTTATAGGTACATAGAGTCCCATTTTATGGTTAAGGACAGTTTCCTTATTCCCAGGACCCATGATATCTAATTTTTTGTGAAGGCTATATTTCTTTCTTTAGGGCTAAGATCCTAGTTTCTAGGTTTGATTCCACTAATATGTGATGTGTTATGAAACTTGGGATGGATAATCCTAGAGGGTTGTTGTGGTATGTGTGGTAGGTAGGCCCAATTGTTGAAGTTGATGTTGATGCATGGAGATTTGAGATTCATCAGGATATGCATGTGGTGTTTGAGAGGACACCTGAGATGATAGAAATGGTTGATGCTACACTTATATATTGATTTGAAATCTGGATTTCTGTTTGAATCAGTGGCATGGACAACTGCCATATTGTTTCATATCTTCATTGCATTCCCCATTTCATGAGGATGATGGTTTTGGTAACTTACCATAAACTATCGGAGAATACATGCCAGGTATACCTCTTGAATTCCATGTTTACCTTCTCATAGTGGGATGAGTATACGCTCTTGCTATAGGTGCTAAAGACATGGCGAGTAGTTCATCTTCCACAATGTTGATCCCCTTGTGTTTTTTATCTTAGAATTTGTTTTCCTATAAAACATGTTAATTTGAAATGTAATGCTGTTAATAAATGAATAAATCTTTAACCCACAACAAATGAGCTTATTTGGATTTAATGATGTATTTATAATTCTGAGATGTTTTGGTCTTGGATTTCGTAATCCGGGTGGGAATGACACATTGTTTTATTGAGAAGTGGAAACTATTCATGGTTAATTAATGGTTAAATTAATAATTAATGAAAAGGGAAATTGCTAAAATGGGATAATGTAATTCAATGTATATTTTAATTTTTTTCGTATAGGATATCTAGCCTTAGTAGAGGAATTTGGGAGTTGTAGAGGCGTTATATGTAGTCAAATATGAGATTAGGTTTTTCCCATAGTGTGGTTTTGAGAAATATATATCTTATACTTTCTCTCTTTCTATATTTTAGTCAACCTTGCCTATTTGGAAAACTAACACCTCGAGGATACATAGCATGGGTTGGAAATTTCCCTAACATCCTAGTGAGAGGATGGATGATTGAGTACCCACATTGTCCAAAATCACTTCTCTTGGTAGTTACTTGTGCTGGAATGCACAGTGGATAGTTTTAATCATATATTAGTAGATGGATATAATTTTTTTTTGATATTTTACATTCATGTAGTGTTGATATAGTTTTCTATATACTACTATAGGAATAATATGTATATGCAGGGATGAATTGTTGATACATACATGATGTAGGGTTTGAGATGGATTGAGGTATAATAACCAATGTATGATACACATTATGAAGACTGTGGTTGGTCCCACAAACTACATGGTAACTTTGGGTTATGTGTATGTGGTGGTGTTATGAATTCATTTCATGTTGTGCTTCTTCTCCAAGGTGTCTATTTTCTAGACATTTAAATTAAGATGCACAGGATGTGCGACCTTGGGAATGTAACGACCCAAAGTTTTTCAATGGAAAATTCCCTTCTTATATTTATGTCATAATAAAAATAATGAACTACTAAGTGATAAGTAACCTTTAAACATATGTTTGTCACTTCTATGTTTGGAATTTTAAAAATTCGACATACACGGTTGTGTTCAAGATAGTTTTTGGAGTCTAATGAACCAAAAATAATTATTGGTGAATAGTAACCAACCCTTATGAATAGTATCCTACCCATATTAATAGTAATATGACCCTTATGAATAGTAAATAAGATTAACATTACCTATGAATAATAAAATAAAATTTAGACATATTAGAAAGTGACAATTTGACCTTAGTAAACGTATTTGGTATTTTATAAGTCATAAATAAATAAATATTATTAATTAATTTAAAAGAATATTTATTTTCCTGTAATGTATTCATAAATTATTGAATCAATGTATAATAGTTTTTAGATAATTTTATAAGACCCTATATAATTTTTGAAATAACTATAAAATTAGTTTTAATCTTAAAAACTGTTTTAAGTAAATTATGATTTTATTTAAATATTAAATTAATAATATTTAGAAAATTATTTTTTAAAAAATGGACTTCATTTTTGGATTCTACACGTCAAAAAATGGTTGGGGTAAATTTTTGGGATTTTTCTGAGATACTTGAATTTTTTTGTGAATAGTAGAATACATTAATTTACCATATAAATACATTTTAATTAAAACCCACTATTCCTGAGATCACAAGTGATTTAAACACGCAAATCCCGAACTCAAATGACTTATTTACTATTCTTAGTCATCCAAGACTCTCTATTCAATTACTTAGGTGAAATTAATAATCTAATCAATTTTATATTAAGGAAACCCCTCTCCCCTCTACTATAAAAGCCACCCTTCACTCCCTCTTTTCCTCACACCTCTCAAGCTCCAAGCCTTCTATAAAATCTTCCCATACACCTTCCCTAGCTCATCCCCCACGTCCAAAATCTTCTGGTCTCATCAAAAGACCAATCCTAGCTTCCTTAAAGAGGATCTCAAGAGGAGAATTCTAAAGGTAATTTCTCTCCCTCTTCTCCTTTAATTTCCTTTCAAGTTCAAGTTCCTTTCTTGATATCACCCTACCCGTCTTCATCCAAATTGTTCTGTAAATCTAGTATTATATATATACTGAAATATTATGATTCTAATGTTATATTATATCACCCCACACCCTTTCCCTCTTCCTTTTATTTTATTAAAGAGAACGTTGTTCGTGTGGTGTTAAATTTATCACCTTCAAAAATGACACGATCTCTTCTTCCATTTCTACCTTCAATCTAGTCATGAAACCATTTTATGGTTGAACCAGAATATTTTTATATGTATTATGTTTTATTTTAAGTTTTGGAAATAACCTATGGCCTTATTACTAAGTTAAATGTTAAAACAAGATCGTTGTGATCCAAAAACTGCCCAAATTAACCCAAATAACCATCATTAAATTTTTATCTAATGATTCATCCACTTGGATATAATATAATTCACTATAAAATTATTAAAGATACTTTGATATCATTAATAACATGTAGTATCAGTTATGTATGTTTACCCATGATCTACCCAAACATCAACTTAAGAATACAAGTGGACCGCTCAAGAAAACCATGAAAATGAAGATCCCCGATCAATGTTTTTAAACTCTATAAGTCATCCAAAGGAACATAATATAACATAATGAAACCAGAATTAACCCTATTAATGTAAAAATGGTTCTGGATTTCTAATTAATGAATATAATGTCATTATACAAGAAATTAAAGAGAAGGAGGCATTCGAGTACAAGGTAAGGGGAAATCTCGAACACAATTTTCTTCCTTCGGGTTCTCCCTCTTTCACTCCATTTTTGATATGGTTACTCCTCAAAGATCATTTGTTCATAATTTTCTTTTCTTTTCTGGGATATACATGTTTTCACTGGTTTTTATGTCCATAAAAATGTTTTCCAAAAGAACTATTCTTTCAATATCTCACCTTCTACCTCTCATTCAAGGTTGATGGTTCTTGTATCAAGTATGTTTTTTCCTCTTTCTTTTGTGAACCCAAAGCTTATGAATGTGTTATTATGAGATGAAACCCATTACCTTACAGGGGTTATTTATGTACATGTTTCATATGCGTTCTATGTGGCAAGCATGATAATGATAATGTTATGATGTGATGGGTGCGCCCGGAATTATATAGCGCAATATGGATGTTTAAATGTGACCGGTGCACCCGGAATTATATAGCTCTCCAATGCATTGGGTAAAGTGATTAATTTCATGAGTAAATGTGAAATGATGTGTGAACAAGATTCTATCTTTTTTCACATGTATGGGTTGTAGTTAACCACTAAGACATGATGTTTCATTTTTATGCATTCCCACATTTCAAGTCTTTTAATTATGCTCCTCTCATGTTCATGATCTTTTACCTATGTTATGATTATGCTCACCCCATGATGTATTGTTCTTATATATCCTCTTATTGTGCTTTTATCTCACCCATTATGATGTATATCTTCAGGTGGCTACATGTACTAAGGAGAGGACAAGTGCTACTAAGAATCTAAAGAAGAAGAAAATAAATAAATGTTTATGGTTGATGTTGTATTTGTTATGTATGGTCCTAGTTTTCCCAAGACACTAAACCTCTAGATCCTCCATTTGTAATACTATTTTGTTGTTTATCTTTAAAATAATATAATATTAATGTAAGAAAAGTCTGGGTCGCTATAGTTGGTATCAGAGGAAAGGTTTAGTTAATTTGGGAATTAGAATTAATAAACCCTATAGAAAACCTCTAGCATAAGAATATGTACAAACACATACACACGAATATTTACCTAGGGATCCCATATATTATATTTTTGGTATAATTGTTTAAAGGAATAAGTTGTTCATGAATTTTTTACTTATGTTTTGTTCTATCCTTTTCTATTTTAGAAAATGGTGGGAACGGGGTGAGGTAAAGAAGGAGAAGTACCCTCACCTGTTTATGTGAAGTGAAATTTCGGGGGCGAAATTTCTTAAGGGGGGAAGATTGTAACATCCCAAAGTTTTTCAATGTAAAATTACCTTCTTATATTTATGTCATAAAAACAAAAAATAATGAACTACTAAGTGATAAGTAACCTTTAAACATATGTTTGTCAATTCTATGATTGGAATTTTAAAAATTCGACATACACGGTTGTGTTCAAGATAGTTTTTGGAGTCTAATGAAACAAAAATAATATTTGGTGAATAGTAACCTACCCTTATGAATAGTAATATGACCCTTATAAATAGTGACTAAGATTAACATTACCTATGAATAATAAATTAAAATTTATACATCTTAGAAAGTGACAATTTGACCTTAGTAAACGTTTTTGGTATTTTATAAGTCATAAATAAATAATTATAAATAATTAATTTAAAAGAATATCTATATTAATTTAATGTATTCATTAATTATTGAATCAATTTCTAATATTTTTTTTGATAATTTTATAAGACCCAACATACTTTCTGAAAGAACTATAAAATCAGTTTTAATCTTAAAAAATGTTTTTTAAGTAAATTATGATTTTATTTAAATATTAAATTAATAATATTTAGAAAATTATTTTTGAAAAATGGACTTCATTTTTGGATTCTACCAGTCGAAAAATTGTTGGGGTAAATTATTGGGATTTTTCTGAGACACTTGAATTTTTTTGTGAATAGTAGAATACATTAATTTACCATATAAATACATTATAATTAAAACCCACTATTCGTGACATCAAAAGTGATGTAAGCACCCAAATCCTGAACTCACATGTCTTATTTACTATTCTTAGTCATTCAAGACTCACTATTCCTTTACATAGGTGAAATTAATAAACTAATCAATTTTTTATTAAGGAAACCCCTCTCCCCTCCACAATAAAGGCCACCCTTCACTCCATCTTTTCCTCACACCTATCAAGCTCCAAGACTTCTCTAAAATCTACCCAAAAACCTTCCCTAGATCATCCCCGACGTCCAAAAGCTGCTGGTCTCATCAAAAGACCAAGACTAGCTTCTTTAAAGAGGATCTCAAGAGGAGAATTCTAAAGGAAATTTCTCTCCCTCTTCTCCTTTAATTTCCTTTCAAGTTCAAGTTCCTTTCTTGATCTCTCCCTACCTATCTTCATCAAAATTGTTCTATAAATCCATTATTATATATATAATTTAATATTATGATTCTAATGTTATATTATATGACCCCACACCCTTTCCATCTTCCTTTAATTTTATTAAAGAGAACGTTGTTCATGAGGTGTTAAATTTATCACCTTCAAAAATGACATGTTCTCTTCTTCCATTTCTACCTTCAATCTGGTCATGAAACCATTTTATGGTTGAACCAGAATATTTTATATGTATTATGTTTTATTTTAAGTTCTGGAAATAACCTATGGCCTTATTACTAAGTTAAATGTTAAAACAAGATCGTTGTGATCCAAAAACTGCCCAAATTAACCCAAATAACCATCATTAAATTTTTATCTAATGATTTGTCCACATGGATATAATATAATTCACTATAAAATTATTAAAGCTACTTTAATATAATTAATAACATGTAGTATCAGTTCTGGATGTTTATCCATGATCTACCCAAACATCAACTTAAGAATACAAGTGGACCGCTCAAGAAAACAATGAAAATGAACATCCCCGGTCAATGTTTTTAAACTCTATAAGTCATCCAAAGGAACATAATATAAGATAATGAAACCAGAATGAACCCTATTAATGTACACATGGTTCTGGATTTCTAATTAATGAATATAATGTCATTATACAAGAAGTTAAAGAGAAGGAGGCATTCGAGTACAAGGTAAGGGGAAATCTCGAACCCATTTTTCTTCTTTCGGGTTCTCCCTCTTTCACTCCAATTTTGATATGGTTACTCCTCAAAGATCATTTGTTAATAATTTCCTTTACTTTTATGGGATATACATGTTTTTCACTGGTTTTTATTTCAATCAAAATGTTTTCCAAAAGAACTCTTCTTTCAAGATCTCACCTTCTACCTCTAATTCATGGTTGATGGTTCTTGTATCAAGTATGATGTTCCCTCTTTCTTTTGGGAACCGAAAGCTTATGAATGTGTTATTATGAGATGAAACCGATTCCTTTCCATGGGTTATTTATGTACATGTTTGATATGTGTTCTATGTGGCAAGCATGATAATGATAATGTTATGATGTGACAGGTGCGCCCGGAATTATATAGCGCTCCAATGCATTGGGTAATGTGATGAATCTCATGAGTAAATGTGAGATGATGTGTGAACAAGATGATAGCTTTGTTCACAAGTATTTGTGGTAGTTAACCACTATGACATGATGTTTCATTTTTATGCATTTCCACATTTCATGTCTTTTACTTATGCTCCTCTCATGTTCATGATCTTTTTCCTATGTATTGATTATTCCCACCCCATGATGTATTGTTCTTATCTATCCTCTTACTGGGCTTTTAGCTCACCCCTTTTGATGTATATCCTCAGGTGGCTAAATGTAATAAGGAGAGGACAAGTGCTACTAAGAAGCTATAGAAGAAGAAATTAAACAAATGTTTATGGTTGATGTTGTATTTGTTATGTATGGTCATAGTTTTCCCAAGACACCAAACCTATGGATCCTCCATGTGTAATAATATTGTGTTGTTTATCTTTAAAATGATGAAATAGTAATGTAAGAAAAGGCCGGGTCGCTATAGGTAAATATCTAAAAACCAATGGTGTAGTGGTAGCAGGGTAGCCTTAAAATTATTTTTTATATTTTATGAAACTTTATGTGATAGTTGGTGAGAGTATCCATTATTAGGATGGAAAATTTCCATACATGTTTATGTGATTATTTAGTTTTAGTTATTATTCAAATTCTTTATCATGAATTATTTACCTTTTTCATTAGATCGTATATGGAGGATCCTACTGAGTATACTGTTATACTCACCATACATATATATAAACTAACATTCAGGTTATATAGAGCAGGATATAGACTAGGCATCATGGTATTAGCATTCAATTTAGTAGGAGCTACATGGGATTCATTGTCATTTTCGTCTTTACTTTCAGTTTGAACTTTTAGTTTTCCCTTCAGTTTTAGTATTTCATATATGATATTTCATATGTGCACATTGGTTTTCAACAACATTGTTGTATGAGAACGAGTTTTGTGTCATCTGTCTTATATCAACCATTCATATATATTCTCTTAGTGGATAATACCTACCATCTTTGTGTTTACTATACCCTTGGTGCTAGATTCTATCCCAAGGACTATTGGGGGAAATTATTGGGTGTCACTGTCTCTCTTCTCCCATTGTCATCCTGAGAATTGTATTTTTAAGTCTTTTGAATTAATGTATGTAACATCTCAACCCAACTCACAACAAAATAAAATTGGTCCAATAAACCTACATCACCATAGTTGTACATCCTCAAATATTATAGGAGGATGAATGGTATTCATGGTTGACAATTGTGGTATCAGGAGACTCAAGATTCAATATAGATTAATTGGAACTAATTAAGTAAAGAAACATCATAAATCCACTTCCATATGAGAATTTTTAATCAATTGATAATAATTATCATAAACAAATTACATAGATACATGAAAAGAATTACCAGAATTCCAGAGTTGCTTACCTATATGATGATTGAATATACATGTAAAAATAATTGAATAAAAAATAAAATAAATTAATTAAATGGGGACCCAATATATTCATCATTATTCATATCATCCTAGTCTCATAATCCAATATTAAGTAGTCCACATTGATCAAAAAATATCAGGCCTCTATATTGCTTTGATATATATCATGTGGGTTTTTTTTGGATATCAATGAAAAATGACAGAAAATAGGGTTTGAGTAATGATAATTTATTTTCAAAAACAAACATAGTTATGAACCTATTGGAAATTTAATTTTATATATATTTTTTATATTCTAAATTAATACACCATATCCTAATATATATGACTATATAAACCATAAAAGATTCTTTGGCCTATGACTAAGATTGACCAGAATAGATTCAAAAAATTATAATGTTTATTTTAAAATTTCAAAATGCCTCTTGGAACCATAAAAAAACCATGGATTATATAACCCATTTATATAGAAAGTAAATATTTTACTCTATCCACCTAGTATATATGATAATATCCTGTGGGATAGACTCACACATTTATATAGTGATAATTACAAATGGAATTATTTATCTTTATGTAAATAATCTTAGAATATTTTATCCAATAATGAAAATTGGTTCCCAATTATTACATCACAATAGTGTAGGGACCATAATCATGCCATCCAAAGACCTCAGAATCCCAAATAGTATGTTTGATGTGCGAGATATTACCAACAAATAAAAAATATAATTAATATCCTAAATCCATGGTAACCGCAATTATAAAGTTATATTCTTCCTTATATATGGGTTTCCATTTGTACCATAGAAAACCATAAAAGTATTGATTTTCATTTTTAATATAATTCCTAATTAAGGGAACATTCTGAAAAACAATAATACATCTAGCTAGGGTAATGTTCTATATCACATCATATCTACATCTATGAATCATTCTTTTTTCACTAAAACATAAAAGAGAATTCTAATACCATGAATTGATATACATACAGTCCACATTAGCATGGGTGATTGTATAACAATCCCATTATGATCAATTATATGGTAGATAAGACCAATACATAACATTCCACATCTAAAACGAAAAAAAAATATTTTTCTATTTTCAAAGGATGATCTTTTTATCTTCAGCACACACCACTAGGTCCATATATCATTGTGGAACCTACTAGGGAACAAAATTGTATAGTAATGTAATGACACCATACAGTGGGTACACTATATCATAATAAATCACAATCATCAGAAATGGACTCTTGGGTTATATACTAATAATGGTACACCACATGGGTTATATACTTTGAATTCCATGCAAAAATTTTTTTCCTATTAGTTTTATGTTACTTGTAACAAAAATACATGACCTATAGTAAATGTTATATAGATTTTTTCATGACCACTTTGATACCCATGGTCACTCTTTGTTGTTAAAAACAATATACTCTTCACTAAAAAGAACATGGACATTTATATGTGTCTATTATGACAATGTATGAGTGAAATAAACACCTAATCCATTTTAAAATAGATATCTTATGGGATCAAATACATATTAGTTGTAAGTCCTCAAAAACCTCTACCCCAAATACCCCAATCCATTAAATCCAATATAGTAAATGGTTGAGATATTTTAACACATGTCTACACATTTAAATACTTGTATTACCATGCACATTACACCACTCATTGGGTTTCAATTGTCTCAATACATGTGAATATATGAAAGGTTATTACAATAAATGATGTAAAAATTAGCTACTACACTAAAACCCAATGATGTTGGAACATTTATTTGTTAAATGATTTATTTTTCACTTAATAATTATAATATTTAAAATTATTAAGTTATTTAATGAAACAAGAAAATTACATCATTAGTGTGTTCAAATTTAAAAGTCACTATAGAATATTCATAATACCATATGTTTTGAATAATATAAAATCTATCACAAATATTCATTTTTACCTCCAAATCAACCTCCTGGTAGGTCCACCATGGCATTCCGAAGCCCATAAATGTTTCATCAATGATCAATAACTCATCCAAGACCCTATATGAAGATTAATAGTAAAATTTTTAATTATAATAAATTATAATTAGTTATAAAATATATTTTCAAATATTTATAATATAAATACAGTAAATTATTTTCGTAAGAAATGTTAAAAATAGACTGGTGAACCCTGTTACACTGAAACAATCACTAAATGCTTTTTAAAAACCCATTGCATGCATGTATTCCAAATAAAGGAAATATTATAAAATAAATTTAACCAATCTATTATATATTTTATAATATATAATTTGGCAAGTAGAATAAATTTTTTGTCAAATTTAAACATATTTTACTATATGAATGGACATTGGTGGACATTTTCATGCAAAACCTTATAAAAAGTATCATGAAAAGACCTAGTATCTTGATGAAATATATATTATATAGTTTCTTTCATCAATGAAATACCTGAAAAATAATATAAAATTAATTAATGGTGTTGGTAAGATTTTGTGTGATGTTTGAAAGGAGGATATAATACAAAATATCTTATGAAATAAGATTAATAAGACGCATAATAAATTGGGGACAAATAAAGAAAACATCGGGGCTATAGTTCATCCAAATGCGTCCTTATCTCCCATTACCTATTTACGAAATTGAGAATCCAACTTTTAAAATGATCATCTTATGATTAATTTTTAATAATGCACCATATTCTCCTTGTGTAGTTAGTCCCTGATCATCAATCATCTAAGGCGGGGTCAACGTCTGATCTATGTCCCTGAAAATGGAACTTCCATTAACCACTCCAAACTATTAGTTATTGGATACGAGATTATCTTTAATAGAACCTAAACCAATTAACCATCACATTGATTGTCACATGAGACTCCCATATACATAGAAAACCTCATGGGTATTCTAAAACCAAAATTTATGGTTCTCAAACTCTCAGAATAAAAATTTGTGTTTCAAATTTCCTAATGATTGGAAAACTAATTTTAATATACAATACCACCGAAAAAAGAAACCATATATAATCTAGGTCACCCATCCTTTCCAAAAATACAAATTTAATACAAATGAGTCCCCATTGGATATCAAAATTCAGAACCCATAACATTGGAATCATTAATACCTATTCCTCCATACAAATTTTTTCTGATTAGATTAATGTATTCTGCTTGAACTGCTAAATTAATAGTAACCACTCAATTTCAATAGTATACTACTTTTAATGTTCTTACTATATCACATCTACTCCAACACACAGTTGTGTAATCATGTGATTAATCATACAATTCATGGAGTTCCCCACCATTTTATTTATCTTATGTGAAAAAATCTAAATGATGGTTCCCCCCGCTATCAAAAATTCTTTTCAAAACAAAATATATAATCATAAAACCTCATTATACCATTTAGTATGCTCATAAAAATAATTTTTAAATTATT
The DNA here is from genome assembly GCA_963277665.1 of Viscum album. Lineage (NCBI taxonomy): Eukaryota > Viridiplantae > Streptophyta > Magnoliopsida > Santalales > Viscaceae > Viscum > Viscum album. The sequence goes on along the minus strand of OY728146.1, from coordinate 1,208,508,258 downwards.
ATGAAATTAAAACCTACATCAACAAACTTTTCTAAGAAACACTTACCTTCCACCACATATGTATTATCAGAATCAATTTTTATGATGATTAAAATATTGGATACATCTTATGGTCATTCTAAATAAATGATTTTTTTGAAAACCAATTTATATTATCAATCCAAAAGATGGATCCTCACTAATCATGACTTTAATTTTGTTATTCCAAGACCCCTGAAATATTTTCAATGTAAAACCCATCAGATAATCCAATATCTATTTGACTCTAATCAAAGATTATTTCACTCCAACCATCATTGTTTCTAGAATTTAATAGTGAGTATTCACTAAGAAATATTGGATGAATAGAATTTATACACACATTATCAAATATTTCATCCACATCCATCCACCAGTATGTCCATGATATTCATGACCCAACTAATATGATGTAACATTTCCAAAAATAATATGATTCTCCCTTCCATAAGAATGTCTGTTTTGTGGAATCAGTTGTTTAAAACCATGTTCCCAAAAACAGACATACTTAACTCCCAAAATGTAATCGTTAGGCATATCAAAATTCCCCATGAAAGATATATTAAAAGGATTTTAATTTATTAACAATTCTTAGCCCATGCGAATACAATGAATAGTATTTCATGCAATTTATATTATAATGATGGACACACCCATAAATCACCCTCATTTGAACTCCACACAATACGGCCATACCTATAACACTCAATGAAAAAAACAATGGGATCATATTTTCTCCTACATATGATTCTTAAATAAAGCCACAATAATCAAAATTATTGGAATAAAAGGTCCAAAACCAACTCCCTAATATCTAGCATTCATCATCCCATCATAACCACCATTGATTTTTAAAATTAATCAGCTAATGTTTTTATCAAAAAAAATTCCTTAATTTCATGTAAACATTTTTTTCTATGTCCCATATAACATGACCACGGAATCCCAAAGAACGATATCTCCATCAAAATCCAACAAATTGTGATCGTGATCACAAATCCATGAAAATGAAACATATGAATTTATATCTCACAAGATAATAGCTCCACTAAAAATATGAATCAATATTAGGCACATAACACATTCTAGTTTCTAACAACATAACCAACAATCAACTCGTGTTGATCCCATAATATACAGCATTTATCAATACTCTAAACATGGTAGGATTCAAATCGCAAATAAAAATAACCATGAAATTGATGGTATTGTTTGTGAAAACTAATAATATATATTAAATTTCAGAATGAATCCAAGTGATTTACCTCAAAAAACAATGTATATTATCATAGAAAGGTTATATCATTCACAATCTATACACACCTACTAATACTACCCCACATATTCTAATATTACTAAACTATATTTGTAAATATTTATCATGTGCATCAGTCACAATAAAAAGTCTATTTTGATTATCCAAACCTCTATGTATCTATTTTGAGCATTCCAACAGATATTTTCGTTTACGGAATAATACATATTGGAATTAACAAAAAAATACAATGTCATATTGTATAGGGTTACTCTGTCTTTGAACATAGAATAAGACACCAATTAATCATAATACTAAACTCAACAAAAACCTTACATATAAACATTAATGATATAATGATAAGTAACTTGCCTAAAAACACAACTGTGTTTCATATATATATACATGTATGTATATATATATATGTGTGTGTGTTTCTGAATCTATAATAACAAAAAAAAATTATTACCCACTACTATGACACCAATCAATCAGATTTTTATGGTAGGACAATGCATAGTGGATTAGATCCCAAATTAATATGGTATAAAAAATACATCATATATTTACATACGATTATACATATCATGTGCATCATAGAAATATTTGTTTAGTTAAGTATAATATTATTCAATGTTATATAGAAAATCTCAATATTGTTTGTTAATGATGCTCTATACCATCAAACCGAAATAGTAACCTCTCTTAGGTGGATTATAATGAAGGAATTTATTTCTTGTACTATCCATGTAGGGTCAATCCACCACCATACACATGTGATAGTAGTTTTCCAGCAAATTTATTATCCTATCCTAGATCAAAATATCCTATTATCAGAATGATATATAGGCATATCCTTAAATAAATTTTGCATTCCAATGATTACATGTACAAAAAAAATATTTATAATATTTTTAATGTTTTAAATAGTAGGGAATTATTTATCAGATATAAAAATATCATTAGTTGGAATATATGTTATTAAATCCCTAAATTCTATTGTTTTTTAATGGGATACATATTTCTACAATGGGTCGATTGCAGAAATTTTATAACTTGATTATTTTTATCAATAGCATCCAACAATCCTAAAAGAAACCATGAATCCATGAAATTTAGTGGATCAAGTGGTAAAAATTATATATCTATAATTTAGAATATCAAAAACAATACACTATTAACCAATAAAGTTAATTTCCCTAAAAAATATTGTTTATAATGAACCATATTATGGTACATCAGAATACCTGCTACATTTAGATGTCTTTTTTCATAAATTCCCAAATATTAAAACACACAAAAACTATTTATTACCATTTTGTGACATCATGACTGAAATCACAATGAATACTAAAAAGATAATTTGTGGTAAATTACTATAGTAATTTGTTTTCCAATGATATAATTTCCTAATATAAGTTGGGGTATGAGGTGATTATGTGATGAGAATGTACCACATATATCTATGTGTATAAAAAATATAAAATTACCAAAAAACATCCATACTCATCGATGTATGTAAAATGGATGATTACAAATGATTCATCAATAATATATAAAATTTTATATTCAAAACATAATATTTATTCCATACTACATCAAATATCACCCACTAAGTTAATCATAAACTTAAATAAAATAATTTATTTAAAAAAGTAAAAATTAAAAATATAGAATCCCCCCATATTCACCCAGACTCATCTCATTCGGATATCAATATCATATCATAGGATGTCTAGTTAGGTCATGGAATGTAGTTCCCCAAACCAATCATTACATAAAATAAACAGCGGAATCTTAGGTAAACAATCGAAATGGAGGTCCAAGCCATTTGTCAATATTAGCATTATATGGGGCATAGTAAATGTTGTTCTATAGATACCAATAACATTATTCTATTTACATAATTGAAAAATATGAATTATTAGATATCTATAATAAATAAATAAATAATAAATAAATAAATTGCAATTAATAATCAAATACAAGACCCTGGTTGGAAATACTAACTTAGTCTATAAATAGAGATTCCTTGAAAATTTTATGACATGTAAGAGATCCATAAAAGTATCAAAATGATTCACTGAATAAGAAAGATGGTTAAAAATTTTAATTGGTCCCCCTGCTATACAAGTAATTGAACCAGAGGATGAAATCATCCCAATATACTATGATATAATCCTGGGTAATTCTTTTTAATGGAATACAAAATATGGGAATGAAAAATCCCTATATTTAATATGGTATTTTTCAATTGAGCCCTCGAAAAGTGAGGAACATAACAGAAGGAATTGTCAAATAATTGCTTAATTTAGGAAAAATCCTCTACCCACAGCCACTATAAACCCACCACTAAATATATAGAATAATTTTAAGTGAAATCACTAGATAATAAATATTTTTATTTTTGTTGTATAACTAATACAATAAGGGGTGTTTTCTTGTTATTATTAATTTCATCCACACTTGTTTTTTTATATAAACCTTTACAGAATCATCAAGATGAATATAAAATATCATATCATATAAAAAAAAATGTTAAAAATAAAATTTTCAAAAATATCAGAAATTGATTTATCATATCATTAATTGATATAGATATAAAAATTATCAAAATGTGTCATAGTATTCCAAGCTTGACAAACTACAATGGTTATATTCATAACAGCATGATTGAACTTTTCATACCCAATCATGCCCTGTTCATTTTTGTATGTTCAATAGTTATAATAGTTACCATCATTACCCGTAAATATATTTTCAAATATATTAGACACCTATTGGGGACTGATATACCATATTATCATTTATATATCTGATATATTGTTCAATAGATCAGTACACATAGTAGGTACACTAAATGGTCCCTTCGATCATGTCATAGTAAAGGTACCCTATAGGGGGATCTTTCAACAATATTCCCATAATATTGCATAATTAGTATTAAAAATAATAGATAGACCACACATGGTTAATCCATACAGGTTCTAGTCTATTGATGCTACCCATATCGACATCAATGACCATGGTATATATTACTCACACTCCTTAATAGACCCTTCAACAACAAACCATTATTCAATCCACCAAACCTATTCACATCATTGATAGATGAATATGTGATCATGTTTAAATGCCTAATGATTCTAGAGATACTCATGGATCATATATTTCTGTGATATTTTAAAAAAATATAGAATCCACAACCACTCAAAATAGGTGGCCAAGGTATCATACTACAGGTCCACTATATTCACTTAATTAATTATAAACATTTTACATAGATAATTGGGTTCAAGGGATCTTAATAATTTTTTTTAAAATATACATCAACCAATTATGACTAAGTCATATTCTAGGGAATTAACTCTCTAGTGGCCTTATGTTTTCTCTTGATCAATAGTATTTATTATAAATTATTTTATCATCTCATTGAAAATGGAAATTTAAATAATTAAATATCTTATAAAACTCATGGGAGAGATCCCACATCACATTTATAAAATAAAAAGTAAAACCAAATGATAATTTTTAAATACCACCATCACTATGAAATTTATTTTAGCTTCATAATCCACTACCTGACAACTCCACCTAGGACTAAATATAAAATCCAATTTACTCCTACCATTAGTAAGTTTATTAATAAATAAACTAAATCCATTGTATAAAATTATTAATAATATAACATTTTAATAAATTTTTAAACTCAATTAAAATGATTTATAATTTATATCATCTTAATTAATTTTGGAAATGATGAAAACAACTCATCGGTAAACTCCGCCATAAATTAAGAACAACATACAACCTTCTAATGAACTTTGAAGTACAATAGTAATTGTTTAGGGAAAAAAACTAAATTTTCATAACATATTATGTCAATTAATAAATGTAATTTAAATAAATAGTTTAAAAAATTTGATTGGGAAGTATACCTTTCAAAAACTAATAAAAAGAGTAAAAAATATGATTTTTATGACTTCTACAAATGTGTAACAAAATAGATCACATATTATGATGATTCCACCATTATAGAACATAATCAAAAGTCAAACACAAAACTACATGAAACAAAATAAATTCTGTATTGTGAAGGGATTTAAAATGCTGGAAGTAGAGAGTATCCTACCTATGGCTGTCATTTATAGTTTTCCATGAACACCCCTAAAAAATATTTGATAATATAGGAAATGTGGGAATTAAATCATATGATTTTTTTCCTTAATATCCTCTATCCATATTTCAAATCACTAGGAGATATGTAGTTAAATTCTCGTCCAACTTTACTTTTCAACCACTCAAAAGAAGCCCATTTTATAGCTAGATGGGGATCAACACATTATTAGTGAAGGGGTCAAGCTTGTGGGTTTTTCTATGATTGATGCCCACTTAATAGACCATCAAATAGGTTATGGGTTTCATCTATTTGTAGTTTCCAACCAAATAGGATCCAGACCACCCATACCATCCTCTTGGGATTACATGATTCACCAAACATCATATCAAATATCATTCATCATCCATTAAAACAATTTATGGTGGTTAACCTACTAGAATATTATTTTTAAAAACTATAATAATAACAAGTTTCACATATAATTAATAGTTTAAAATAAAATTTAAATCCATGAACCATATAAATAAGGGATCTTATTGAGTAATATGGTTGTATTATTCATTTATAGTGAAGTAATAAATATATTATTAGTATATATTACCCTACAATTTTTTGAAAAAGTTAACTAATATCTTTTTATTTGTATCTTATTATATTTTTTGTGGTTTTGGAATATCATTATTATAGTTGTTTAGATTAGTATATATTATTTTCAATTTGAATTATTTAGATAAGTTAAGGGAGTTAAGTGCTATCTTATTAGAACATACAATGTTCATGACAATATTTTAACTTTATTTAGATGTTTACTAATATTCTTATTATAAATTATCCATATTATTGATCTAAATTAATAGTCATCTACAATTTAAAATGGATAAATGGACATTTCAAAAGAAGATATTTGATATAGAGTTTGTAATGGTATATCGAGAGTTTAACACTAACTATTGTATATTATCTATTTAATTTTCCTATATTTTGGTTATTTTGTGATTTTTAGTTGGACACATATTATGGTATAGAATCATTATTGATAATCAATTTCATTATATGTGATATTATTTCATTTTTTTCGTGTTTCTATGAATGTGTTGACACTAGATCCATGAATAAACATTTCCTGTGATATTTTTGTATATTAAAATATAAATGTGGTAAGTTCATATGAATTTGCATCATATTATTATTATAATATAAATAATGATAAATTCAATTCTCTCCGTATAATGTAGAGTAATGTTGTTGATGAGTGAACATAACATTGTTTTTTGGGGGGAAAATTGACTATCTTTGATGTTATGGTGATGTTATCCATGTATATTAATTAGGATAGTATACTGATTTTATAATATTGGTTCGTATAAATGTATCTATAATCATCAATATAGAAATTATATGTACCAACAACCAATGTAATGTGATTTAGTATCAAGAATTTATCTTATTATTAATAATAGTTCATGGAAACCAATTATGATGAAAACGATGTTTATCATGTAATTGATGGAAATTGATTTTTTTAGAATGATATGATGAGATTATTAAACGGTTACCTATGATAGAGTGCACAATAAAACATAATATTGGATCAATATTTCTATATTTTGGAGATGACTAGGAATAACAGATGTTGTTTCCTTGAACATACTAATAGAGATTGGATGGGTTCTAGAGTTGGATCATTTTTTGGGATCTTGTATATCTATATAACACAATGAAAATAGAGGCATATATTCATATAGTTGTTATCATAAAATATAAAATTGATCCATGTGGTTACCTAAAATATAATTGTTGTTTACAATATTTTATGTAAATTATTAAAAATTTAAAGGATATGGTGACCCGTGTATTCCTTCGTAGAGTGATAGATCATTTTTAAGTACTGTGTTATTTATTATTAATAAATGTATATGTTTCACTCTTCTCAAAAACAAAAATATTCTGTTTTTATGACATAATCATTCTACAATGGATTAGACATTTTTAATTGGGTTGTAATTTGATTATATTGAATGTTCTATTTGTTATTTAGGGAATATATTATTTGGTAATAAAGTATTATTATTTCCCATTAGTGATAATGTGACTATCACAAAACTAGAGTAACAGATAGAAATGTAAAATTTCCAATTATGTATTGAATAATTTTTTACACTCCTCTAGTATAAACATTGATATAGTGGCAAGTTTTGTGTTGATTAACACCTTGGTAAAATTTACTTTATTTTTTTTAAATCCCATAATTATCACATATTCACTAATCATAGAATACGGAAAAACCTATAATAAACATTATGAGATGAGGATTTTAGTGGATATAAGGTGTTCCAATTATATGATTTCAATGGTGATATAGTATAGTTCATAACATTTCAATAAATGGTGGATTTTCATTTGAATTAGAAAACAAGACATCATGGATTCAACATGAGTTATAGATCAATATATCAATTTATAATTATTTTTTTTAATAATTACTCAATTAATTTATAATGAGTATTTTTTTGTATGATAATTGATATTCAATGGATCTAATTCTGATGAAATAAGATGTTATTAAGGTTAAATTTGTAATTGTAGATATCTTGAAGTGTGGTCTATCAAATAATTTCCTGTTTTATCTCATTGTGAATTTGTTTGATGGAAATGTCCATATAGTGTGTAAACTATATTTGAAAGCTATTTAAGACAATTAGGAATATACTCATGGGGTGTTCCAATACAAACACATAAACCCCTCATGATATTCTTTGAATGAAGTTGTTCTTCCATTTTATGGCTACCTTATATATTATTATATAGGGAACATGAATTAGTTATTCCTGTGAATTTCAAATTATGTAGTGTTTGATGAATAGTCAATATTTTTTTATTACATGACTAGATTAACAAGATACATTCTAATATGGACTCCATACTCATCTGTGTAATTTCTTCTCCAGTAAAGTATAAAAAATTTGTAAATAATTCCATTGTAGTGTTGGTACATTTTTATGGGACGGGGTTTTAATTATATATCAATTATACCATTATAAAACCCATTGAAATTACACTATGTGTTGTTTTCCTTATTTTACAGACCCAAATCCATATTTTAAATTATAGATTTATATTCATTATATAAATCTATTTTTATTTTGATGGAGGGGTAAATTTCATTATGAAATTACTAAAATTTGAAATTTTTTGATTTTTAACAAATACTATCCACATGTGGATGCAATTTGGTTGATGTAAATTTTCTATAGTTGTTTTGAGGATTATATGACCTATGAAAACATTATAACACCGATTCATGTGGTCCATATCAATTTGTTTTTGGGCATTTTCATTCTATACAGGATTTAATGTCATCAATATTGGTTATTAAAAAATTGTTTAAGAATTTCCTATATATATTCGTTTTTTGTGTGGTATTTATAAAACGATACATTACATGAATTTATTCCAAATTTTTAATATACTGTAATTCCAGGGTTTTATAAAATGGATTCATCAAAGAGGGTTATAATTTATTATTTTTCCATAATTATGTTTTTTATTTTTGATTCTTCAACTAAAATAATATGTTCACTCTCTCTCAGCAGAATTAGTACATCAAATGTTAGAAGAGTATGAGTCTATTTATTTCATAGTATTATTTATTGTCCTTTTATCTTATAATTTGTTCAACCGACTATTATGTGGAATAACAATAGACATTGGATTTAGTTTTTCATTTATCTTGATTCAGGAAATGAGGTTATAATTATCCCATCATTTGATGGACTCAATACTCTACTCAGATTAAGGTCTCTAGGACCACTATGTTTAGTAGTTTTCTTTGAAATAACATACTATGGTAGGAGATGATTCATTCATTACATAGATACTATATTATATATGATTATCCATGGATTTTAATATTGAATAATGTTATATAATGGTTTTTGATTCTCCAACAGCCTATTTTAAACCCTAATATGTAATTAGTCCCATGTTATATTTACATGTCTAACAATTATATATATTGTTATTAAGTAGAAAATATTGATCAAATTATAGAATTTAGTTACCATATAAACATGGATATTAAATTCAGTGAGTAAAAATTCCCCTGTTGAAATTTTTTTAGTGGAATTATAGGGATGTTATTCCAGTTTGGGGGACAATTTGGGAGCTCAGTGGAATGTGGGGAACATTATAAACTTGGGTTATTACATTCTCTATTCCTTTATAATAGATATGAGATTTTTTGTTGTAACTGACAATATTGTTTTTTGATTCCCCATTTTGAGTATATCTAAGACATATAACTCCTAATTTGTATCCTTGTATTGATTGGTATTTTACTCCCTCATATAAATTAGGATAGGGAACTCCCCTATTGATTGTGGATTTGGAGAAACTCTTTTGGTAAAGTAACACAATCAACGATCATTTATTCTTGGGGAATAATTCACAATATATGATCAGAATTTTTATTTTTAGCAATATTTAGTTTCATATTTATTTATTTATTTTATGGAATGAGGTATTATTCATGATTATAAGATAAAATAATGAGTTTTAATTGAAAACCCATGGTATTAAAAAGATTTGCTGTTAGTGAAAGAAGGGTACCTTATGGTTTGGAGAGGCTAAAAATTAAAAGGGGTCAACCTTATCAAATTAATTGGAATCTATTTAGTGGATTTTTATTTCACCCCCTCATGTGAACCATTCTATTTTAGATATCCACACATTTTTTTCTACATGGATGGTATTGAACAATAATCGTTAGATGTAGAAATTATTACTAAAAATGTAACTCATCTTCTATTGAGGTCATAAGGTTGTTAGGTTAATCCAAATAAATAGGTGATTTTCATAGAGTCCTCATTCAAAAAAATAGTATATATTTTTCATTATCTATAGTATGTTACTATTTGGTAAACTCATGGATATATATGTGTGTGAAGTTATAGAATCATCACATAATGGTGTATTCTCAAGTTATTGACTTAGGAAGTTACACAATTCTTCCCATGGTGTATGTTAACCTATATTATTATATATAATAATTTTTGGGTATCTTGTGAGGAATTATTATTGAAAACACTCTAATTGATATCTTCCCATACATGTTTTTTCCCTGTAAAGGATGAACATTGTGGTAGAGTTTTAAAAGCATGAAACATAAAAATAGTATTTTCATTTATCAATAAAGATCAAGGGATTATTCCATAGATTCTATTGAACTTGAGTTTGTGTGATACAATGATTCTATTACCTTCTCCACTAACTAGTTTTATATAATGGTTTTTTTTTCCGTGATTTTATTCACCTAATATTTAAACACTATATTAAGATTATATTGGATGAATATGAATTCATGTATAATTTATTAATATTAGAAATATTTCCCATATGTTAATAAATTTTTTACAGGGGGATTATGATGATTAAATATGAGTTGTTGTATTGGTTAATGATTCTTATTTATTTATTATTCTTGCATATTTGAAAGCAATCTACAAAATAGATAGTCGTAGTCAAGATATAGTAAAAAACTCGGCTAACCACCAATAATGGAAGTAACTCAATTTGTTGGTACCTTTCATATTGGAATCATTGAAACTTGTTCCAGGGAATGGTTTTTTAATTTTTTTTTCATTCTTTGTATTCGATATAAATTGTGTGATATATCATATGTTTTTTTGTTATACCAAGGAATATATTTATCATCTTCCAATAACTATACTTTATTCCAATGACATGGATAATAAGTTGAAAATATCAAGTACATAATTAATTATTTTCAGGGTATTCAAGTTTAGTTATATGTTTCCAATAATATAATGAGTATTTCTTGCATCATTGATGTGACAAAAACCTCTTGAGATATCATCCTGCATAGAGTATTATAATTTTTTTCAATAAAATTATTCAATTTGAGAAGGAATATTTAACTTAAGGGGTTGATTAGTAAAATTTGACAACTAATAAGAAATATAATGTAGTGATACATGATCAATATTATATTTTTTGGACTATAAATATTTAGTCAACTCCCTAGGGATGTGTTTATATGTGTTTCAGGGTTATGTATATTATATTATTGAGTTAAAAAATAAATTTAAAATATATGGTGTCATATTACCATCACTGGGATGACTCTCCTCTACATTGGAATTGGTTTGTGCATTTTATATATTTAGATGAGTCATGGGTCCTCTATATAGTATTATAGTATGTACTCACTACTATGAAGGGTGTGGTTCCTCCATCAAATGAAGTTCGTATTTAATATTATATGAGATGTTTTTTTCACACATCTGTATCAGTATTACTAACCCATTATAAGTTTTACAATCTGTCAATATTTCGGTTATGGTTGGGGAATTGGTCATATTGGTTGATATATGTTTCATTTTAGCATAGGACTAATATTTTGATGGTCCTTGAAAATAATGGGTACCCAATACAATATAGGGGTCAATACTCACCTATAGAATGAAGTGTTTTCCATATTTCTATAACTCTTTGTTTATTGAATATTAAAAATTGGAAAGGTCAGTTACACCATCATTCAACATACTAAAACTCAATGTATTACATTACACCACCATAGTTAATTGATTTCCAATTGATTAATCGATTATATTATTTTAATATCATCTATATTATTTTTGTGTGTTTGTTTTCTAGGTGGATAGTGTGTCAAATATGTAAATATATATAGGATTGTAATTTCAATCATCCATATGATAAGATATAGTTTCATTGTAATGAGACATACCTATCTACTCCATTCACTGTGAAAATTTAGTGTTTGATGTGTTCTAAGAGTTCATGGTGCCTTATACCCATCAATTTGACAAATTTACAAACTATTTCATTAAATGGTGTCCCAGAAATGGTGTCACAAAAACTATGTCACAAAAATATTGTAATTAAAACAATTCGACAAAAAGGGTGTAGTAGAAATGGTGTCATAGAAAAATTGTCACAGAAATTGTGTCACAGAAATGGTGTCACAAAAACGGTGTAAAAGAAATGATGTCAAAGAAACTGTTTCATAGAAACATTGTCACTAAAACAGTTTCAGAGAAACGATGTCAAAGAAACAAAGCCATAAAAAAGGTGTAACAGAAATGGTGTCATTGAAATGTTGTCACAATAATAGTGTTAGAGAAACATTTTCACAAATATAGTGACATAGAAATGGTGCCACAAAAATGGTGTCACATATACTATCTCATAGTGGTTGTCTCATAGATTCTGTCTCACAGTTAGTGTCTCAAAGATACTATCTAACAGTTACTATCAAACATATACAGTTTCATATTTATTTTTCCAAATTTCCCAAATTTTCTAGTTTCACCGATTTAACATTTTCTTTGACGTTAAAAACATTCAAGGCCTTGTTATAAGGTATTTAAGTACTATTAAAAACCCATTACTCTTATATTAATTTTTCCTATGGTTTGGGATACCTATACATTGTTGAACTTCGTGGTTTAATGCAATAGCCTTTTAAGGGAAAATCTAGTGTATCTTAAACCACTGATCCTTAAATCTTATTAAGGGATGATATATCAACCTTTCATATTCATTATTTTTGTTATCTGGTATGAGACGCTCGAACCTTTCCTTCACATAGGTGTCATGAAATAAAATATTCCTTCTTGGATTGGTTCACCTTGACGTTCTTCTTCCTGCAAGTGCACCCCCTACTTTGGTGAATCCTAGTAGTATCGATCAATAATCCATAAATGGTATGACCGATCACCATTATGTTGGGTTAATATCGTTGGTTTTATCCTTGAACTGTTATGGGTTTCTATATCCATGTTATTAATGGAATTTTCATGTGTGTTGGATGGTGTGGTGGTATTTTTGCATCATAGGGTGGCTGTTGTCCTCCCCGAGTGGTGATAATGATCTATTTTGCTTGTCATGTCAAAGAGAATCAAAAACCTTTTGAGGTAGGGGATTTTTAGCTACTCATTTTCATTTCAAGATTAAGTAGAGTTTTTATGATTTATCCCATTGGATCATAATTTAATTTAAACATTAAATATTTAAACTGGATAAATAAATTAATATCGATTGTATGTTATTGCCTCTTTTTTGGTAGATATTGTGATATCTAAACTTTCTTTTTTTAACATTACATTATTGATGGAAATTGGTAATGAAAGTAAACTAGAATTAATTGCAAATTAATTTTCAAATATGATGTGGCATGTAAATGAGTGTGGTTCTTCTTGTAGTAATGTGATGTTAACAAAATTAATGCATACAACAAGTTTAATAGATATCTGATAGCTTACTTTTTATGTTTCCTATAGTTGGAAGTTACCAATAATATATCAGTTACATCTAGATGGATTAAATATCCGGCTGTTTGATAACAAGATAATTCCTAGTAGGGATTTGAGTTACGCTTTTTATTGAACAGTCGAGTGCCATTGCTTTGGAGCATTGAGAGCTCAATGTGTTTGAATATTGGATGCCTTGTTTAAGTGAAAAATACCCAATTGATATTATGTTTTTTTCCTACTACACGTGTTGTGATGTGATATTGGATGGTTGTTGTGATATGGGGGGTTGGTTTCCCATTGTTTGTGGCATTAGTTGATGCCTACAGTAGAGATATGCATCAGTTTATGCATGCGGGTGTCTTGGAGGAAACTAGAGATAATGAAATGGGTCGGTTGTGAATGTTTTGATGATCGATGAATCTTGATGGTTTTATATCTGCATTCCATTTCCCAGTACTGAAGGCAGATTTTTTTTCTTTACCTCTTTCCAAAAGGGGTGAAGATGCACGAGGTACGACATAGACTTTCCGTGCTTAACATATCAAGGGAGGATGGGTCTACGCTTTGGCTATAGGTGGAAAAGAATAGAAGAGTATTTCAACTTCCCAAAATTTTGTCCCCCCTAATGTTTAGTAGATTTGAATGTCTTTTGAGAATGCATGAGATTATTGGAAAATAATAATACTGTTAATAAATGAATGAGTAAATGATGTTAACCCATCAGGTTGGAGCTTGCTGGGATGCAATGCTGAGATTGTACTTTAATAGAGAAATGTATATTGGGTGTGATGATAATGAAATAAAATTTGGAACTATCAATGGTAAATTAATGTTTATATTATTAATTAACATAATGGGCAACTAATAAATAGGTAATGATGTAATGTAATCAATATATTTATATGGACATGTTCTTATAGGATACCTAACCTTCAAATTGGCAGTCATGAGTCTAAGAGTTGGTAGAAGTGGTTAATTATCAGACTCTGTTATTCCCATAGTGTGGTTGTGAGCTATATTATATTTTTTACATCTTGGGTTTCTATATGAAACATTGCCCTGTTAGTAAGGGAAACTAGAACCCTGGGGATTCTGAGCCCTAGGGGGTGCTTTTCCCATCATTATGGTGAGAGGATAGATGTGTGAATACCCCATAAGGTCTCTCTCTCTTTTCATGGTAGTTACTAGTAATATTAGGGACAATAGTAAATTTTCCCCATATATGTGTCTAGAGGGTTGTAATGGGTTGTGGTTATTCACACACATATATTTTGGATATTGTTTCCTATAGACTACTATAAGTGTAACATGTATATGTTGTGACGGGTTGATGATGCTTACTCGGTGGATGGGCTATAATGTTATGAGTTTCAATACATGACCTATGATACACATTATGCGAGGAGTGGTGGCTCCCAGAAACTACATTGTCATATTGAATATATGGACATGGTGGTTTTGATGCACAAGGTGCATGTTGTTGTGCTATGCCCAGGTGTCTGCAGGTAAGCCTTTTTGGAGAGGTATGCTTAGGACATGCGACGTTGGGGAAAAGTGAAAAACCATTGGGGAATTAGAAGTGGCGTACCCTTTATATTATTATAAAATTATATAGTCATGTATTCCATACATGGTGAGATTATACATTGTGAGTAATGGAACATATTCTACTTGTTTAGGTTATGAGATACTTTCACCTTTTGTTCACAATATTATAACATGCTTTCTTTACTTTTTACAAAGAGGCTCAAGGGAGGATCTTACAGAGTATTCTATTATACTAACCCTATATATATATATAAATAGTTATTATGGTAACTTGGTGAAGGTTTGATATCCGGATGGTTACTACAAGCTTGGGGTTGTAGGAGCTGTTTGGGATTCGTGGTTGCTAATGTTTTTACGTTCCTTTGGGCTTGCAGTTTTCCATTCCTATTGAAGTAGTTTTACATGACATTACATATGTGTGCATGGTATTTAATTTATATTGTAGTCTGAGTTTGAATTTTTTAGTTTCTATCTAATCTCAATCACTCCCATGTGTTCTCTTAGAGGGTAATGACTCCAATTTGTGTCTTTACTATACCAACAGTTCTATTCAGCATCATGGGGCCTACTGGAGGTGGGACTCGGGGTGTTACATTCTCCATTATCACATTTTTTTCCTAGTATGGGTTCACCTTGTGGGGATTGAGAAAGTGACATAGTGTTTTGAGAAGTTGGTTTGAGGGATAGGATAGAGTTTGATGTTAGGTGCTAGTGGGGTTGCATGGGTTTGTTGGGAAATAGTGTAAGTTAAGTTTAGCAGGTGATGTAAATACTAGATACCAATATGGAAACATTCGTCTATTATCCCATGTGATCTGATTCATGGACCATTAATTATTCAATGGAAACTAAATGATGTGATACTAGTTTTAGGGTAGAGTCATAGGAAAGGATCTTGCATCATTATTCATTGTTCTTGTGATTGAATGGGAAGTCCTTGGGACAGGTTAACCAAAAATGAAAAAAATTAATTAATGTTCAGTATTCCATATATTGGGTTTAGGGTCTCTGATTATTTGTAATTTTACAATAATGGCTCAAGGTCAATGTCCTCATCATGTTCGCGCAAAATATGTCTAGTAGGTTGTGCCAGCAGATCACCGAAGGGAAGAGGTTGACGATGATGAATCATAGAGGAGGGTAGCCTGAGAGTTTTAGAGCCACATGATACAAAATTACAAGGGCTCTATTTCAAATGTAGTGATTGAAGATTTTTTAGAGGAGGTTGTGATATGATTTAGTTCGATCCATTCTTTTAAAGAGAATTGGGAGTCACTGTTGTAATGATGCTACGTGAAGTTGAGATGTAGTTGTGGTTATTGTTCCTCGAGGATTGAGAGGAGTTGGTGAACCCATGGGAGGAGTTCCGAGTCATGTTTAGAGTCATGTTTCTCTCTTTGACTAGAAAGGATTCCAGTCTTCAGGTGGTTATTATGCTTTGATAAGGGAGCTCCAGTTTGTGAAAGTTTAGATTCCACTTCATGAACCTTTTACCATATGCTTTAGAACTGTTACTTGATGAGGAGACCAGGGGAGATGTATTTTGAGGAGGAATTGAATCCAGAGATTTAGTGGTAGGTCACCCCATTTATGAAAAATACATATCTTATGATTCTAGTGAGATAAATGGTCATTGAGATGAAATTGTCTAGAACAAAATCAACATGAGAGGGTATTCATCGTGATTCATCATGAATCAGAGCTTTGGTTTGGGGTTCTCAGTTTTTAGGTAATAATTGTTTCCATTTAGCTGTGGGTTAGTCCCAACCCTTGGAATCTTGTTTCACTAGTTTCAGCGGCTCTCAATACGATGCCATTGGATCAATAACTTTTTATCTTTTGGTGGTTTATTTTAACAACATTGAGAGTGGACTATCATTTAGTGTAGTCAACTAGAACCAGGTGTTCCGTTCTAGGTTGATTTGTAGAGGCAGGTCTAGAAAAGGCAACAGATGTATTTTGTGCCCGCTTTGGATCAGCAGATGGTAAAGAGAGTAGGCAGAGGAAATCCCCATTTTTCTCCCTATCGTTATATAGGATAGCATGGCCATGGTGGTAGTCATCATTAGGGTCATAGAGGACATATATGCGGTTTTGGTCAGCTTCTTTCTTTAGATTTGCATGCACTATACGACCCATATATCGTTTGAGTTACCCTTTTCTTGTTTTTACTTTAGAATTTGCTATGTTTTATTTAAGAGAGATTCACTACTTCATATCACCTTCACTTTTACATTCTTTTGGACTTGAGGTTCAGAATCTTCTAGTTCCCTTAGCATTGACTAAACTAGTTGGGGTTTGAGATGACTTATTTAAAGTTTATAGTGACTGTGATCTACTGCTTGGGAAGCACCGTTCTTGGGGATATTTCTCATGTTTATGGATACAACCATATGATTTCATGATCTGCAGGGATTGGTTGATTTCGGTATAGGCTATCATGGATTTCCTTAGGAATCAGGTGGTGGTCATCAAGGATGATGGAGGTCTAAATTATTTTTATTGGTGAGCGAGACCCTTAGATAGGTCAAAGACATGTTCCGTACCTATCATCATTGATGGATGAGCTGATGCTGAGTTCATCATAGGTACAACCATTGGTGTTTCTTAGGGTCATATAAGATTACCCATATATCTTCCCAGAAGATGTTGTATCATTACCCCCTTCAACGAGAAATCATGTTTGGGATCGAGCTACTACAATGAGCGTCTCTTATTTCTATGACACCAAAGGAGATGTCCCCTTAAGAGTTATAGGAGCTATGTATACATCATGACGGTCTATTATAGTTTGGTTTTGTTCGACCGAGTGTGTCACTAGGGGGTGCACCAGTTTTGTTCGTGAAGACAGGTGATGGAAGTTTGCAGTTGTGTGTCGATAATCATCACATAAACAAAGTGGCAGTGAAGAATAACTATCCTCTTTATGGATTGAGGATTTATTGGATCAACTGAAGGGTGAATGATGGTTCTTTATGATTTACATGGGGCCAGGATATCATCGGATTCATGTGAATGATGAGGATATCCCAAAGAATGCTTTTCGTTGTCGATCGGGGCATTATGAATTTGTTGTAATTCCACTCTATGTGACAAATTCCTCACCCATGATAATGGGATTGATGAACATTGTGTTCTTCAAATTACTGTCTTAGTTCTAGGTGGTTTTTATTGAGATAATCCATGTGTAATCCACATATTAGGAGGAGTATGTAGATAATCTAAACACAATTTTTGTAGTTCTTTGTTAAGAAAAGATATTTTAGATATTTTTAGATTGTGTGTTTTTGGATTGAGATGTTCATTTCATGGGGAATGTTGTCTCTCAATAGGGAGTAGTTGTGGATCCATCAATGATTGCTGAATTTTAGTCTTGGGAAGCCCCCAAGAATGTGGCAGAGGTGGGAAGATTCCATGGTCTCTCTAGCTACTATAAAAGGTTCATATTTGATTTCTATTAAGGTGAGAATCCTCTAAATGCATTGAAAAAAAGGATTAGGTATTAGTGTGGACTTACCAGTATCATGTGATTTTGTGTATCTAGAGAAGAAGTTGGTAAATCCTCTATTTCATTTTCTTCTATCAGAGGGTGATCGGTTTGATGTTTTCTTTGAATCGTCACTTCTGGGGATTGGCTCTATTATTATGCACCAGAGATCGGTCATTTCTTATGGGTCTTGGTAGTTTCATCCCAATGAATGTAACTATTCCATTCAGGATCTTGTGATTGCATCAGTAATGTTTTCTCGGGTGTTTTGGATACCTTACCTTAATGGATCATGCATTGTTGTTTTCACCGATCATAAGATCCTGAGGTATGTTTTCTCCCAGCATGAATTGAACTTGTGAAAATGATGGTTGATGTATTTATTACAAGAATATGACTTTTCAATATTTTAAGAACAATGGATGGTGAAATTGGTAGCAGATGCACTGAGCATGAAGTCACGTAGTGATGCAGTGCGTGAATCTTGTTATTCATGGAACGTTATTGAAGAACATTCACCATTACATCTTGATATGGGAGAAGTTGGGGGCAGAGGTTTAATTTTTCATATGAAGGTGTATCCTTACTTGGTTAAGTGGGTGGAAGAGTCCATGTTGGGGTATCTAGAGGTGCTGTTCTGGAGAGGCCGAATTTTTTTTGGGGAGTCCCCTGATGGTTTTCTAAGGATGAAAAATATCATGTGTTGTATAGGGGAAGAATTTTCATTCCATTGATGATGCATGAGATAGTTGTTATAGGGTTCCGTAGATTGCCTTCAGCGGTACATCCTATCATGAAATATATGTACTAGGACTTGAGGATTTAGTTATGGTGGCTTGGGCCAAAGCATGTTGTTGCAGAGTTAGTGTCTCAGTGTTTGGTATTACTGAATGTGAAGGCCGAACACCGTGTCCTTGTAGATCTCCTCCGGTCAACACATGTTGCACATTTGAAGTGGGAGGAAATATCAATGGTCATTGTTAGTAGTTTACCTTGTTCTCATTGAAGACATGATTCTATTTTGGTGGTGGTGGATCATTTAAAAAATTATCCCACTTCATAGAGATCAAGGAGTCGAGCTCAGTGGAGGTTTTTTCAAGGCACAATCTGGAGGAGGTGCTGGGACTCCATGGAATCCCATGGACGCTAATTTCTGATCAAGATCCTCGTTTTACCTCTAAGTAATGGAAATGTCTACAATATGATTTTGGTTCTGATCTATGACATTGGACTACATATCTTCCATAGACAGATGGTCAGTCCGAGCAGACCATCGAGACTCATGAAGACATGTTGCGCTCTTATGTCTTGGATTTTGGACGTTCATGGATGAGGCATGTACCCCTGATGAATTTCTCTTACCAAAATAGTTTTTACACCCTCATCAATATGGTGTAATTTTTATCCTTGTATGGACGAACATTTTGTTATCTGTTATTCAGGACTGGGGTCATAAAGTTAGCAATTCTTAGACCGGATGTAGTGAAGAATATGACAAATATGGTTCAGGTGATTCGTTAGATGATGAAGGTAGTGCATGATCATCAGAAATCCTATGCCGATAAAATTAGGGGACTTTTAGAGATTGATGTTGTAGATAACGTGTATTTTAAGGTGAATCCTCATCATGGGATGTGATGGTTTTGTCATGGCTGTAAGCTTTCTGCCTAGTTTGTTGGGCCTTCAGAGGTGTTGGCTCGTGTTGGAGATGTGGCGTATCGAGTAACAAATCACCCACAAATGATTCAGATACATGATAATTTTAATGTCTCAAATATATTCATTGTCTTTACTATTACCCTCATGTCATCAATTTAGGAGAGATCGTTGTTGATGAAGATGTTACCTTTGAGGAGTGGCTTGTGGAAATCCATGTCTACAAAGAGAAGGTGTTGTGCAGGTTTTCTGTCCCCTTTGATCATGTCTCAGGGCAACACATTGGTGTGGAGGAGAGTACCTAGGAACATGAATTGATGATACGTGATAATTTACTTGATTTGTTTGATGATTAACTCCTTTATGTAAAAATGTTCTCTTTGATGTTATAGAGCTTTCATGTTTATAAGATGGATTTTTTTATGCTTCATGTGGTTTTCTCTAATTTGAGAGGTATCTAGATGGGTGGTTGTTTGGGTCCATTTTATATTTCCATTTGGGATTCTTTTGTATTGTCGAGGACAAGAATGTTTTGATAGCTATCTGATGTAATGGACCATACTTATCTAGTCCATTCTTTTATGAAATTTGGTTTTTGAGGTGTTCTGGGAGTTCAATGTGACTTATACCCAACACATTGAAAAATATAAAAACTATTTCATGAATTTTGTCATAGAAATGGTGTCAAAATAATGGTATCACATAAATGGTTTCACAGAAAAGGTGTCCTAGAAACAGTGTCATGGAAACAGTTACACAAAAACGGGGTCATAGAAAAGGTGTCACAGAAATAGTGTCATAGAAATGGTATCATAGAAAGGGTGTCATAGAAACTGTGTCTTAGAAACAGTGTAATAGAAACTATGTCAAAGAAACGTTGTCATAGAAATAGTTTTATAGAAATAATGTCACAAAAATTGTTTCAAAAATATGGTGTCACATAAAAGTTGTCACATAAATGGTGTCACAAAAACGGTGTCATAGAAACAGTGTCACTAAAATGGTGGAACATATACTTTCTCAAAGTTACTGTCTATCTGATAACATCTCACAATTAATATCTCATAGATATTATCTCATAATTACAGTCTCATAGATAATGTCTCACTTTAACAATCTCATAGATACTATCTCACAGTTACTATCTCAAAGATATTGTTTTGTATTTCCTTTTCCATATTTTCATATTTGTTTAGATACATCGATTTAACATTTTCATTGAAATTAAAATCATTAAATTACTTGTATTAAGGATTTTAAGGCTGATTCAATTCCCATATGTCCTATATTATTTTTTACTATGGTTATAGATACCTTTATTTAGTCAAACCACATGGATTAATGTTATCCACTTTTAATGGAAAAAATTGTGTGTCTTAAACAACTGCTTCGTTAATTCTTCTCAAGGGATGAGATATATTCCCTCCTTTTTCTTCATTTTTTTTCCTTGTATGATATTCATGATACATTCCTTCTTTCCCATAGGAGTTTTGAGATAAAAATTTCTTCTCCGGATTGGTTCCCCCAAGATATTCTTCTAACAACATGTGCTCACCTTTATTGGTGCAACCAAAAAGTATCGATCAATATTCTATATAAGGTATGATATATCATCATTCTTTTAGGTAAATTTCCGTTGGTTTCTCCATTCCATGTTATGGAATGATATATCAATGTTCCTAGTGGTATATTCATTGGTGGTGGCTAGTTTGGTAGTGTCTCTGCATTCTTGGGTTGATACAGTCCTTTATGTGAGGTGATTATGATCTGTATTGTTAATTTTTTTAGAAGAGAATAGACAAGTTTTTGAGGTAGGGGATAGATGGATTCTCATCTATTTTATATGCAACTGTAGAGTTAGCATGTTTTATCCCACTAGATCAAGATAGAATTGACATATTAAATATTTGAACCAAATAAATAAACTGATATCAATCATATGTTAATTCCTCCATTTTTTATAGGTAGTGAAATATATATGCTTTCATTTTATAGCTTCTCATTCTTGATTGAAATTGGTAAAGAACGTACACTATGATTAATTGATAATTATTTTTCAAAGATAAAGTGGCATGTAAATGAATGTGTCTATTATTGTTGTAATTTGATGTTAATAAAATTGATGTAGTAAGGATGATTAATTGATTTTTATAGCATATTGTTTAGGTTTCCAATAGTAGGAACCTACCAATAATAAATCAGTTAATTCCATATGGATTAAATATCATGTTATTTTGTTATAAGATAATTATTGGAAGGTTTTTGAGAGAACCTCATTTTTGAAAGGACAATTTCATTGTGATTGGAGCCTTGAGATCTGGTTACGTATGATGGTTGGATGCCTTGTTTAAGAGCCAAGAGACTAATTGAAATGATGTTTGTTTTCAGAATTATTTTGTTGTGATGTGATCTTGAATGCCTGTTGTGATATGTGGGGCAAGGAGGACAATTTGTTATTGTATAAGTTGGAACCTAGAGTTGCAAGATGAATTTTTTTATGCATGTGGGTGTTAGGGAGGACCCCATAGATGATGAAACAGGTTGGATGTGAGTGTTTGGATGATCGATGCATCTTGTTGGTTTTATATATGCTTTAAATTCCCTACTACTCAAGGTAGCTAGTCTTACTTACCCTCATTCTAGAAGCGGTGAAGACTCACAGGGTATGCCACGTGCTATCTATGTTTACATTCTCATGGAAGGATGGGTCTACACTAATAATATAAGGGGAAAAGACTATAGGAGTAGTTTAACAACCCAGCATGATGATCCCCCTTGAGTTCAGTGGCACAGAGTGTTTTTCTATCATGATTTGGAATATGGGAAAGTTATAATACAATTAATAAATTATTGAATAAATGATATTATCCCATTGGGCTGGAGCTTACTATGACGGAATGTTGTGGTTTCAATTTAATGGAATAGAGTACATTGTGTGTGATACTATTGAAATATATTTGGGAATTGTTAATGGTAAATTTATTTTTAAATAATTATTGAATTTAATATAAAAATGATGAAAAGGGAATCATGTAATATAATAAAGCAATTTCAATGGTTGTGTGCTTATTGGATACGTAGTCTTGGAAGTGGAATCTAGGAGTCCGAGAGACGTTAGCTATAGTTGAGTCTTAGAATAGGTTATTCCCAAAGTGTGGATGTGAGATATAGTATATTCTGTATGTTTTGTGTTTCTATACACTACTCCACCCTGTCAATTTGGGAAACTAACACCCTGAGGATTCTAAGCCTTAGGGGGTGTTTTCCCTATAATTATGGTGGTAGGATGGATGGATGACTACCCCCTTTGGCCTTGGTCTCTTATCTTGGTAGATACTTGTGCTGGTAGGCACAACAATTAGTTTTCCATATATATACGTGTAGAGGGTTGTGATGAATTGTGGTTATTAACACACATAAATTCTGGGTATAGTATCTTATGTACTACTATTGGTGTTACATGTATAGGATATGATGTCCTGAGGATCCTGAATCAGTGTATAGGCTACAATGGATTGAGGTTCAATACCCTATATATGATACATGTTAAGTGATCTGTGGTGGCTCCTGAAAAGTACCTAGTTACTTTTCTTATATGGATATGGTGTTTTTTTCACGGGGAGCCTGTTGTGGTGCTACACTGAGATGAATTCGGGAAATCCTTTTGGGAGAGAGATTCATAGGAAATGCGACTTTGGGGATAGAGGAAAACCAGTGGGGAAGTAGTAGTAGGGTACCCAGGGTATTTTTTATTATATTATAAACTCTTTTAGTCGATACTTGGGGAGAGTAGCCATGGTGATTCTAGGAAACATAGTATTCTTATTTAGGTGATGAGTTAGTTTCACCTATTGTTCACTATGATTTAGCATGATTTCAATACTTTTGCACGAGAGGATCCTATTGAGTATACTGTTACACTCACCCAATGAATATATAGATTTTTTAGGTCACTTGGAGCAGGTTTGGGATCAAGCTGGTTATTCCTTCTGTACTTGCAGTTTTCCCTTCCAATTATAGTATGTTTACATGACATTATATATGTGTACTTTGGATTTGTAATTTTTATTATCTTCATTGTAATTGGTTGGTGTTTGTCTTATCTCTCTCTTTTTCATGTAATCTCTTAGATGGTAATGCCTCCGATTTGTGTGTTTACTATACCTTAGGTTCTAGTCGCAAACCCTAGGCCTACAAGAGGTGGGACTCGGGGGGTCACTATCTCTCTTTTGAAATTACCATCCTAAGAGGGTTACACCTTGTAGGGATGGGTTGTGGAATTCATGAATGAGAAGATATATGTTTCTATCAGATAATGTGAGGAATCCAACATATAGAGGTCATACGATGATAGAAATAGATTATTCAAAGATGATGGCCACTAGGAATCTTTTAGGATGTTGGGTGTAATTGATTTATTTTTTTAGGTTGTTCCTAGCGATATTAAAAATTATTTTTTCATTTTAATCATTATTTTTATTATCATGAATGTTTATTCTCTTGATATTTTGTTGTTTCATGGGGAACCAAAAATTCTATTGGATACATTCAGAGGGATATTTTTACTTAAGACCCCTTCTTGATGAAATAGTAAAAAAAAATTAACATTTATTTTCATACCACATTGGTAGATATGTTTTCCCTAGACCCAAATTAAATATTATTTTCAACAGTAGTGATTGCAATATTTATTAATGTGGGAACTTAGGATTGAGACTATATGGTTCTATATAATTATGGGGTGTTTATAATCATGTAAATGGGTATCACCCAACATTCATTAGGATTTGAGTCCCCTAAGATGAGTTTGTTGGACCCTTTAAATGTTCTAAAATGTTTATTAAAAATAGGGAGAACTTTTTTTGTTATTTTTTCTCATTTTAGAGTATTATTCATGGAACTATAGACTAGGGAAGTATATTTAATCCTTTTGAGATATATAAAATGATATTGAGAAGATGATTAATAATAATTTTTTAATTTCACTCTCGATGAATTTGAAACGTGTTTATATCGTGGTTTTTCTATGAAACATTTATGAATTTTTTAGATAATATATTCTGATTACTATTAATACATGATTAAAATAACATTAGTCATGAAATCATTATATGTTCTAGATGTCTTAGAAAATTAAAATATTTTCATTATTACTATGAAATAATCCATCTATCAATTAGTGTGACTATGTATTTGAAATTTTGGGTTTTCATTATGATTTTTGGGATACTATAATTAAACACAAGGAAATTATAATGTTTTATATCATTCAATATTATTGTGATTAAAAAATGACATATTATTGGGATGATAAGAATATTGCGTCCAGTATTACCAGAGTTATATAATCAATAATTTATGAGATTTTGATTAATTGAGCGCCCAAATCATTCCTACTTATTGTTGTTAAAAATAATTGAATATGTGATTTTAATCCATCATCATGACTTTGAAATAATGTTGTAGAAATGTTACATTATCATCTATTGTTATGGAGTAGTGATATGTGATCACGTATAGGTTGATAATATTTCTATAAAATTAGAGTGAAGAAACTAATTTTTTTATTGTATCAATATAACTGGCTCTTCAGTATCCATTGAATAATGATTGGAATCTAACATTGAATAGATAATTCATCAGTAGATATATCATAAATGATTGTTATTTGGGATTTATATAATTACTTCATACATATATAAATAGGTATTCTACATTTATAGGAAATATATTTGGTAGTAAATCCTTGATCATAATATGTAATGGAGAGTTATTATGGTTCTGAGTGTTTAAATTGTGATTTATTATGGTTATTTAGTGATCCTTATTAATACAAAATCATGGATGATGTGTCCCAATTATAAAAAATGTAAAGGCATATGTTTAAATTGGGGATTTAATTAAACAACAATATATGAGTATAGAAATTCTGAAGGTTTATGAGCAAATACAGATTTATCATATATTCCCACATGATGAAGGATTATCTTTTTCACCGATAGATACTCATGTTTTCACCTTTTATGATAAAAATTATTGATTTTTAGATGATTATAGTGAATCTCGATGTATCGATAAGATGTATTAGAATATATTTTTTATTTTCAAATCCCCATTTCCACAATGTTGGTAATATATTAATTTCACGTTGAAATCATCATTAGAATAATATATAATGGTTTATATATAAAATTGAAATTAAATTTATAATATAGACAAAATTTTAAGAGATACTTGTTTATACTAATTCTTATGGGTTTTTAGTAATAATTAAATTTTCTAAAAAGGATGTGGCTGGAGGCTCATTTATTATTAAATCAACGAAAAGAACTATTATAACTGGGTAGAGGGAGACCCATTAATTATCCTGAAGGCCTAGTAGGCTTTTAGCTCATTACCTGGCCCGTAGGCCCAATGTTTTGGTCCAAGGGCCATTATGTGAATAGTAATGCTACAGTACCCAGGCAGCAATAGTCGTGCACAGTATCTTCCACTTCAACCATACCCTGCCGCTGCTACAGTGACCTGTCGCCGCTATAGTGCCCGCCATTTCTACAGTGCCCACTACTGCTATAGTACGCTACTGTACAACTATAGTACCCTGACCCTCATGGTTGAGTTAATATTTTTTGAATTACCACCATGATTCATAATCTCATTCAGGGATCCACGTATGAGGAAAATAAATTTTTTCCAATCTATTTTATTAATTTAATTTTATCACACTCATTGGGATCCCACATTATTTTATTAGATTAGAAGGGAAAATTTCCATAATAAATTTTACGAGTTTGGTGAAGGTGTAGAATTTAACCAGTTAAATATCCTCAATAAAATAAAAATATAGGTTTTATCAATATGCAGGGATAGATTATCATAAATTCTGATGAAAAAACAATGGTTTCCCTCAAACCAAATTCCTCCAAAGGAGAGCATTAAGCACCCAGGAATCAAACAACACCAAAAGGGGTATATCTCGTCAAACCTGGACAGCCACATGGCATAAAAAAATATATATAAATAAATTATGAAACAATTTAATAGTAGAAAATATCTATTCCATAACCGTAAATAAAATGCATAAGTATTCAATAAAAAAGAATCCAAAAACTTCTTGACAATTCCAAAAACAAAGTATTAAAAACCAAACTGCTACACTGAATTATGGTATGGACAAACTCCCATCATCTCACCACCAACTACCCAACTTGCTGTAAAAAAACCCCACAACATTATAGGGGTACCTCAGCATACCCTACACTAGAAGACAAACAACGATCTACGCACTACAGATCACATGTGCATGGGGTGAGATAATAAAATTAGTAGGATCCCACCCAGGAGTTCCATGAGATGTATTTTTATAAAAAAATCATTTATTATCATTTTAAATAAAAAATTACATGATAAAAAGTTACGATGTTTTATAGAAAACATGGCCAACAGTCCCCATTTTATATAGTTCTAAAAAATCTACTGTATTAATTTCATTACATATTTTCCATATCACCTTCCACAATCCCCAATAAGAATATAAAAGATAACTCACAAGTCCATGAAATACAAAATTGAAGAACAACTATCACAATAATAAGAAATATTGTCAGTCTAGGCCGTATACTACACTTACCATAATAATAAAGTTCACAAATTATATGCCACGAACACAAGACTAGGATGCAATAAAATACCCATTATGTAAACTCCCCAATATGACAATATTCATCCCCTAGAAGAGTAGTCCTAGGAATCCTCAGAAATCCTTGAGAGAAACCTATTTTATAATCAAAAAACAATGTATGATAGTTGTAACACCCCAAGATTCCACGATACGCTTCTCATTCAATAATGAAATAACTTGCATTGTATGCAACTTCGAGTTCTAAAACACCGCGACTAATCAAAGTAGCCATTATGAATAGTAATAACCACTTTTTAAAATTATAGAAATTTTATATTACAAAATGGACTTCATTTTTGGATTAGGAATATCAAAATTATCTTATGTTGAATTTTTGGTATTTTTCTGAGAACTTCTAATTTTTTATGAATAGTGAAAAATACATAAAAACAACTTTTTTTAATAAAAATAATTTATAGTGATAAATTATACTATTTAGTGGTTTTAAAGTATAATTAGAATATATTTTTACCATTTTATCCAATGGTTTTCATTAGAATTAATTTCACTTTGAAATTGGACATAAACAATTGTTAATCTTTTGATATATATTGTTTTCTAAAAACACGCTATTTGTTGTGACGGCGGGAATTAATTATAAAATTAATTAATGAAACTTATATGTTTGGAATTTTGTAAAATAGACATCATTTTTGAATGCGGAATATCAATTATAGCTTAGGGTGAAATTTTGGCATTGTTCTGAAAAACTTCAATTTTTTGATGAATAGTGAAACCACTAAGTGGTAGTTAAATAACTGATTTTTCATTTAAATGACATATTACCACTTCTATGTTTTGATTTTAAAAAATCCGACATACATGGTTGTAATTAAGAAGTAAAATGTGGTTCAATGAGATTAAAATAATTTTTGGTGAATAGTAACTTTTAAGTTCTTAATCACGATTAGAGGTAATTAGTGTAGTTTAAGATAAAAATAATGTTTTAATAATATGAGATGAGCTTGAAACATGTCCTACACTCATTGAATGTGCCATATCCGACAAAGACAACCCATGGGTCAACATGGGGACCCCATGGAGCCACTTTAGTTGGAAAATGACATAAATACCTTTTATTTAATGTTAAAGTAAAAAATGACACAAACATGAAATGTTTTAATAAAACAATTTTTACATGGGGTTATACAAGTCATATTTTTGACTATAAATAGTCATTGGAATTATAAAAATATTTCCTACATCATAGTAATTTTTTTATAATTTTTAGACATTAAATAAATTAAATTATTTATGACATCATGATGATGCAGCGATGACCTCATTATTTAACGATTTAAATAAAATAAAAAGATAATGTAACATACAAGGCTTACACTTGTCAAAAACCTATTGGATGAGTATATTTAGAACCCTTATCAACTTAGCCTCTAATTATATAAGTGTGGGACCTCTAAAATCCGAAACTCATTTTATAATTAAGTGACTTTTCTTTACTTTCCAAGAGTTCCCCTCCTCTCCACTTATAAAAGGCCCCCACCTCTACCACCTCATTCACACTTTCAAACCATTTGGCTCGGCCAAACTCTGCCCAAATACCATCCCAACTTCCCTCCCTTACTCCTAGAATCCTCACTTTGGGTAGAATATTTCCCAAGGAAGCCTTTGGCTCAAATCAAAAAGAGTTACCCGATTTTAATGTAATGTCTTCTCTAATGTTGTTTTGTATTATTTCTCTTCTCCAACCCCCTAAACACTTTTTATTCATATATTTTGTAACAAAAACAGTATCCTCAATACACTAGGATGTTGTTATAATAAGGATTCGAGCTACACTAACACACACCTACATCTAATGGTTCAAGAACAAACGGTTTCTGTGGATGACTAATTTCTGCCTCACGAAATGATGATTGTTCAACACTCATATAACACCTTAAAAGGTGGCCATTAAGATGTCACTATATTTATATATGATATATAATATGTTTATGTTTTCCTTATGCTTCTGTATTTTCTCATTTATGGCATACTTTATGATGTCCATTATGGGTAAACGCGATAATTTCATTTTAGGAAGTGTGGACTACCACCCCCTCAAAGTGATGTGAATCGTTAATGCCCTAGGTGGGATGTATAAAGAATGGAGTAAATGATATTATATATGATATTATACTGGAACTATAACATAACTTTATTTCATTATGATTTCATTAATTACGAAATAGAAATGAAAGTAGCGTTCAAGCGTACGTACAGCTTACCGTCTCCATGAATGGTGCATTTCATTTCTTACCTCTAAATGTTATGTAATATTATAAATGAATTTATACTGGATATATATGAGATATATGATATCTATATCATGAATATAATTCTGGATATAATGGATATATCACCACATGAACAACTTGTAATTATAATAATTTTATATTTTGACTCAAGTACCAAAGATCGACAAAATAACCGTTATAAACTAAAATAATTACATAATGTTCATAACATGGTAATAAAGGATATAAGAGGAATAATGAACATTAAAAAGGTTCTTATGTAAATAGAAATTAACTCTAGTTTATTATTCAGGAGGTTAAAGAACGGTCGAGTCAGGACATGACGCAAGGTAAGGGAACTTCTTAACCCAATTTCTATTCTTTGGGTTAATCTGATACTTTCAAATTATGTCATGATATTATTCTGTCTTATCTTGTATTTGTAATTTATTTATGTGTACTTATAGTGAATACACATAATAAATCTCTTTTATTTTAAAAATGATCTTTGTAAGGACTTCATCTCAATCTTCTTTCATTGAGGCATATTTCGTTTTGTAGACAACTTTATTTTATACGGTGTATAAACCCCTTTGACATTTACGTTTATTAAAAAGGTTTTCTTTTATAATTATGTGATTTTTAATTGATTTCAAAAAAGAGATATTTCTCTCCAATATATGAAAATCCAGTGCAAATGTATACGTACTTAACGCAAGCTTAAAAATGTATTCAGAAAACCCGACTCTCGAGTGTGGTAGACAGGAAGGGATTGGACGTGGACCCATCATGGACTGTAATTAGTCGAGTAGTCTCAGAATTAGTTATTTTGTTTTTAGAAGCTTGCATAATGTTTTAAGAAAAACACTGGAGTATATTTGAGCAATTTTAAACGTAAGTATCTTCTAAAAAAATTGCATCGGTAGGTCTCATGAGACAAACTAGTGTCTTGGCACGAGGCTTTGACAAAATCTTATTTGTGGTCTTGGAATGAGGCCTTGACTACGTGGTTATGATAGTCTGGCATTATGCATTCCAACATTATGAAAGTGGTTATTGATATTGCATGTGATTATTAGACCAGTAGAATATCCATTTGAATAAGTAAATGGCATTATCTCATTTTACTTTTGCCATATTATGCTGAAGATCAAGTTTAAAAAGGCTTTTGTTTTAGTTATACAATGCCTTAAATGTTAATGTTTATTTATGAAATATTCTGTAATATTATTATCCTTACTGAGCATCTGAGCTCACCCCTTTCAATGTTTTAATATTTTCCAGGATGTGACGAAGTATTTTATGAATGACCTACAGGGATTGTCAGAAACAGATATGAGTGTGGACTATGAAGACTTTGTTATTAGTTTTGCACTTTATTATATAATGTAACATTTATGAATGTATCTACTGTTTCCAAGGCTACTAAACTAATCGGTCTTTTGAGACTTGATCTTTTTTTATCATGCCAATGTTACGAAGTAATGCACCAACTCTGGGTAGCTGGGGTCGGGGCGTTACAGTTGGTATCAGAGGAAGTTTAGTAATAACCTTGGAAGCTATATTTAGATAAACTCTGATTAGATAACATAGCCCAAAGATAGACTTTGAGGATTAGTATAGAATAACTTCCCAGAATTTTGGTATTATAGAGATTTTGTGAGTTTTACGAGCAATACATCCCTGTCTGGATACGAGCAGGTAGAGGCGGCTCTGGCACAGATGTACCTAGGGGTAAAACCTGAAAACACCGCTTTGAGCTAGACTCGAACCGGAACTGGTGCATGACAATGGGCCTTTCTGCACTCTTGGTTATGACACTCCCGGGGGATATGCTTAGGATAATTATCATTTTCGTTACAAACCACTATGATGGGTTATGGGTATATACTTCCTCAAATAAAACATTTTTATGGATTATATCCATAAATAGTTCCATTTATGTTAAGTATCTTACAAGTATGGAATTATGTATTTCGATTCATAAACTAATATAGTTTATGACATTGTTTAGAAATGGCGCATAGTGGAAGTAATGGAAACCGTATCAATACACGCACTCCGTGTAGGGATTTCCCTCCTGCTCAAGATAATTATTGTGGAGATGGAGATACAACTGGTGCTGATCAATTTATTACCATACTGGGAAAACTCACTCAGGTTATGAATAATAACCTTACTCGTATGGAGCACCCTGATCCACAACGTGGAGGATCAATGTTAGACCGCTTCATGAGGCAACAACCACCAACATTTAATGGGGGTACAAATCCATTAGTAGCTGAGCAATGGATAAACACCTCAGAAAAAATATTCCACGCCTTGGGGAGTAGCGAAAGGGAGAAGGTTATCATGGCAGTTTATTGTCTCACTGGAGATGCCGATCAATGGTGGTCATTGATAAAAAACAGGAAGGAAGATGATGACATATTGAATATGGAATGGAGGGAGTTAAAAGATATTTTATTATAAAAATACTTTCCTCGTGACCATCAAGCAGATATGGAAAGGCAATTTCTGAGTCTAAGACAAAAGAAGGATGAGAATGTCGCAATGTATGAGGCCAACTGTACAGGGTTGGAGAGGTATGCTACAGATTATATACATAACCCAAGAGGTAATATTGATCGTTTCTTTGATGGGTTAAAACCATTTCTCCGTAGAGCTCTAGTATCACAATATTTCTCAACATACGAAGATATTGTCTCATGTGCTATCAAGACAGAAAAAGAATTCTCTAAGTCTTATGACATCAAAGTAAAGAAAAAAAAAGAAGAGAACGGTGGAACAAGAGACAAATAAAGGGAAAAAGGGAAAGAATGATTTTCTATTATGTGAAAATTGTGGGAAGAAACACCTGGGTACTTGCCTAAAAGGAATGGGAGTTTGTTATAAATGTGGAGAAAAAGGTCACCAGGCGCGTGATTGCAAGGGAAAGAAAGAGGCTATCAATGTTGAATGCTACAATTGTATGGAAATGGGGCATTATGCAAATGAATTTCCTAAGCGTCAGGGAAACTTACCTCAGAAAAAGCCAAGGGATCAAGGACAATCTTATGTTGTTACTACAGTTGAAGCAGAATAACTAATGTATTGGTGCTTTTGGACTCATGGATTATATTCTGGTTATTATAATAACGTGATATATATATATATAAGGATTGTACTGCAGTACTTGTTGATTTCAGTAAGGTTTTGATATGACGAAGGTAATCATATATTTAGTTTGTGACAAAAAGAGAAACTTTAATTTGTTTGGGGAATCTGATAAATTGACTTTGGAATTAAGAGACCTTTTAGAGAAAGTCTGGACAGAGGTATTTTGGATAACTATAAAGGTTGGAGTGGATTAAGTTGATCTTTGGATAGTATTGTTTAAGGTTAAAAAATTTATGAAGATTATTTTTGGAATATTATAATACTATAGTTTTTGGAAAAGGACAACCTGCAGGGTGGGGCATAACCCATCGCGTCAGACAAAGCTGTAGGAATCGAACCCGCAACCATAGTGCGATTGGGATTAATCGCCTACCACTGGACTACGTGAAGACCCTGGTTATTACAAAATAATTTTACTAATCTAAATGGTAGGTGTTAACATTTGGAACCTTATACAATTAGGATAAGTATAATATTTTTGAGTTCTATTATCTTTTTGAGTGAAAGATGAGTTGAATGTTGAAACTCTAATTGTCAAGCATAAATATATATATACCTATCTCTTATTCAATGAATAAATTAATTCCTAAACTTTAGTAAAGGGATATTAAAACAAAAAAATGTGTTATCCTAATACCTTATGTCTTGTTGAACTGATGATATTTTATATCAACATAGATTGAAGGATTTGGGGCCCTCAATTTGACAGTTGATTGTAATTGATGACCTCAATAACTCCCTACAAATATTTACGTTTTTCCTCCAATTATATGTCTCTAATTTCCACCAATTTTCTTCTAATCGAGATCATAATTGGGTGGTGACTTTTTAATTTTCCTTTCCCTCTTATTAAGGCTAAATTTTATTTATCTTATTTCCGATGTGGGTTTTCCACAGAGGTATTTTCTCTTTTCAACCTTTTATTTTCAAAGAAAAATTTCAAATTGCGAGGACTCAATTTATTGAAGGAGGGGAGAATGTAACACCCTGAGCTTCCATGATACGCTTCTCATTCAATAATTCAATAGCTTGCATTGTAAGCAACTTCGAGTTCTAAAACACCGCGACTAATCAAAGTAGCCGTTATGAATAGTAATAACCACTTTTTAAAATTATATAAATTTTATATTTCAAAATGGACTTCATTTTTGGATTCGGAATATCGAAATTAGCCTATGTTGAATTTTTGGTATTTTTCTGAGAACTTCTAATTTTTCATGAATAGTGAAAAATACTTAAAAACAACTTTTTTTAATAAAAATAATTTATAGTGATAAATTATCCTATTTAGTGGTTTTAAAGTATAATTAGAATATATTTTTATCATTTTATCCAATGGTGTTCATTAGAATTAATTTCACTTTGAAATTGGACATAAATAATTGTTAATCTTTTGATATATATTGTTTCTTAAAAACACGCTATTTGTTGTGATAGCGGGAATTAATTATAAAATTAATTAATGAAACTTATATGTTTAGAATTTTTTAAAATAGACATCATTTTTGAATTCGGAATATCAATTATAGCTTAGGGTGAAATTTTGGCATTGTTCTGAAAAACTTCAATTTTTGATGAATAGTGAAACCACTAAGTAGTAGTTAAATAACTGATTTTTCGTTTAAATGAAATATTACCACTTCTGTGTTTTTATTTTCAAAAATCCTACATACATGGTTGTCATTAAGAAGTAAAATGTGGTTCAATGAGATTAAAATAATTTTTGGTGAATAGTAACTTTTAAGTTCTTAATCACGATTAGAGGTAATTAGTGTAGTTTAAGGTAAAAATAATGTTTTAATAATATGAGATGAGCATGGCACATGTCCTACCCTCATTGTATGTGCCATGGAAGACCAAGAAAATCCATTGGTCAACTTGGGGACCCCATGGAGCCAATTTAGTTAGAAAATGACATAAATACCTTTTATTTAATGTTAAAGTAAAAAATGACACAAACATGAAATGTTTTACTAAAACAATTTTTACATGGGGTTATACAAGTCATATTTTTGACTATAAATAGTAATTGGAAAGCTCAAAATATTTCCTACATCATTGTATTTTTTTTTATAATTTTTAGACATTAAATAAATTAAATTAGTTATGACATCAAGTTGATGCAGCGATGACCTCATTATTTAACGATTTAAATAAAATAAAACGATAATGTAAAATACAAGGCTTACACTTGTCCAAAACCTATTTTATTGTATATTTCGAACCCTTATCACCTTATCCTAGAATTATATATGTGTGGGACCTCTATAATCTGAATCTCATTTTATAATAAAGTGACTTTTCTTTACTTTCCAAGAGTTCCCCTCCTCTCCACTTATAAAAGGCCCCCACCTCTACCACCTCATTCACACTTTCAAACCATTTGGCTCGGCCAAACTCTGCCCAAATACCCTCCTAACTTCCCTCCCTTACTCCTAGAAGCCTCACTTTTTGAATAATTCTTCCCAAGGAAGCCTTTGGCTCAAATCAAAAAGAGTTACCCGATTTTTAGGTAATGTCTTCTCTAATGTTGTTTTGTTTTATTTCTCTTCTCAAACCCCATAAAAACTTTTTATTCATTTATTTTGTAACCACACAAGCATCCTAAATATACTATGATGTTTTTATAATAAGTATTCAAGCTAAACTTACACACACCTACATCTAATGGTTAAAGAACATACAGTTTCTGTGGATGGCTAATTTCTGCCTCAAGAAACGATGATTGTTCAACACTCATATAACACCTTCAAACGTGGAAATTAAGATGTCACTATATTTATATATGATATATTTTTTTTTTATGTTTTCCTTATTATTTTTTATTTATCATTTATGGCATACTTTATGATTTCCATTATGGGTAAACGCGATAATTTCATTTTAGGAAGTGCGGACTACCGCCCACTCAAAGTGATGTGAATCGTTAATGCCCTATGTGGGATGTATAAAGGATGGAGTAAATGATATTATATATGATATTATATTGGAACTATAATATACCTTTATACCATTATGATTTCATTAAATACGAAATAGAAATGAAAGTAGCGTTCATGCGTACGTACGGCTTACCGTCTCCATGAATAGTGCATTTCATTTCTTACCTCTAAATGTTATGTAATATTATAAATGCATTTATAATGGATATATATGAGATATATGATATATATATCATGAATATAATTCTGGATATAATGGATATATCACCACATGAACAACATGTAATTATAAGAATTTTATTTTTTGACTCAAGTACCTATGATCGACAAAATAACCGCGATAAACATAAATAATTACATAATGTTCATAACATGGTAATAAGGGATATAAAAGGAATAATGAACATGAAAAAGGTTCTTAAGTAAATATAAATTAACTCTAGTTTATTATTCAGGAGGTTAAAGAACGGTCGAGTCAGGAAAAGACGCAAGGTAAGGGAACTTCTTAACCCAATTTCTATTCTTTTGGTTAATCTCCTAATTTCAAATTATGTCATGATATTATTATGTCCTATATTGTATTTGTAATTTATTTATGTGTACTTATAGTGAATACACATAATAGATCTATTTTATTTTATAAATGATCTTGGTAAGGACTTCATCTCAATCTCCTTTCATTTAGGCATATTTCGTTTTATACACAACATTATTTTATACAGTGTATAAACCCCTTTGACTTTTACGTTTATTCAAAAGGTTTTCTTTTATAATTATGTGATTTTTAAATGATTTCAAAAAATAGATATTTCTCTCCAATATATGAAAATCCAGTGCAAATGTATACGTACTTAACGCAAGCTTAAAAATGTATTCAGAAAACCCGACTCTCGAGTGTGGTAGACAGGAAGGGATTGGGCGTGGACCCATCATGGCCTGTAATTAGTCGAGCAGTCTCAGAATTAGTTATTTTGTTTTCCGAGGCTTGCATAATGTTTTCAGAAAAACACTGGAGTATATTTGGGAAATTTTAAACGTAAGTATCTTCTAAAAAAAATTGCATCGGTAGGTCTTATGAGACAAACTAGTGTCTTGGCACGAGGCCTGGACAAAATCTTATTTGTGGTCTTGGCACACGGCATTGGCTACGTGGTTATGATAGTCTGGCATTATGCATTCTAACATTATGAAAGTGGTTATTGATATTGCATGTGATTATTCGACTAGTAGAATATCCATGTGAATAAGTAAATGGCATTATCTCATTTTACTTTTTCCATATTATGCTGAAGTTCAAGTTTAAAAAGGATTTTGTTTTAGTTATACATTGCCTCAAATGTTAATTTTTATTTATGAAAGCTTCCGCAATATTGTTATCCTTACTGAGCATCTGAGCTCACCCCTTTCAATGTTTTAATATTTTCCAGGATGTGAAGAAGTATTTTATGAATGACCTGCAGGGATAGTCAGAAGAGGATATGAGTGTGGACTATGAAGAATTTGTTATTATTTTTTCACTTTATTATGTAATGTAACATTTATGAATGTATCTAGTGTTTCCAAGGCTACTAAACTAATCGGTCTTTCGAGACATGATCTTTTGTGATCATGCCAATGTTACGAAGTAATGCACCGACTCTGGGTAGCTGGGGTCGGGGTGTTACAATTGTCCCAAGATTAACCTTCTATATAAGTATGCAAGGTAACCCATGATTTATTTTCCTCAATTCATTTCAATGCATTGAAAAACATATCAAAAGGACTTCAATTCTTTACAAATACCAATTTTCCATTCAATTTTTAAATATCCCTAGAAACAAAATTTTACATAAAAAATTCCTTTTCTATGGACATGAAATAATCATTCCAATTTCAATATAAATCCTTTTTAAGGTAAAATATGTATGTTCATCAACATAGTATAGAGGCGAAACCAGCTACCTTAAAGAACAAGTCACACATTCCCAAAATAGAATCCAACATCAATGATACCCAACCCATTAATGTATGACCTATAATAAATGCCCCTCATCTTATGATCCAAGAACATATAAACAAAAAGATTTTAGAATATTAGAAGAAACCCACATGCATTGATGATGATTTCCTATCACACCCTGACCAATTATGGAATGTTCCTCTAGAATAGGATCACAAAAAGGATCTAGAGGAGGAAAAGTAGTAACATCCAACTTTGATCAATGGATCTTGTAACACAGAGAAAATTCACTATCGCGATCCCTTGCAATGAATATGGGGAAATATCATGTACCCAAAGAGATGCCTCATTACCACAATGGGGATCAGATTCCAAACAGTTCAATCTTGGAAGAATAATACCAATGAAAATATTTTATGTGAAGACCTAGAGAAAAATAACTGAAAATCCAGAGAAGGGACTTACCCAAAATAGGTAAATGGAAGATACAAAACAGGTTGTGTGCTGAGTCACGACTTGTAACCACTAGTCATGGAATGAACTCCACAATGGATATGTACAATGAAAAAACCATCGCCTTGGCTTAAAAACTGAACATTATGTATGTAAATTCAGGTAAAATCTATTCAGGAATTGTAATCCATCATAGAGTGATATCCATTTCTCAAAAAGTTTCCAACAAATATTACATACTGTGTATCATGGTTACACAACATGTAAATTCTTTTCTACCTATAAAAAATCAACAAAACCACCTATAAATAATTTTTAGCAACGGCTAACATATATAGAGGTAAAAACATAGCCTATAAAGGTAACTATATATTTCAATATCCCACCATAAAGACATTACTTCCCTAAGAAGTCATGTGGAAGATGAAATACCCATATAATGATGGGGCTACTACTCTCTCATCAAAAATTCATATTCCAAAGTCTCATGAGAATTTTATACTTGATTACATAGAACAATGGCATATATAATTGAATTCCCAATCTTTACATTAATTCAAGTGTCAATAATCTCAACTAATTTCTCTAGAAAAGATTCATCTAGCTCTAACTACATTTCTCCTGAACTCAAAATGTGAGAAAGATTATGGTGATATGTCATAAGATGAGATATATGGAAAAAATCACTAATAAATTTCTACTGAATCAGCAAAGAAAAATGATAATAATACAATCCATGCCATTAAATGGTCTCAAATGGCCCATCATACCATGGGGCCAACATTCCCGGTTGTTGAAATCTATGATGACAAAAATGAGGTGAAAATTTCAAGAGGACCCAGTCACCTATGGGAAACAACCAAGGAATATGTTGTTGATCTGCATACCATTTCCATAAACTCTATTTCATAACTAGATGTCGTCACACATCCTAAATATTTTCATATGATTCCTAATCTAATAATGGTCCAACTAATGATAATTCACCCACCACTTCCCAATAAAGAGGATACCTGCACGAGTGACCAAACAATACATCAAAGGGAGAAATAACGATCAATGATTGTTACTATTATTGTTTATTAACACAATCAGTCCAATATGTTTATCCCATGATCCAATTATATCATTGACATATTTATGGAGAATATCCTCTAGAATCTAAATTTCACACTCCTTCTGACTGTCAATCTGGGGATGATAACATGGGATCAACATGATCTAATTTCCCATTACGTCTTGAAGGCTTTTGAGAACCTTGAGGTATAACTTCTATCCCTATCTATGAAAATAGAAAAAGGACTCCCACATAACCTCACAATATCCTACACCTATAGCTTAACCCAGATCTTCAACATTAGGGGCATTTATGAACAAAATACACTGAGAATACCTGGAAGCCATTAAATAACCACCCATAAAGTATTATTCCCTAAGTGAGAACAAGGTAGGCAAATTAAAATATCACGGATTTCACATCACATATCCAAAATGGAATCCGAAGAGGCTAAATGAATTCATAGGGTTTCAAGTGCTCTGCCTTTATCTGTTGGTAGGTGTAACTATGAGACACAAACTCTATGATGTCACACTTCATACCCGTCCACCAGAATATTCTCTCAGGTCCTAATAAATATTTTTAGTTATAGGATGAATGAAACATGAAAAGTAGTATCAATAAGACAAGACTGGACTCCTCATATATAATGGGAAAAAGATTATTTTCCCAAAGTAAAG
Organism: Viscum album; assembly: GCA_963277665.1. Taxonomy (NCBI): domain Eukaryota; kingdom Viridiplantae; phylum Streptophyta; class Magnoliopsida; order Santalales; family Viscaceae; genus Viscum; species Viscum album. The sequence continues at coordinate 1,208,467,735 of OY728146.1, read as the reverse complement.
CATACTATCAAAAGAAATATACCCACCCGAAATGGTCTCCCCACAACAAAATCTTTCTCAGGTCTTCTGAAACTCATCATCATGCTGTGAAATATTAAAGATAGACTCCATGAGATATGGTTGTAAATGAATACTATGTAGAACTATTCCCAAAACATCCTCTTAAACATCCATATGCAGGTGAGTGAATATCCCAATATGGATCCACCCCTCTTTCAATTCCATGTCTGCCTATGATAGTACTTTTCGACTAAGAGTTTCTAAAAAACAATCCCCCTTATTTTGGTGTTGTATATATTAATGTCAATTGAATAAAGGTATTATACCCATCATCTTTATCTATAAATAAGTTCATTATTAGAAAAATTTATTTCTTGGAATCTTATTATTAGAGAAGACCGTAAACTTTTCCCCAAAAATATAGTGCTGCTAACAATTAAGTGAATGAATGACTGCAACAACCTCCAAATCATGAGTGGATTAATTATTCTCATGTGGTCGTAGAACATGAGATCCATTATCTAACACATTTTCAACCTACATTCACACACATCCCAAACCATCAGCTAAAGAATCACAAAACATGAATAATCCCCTACCATGAATAGTTAAAATCAGAATTGGGGATAATGATTGAATCATTTATAGTTCATCTAAATAAACCTGACACTTTCATCCTAGGTGAATTTGACCACCTTTCGAGTGAGAGAGTTAAAATATGAAACCATGTCAATGATGTACTTGGTAATCCATCAGTAGTATCTAGTATGACCAATGAATCATCGTATCTCAAAAAACATTTGTGGTTATGTCCAAGACATAATATGCATCACCTTCTTAGAATCAACTAAAAAGATATGTTCAGAAATATTGTTCCATATGAACATCATTTCATGAATCTAGAAACAAAATTTTTAATTATTTTCCTTAAAAATGGTGACTTCTTAAAATTTCAATAATCAAACTCATATGGTGCTTGTGATCACTCTCAGATTTCAGATAATCTAGAATATCATCCATGAACACTTCGAAAAATGTGTCAAGATATTGATGGAATATCAAATTCATCATGGATAAAAAATAGTATGAGCATTACTAAAACCAAAAGGCATCAAATTCTATTCGTAATGGCCATACTAATATTTAAATATATCATCGACATATCAGATTCATGAATATTGAAATGATGACCACCGAACTAATGATTAATTATGGGAAATCACTTTTACCCCATTAACTGATCAAATAAATCATCCACATGAGGTGAATGGTATTTTTTAATAACACTCATATGGATCAACATTCTATAGGTCACACATTAACAAAGTGAACCAATTTCTTTCATAAAAAATACCACTGCCGATTCCAAGGGGACAATGATAGAGAGAACTGGACAATTTTTTAATAGGTCCATCCAATTGAAACTTGATCTATTTCACCTTCACTGGGGCCATATGATAAGAAGGCATCAATATTGGTTGTATAATTGGAATCTAGTCAATTGTAAACTATATATCTATATCTAGAGGAAGACGGGAAAATTTGTCCTGAAAAATGCCACTATAGTCCGGAATAACAATAAGAATATTAGCAACAAGATAGATGCCATCTAGCTCAATCAAAATAATGGAAAAAAACTCTTGATCTATGGGCGGGGTGGTCATCGATGACCTAAACTCTAGTACCACTCCCCCTAAAACACATTGGATCTCCCATTGGTAGATTGAAATAAAGCACGCCAATGATATCATTCAACCTCATATTGATAAGCAACAAGCCAAACCATACTGATAATGATGTCAAACTGTTCTAAATCAAGAATGAGAAAATACCATTCCAACTACGCCTTGAAAATTGATAATGAAAAAGATGGAAACCTCAACCCATGACCATTCCTCATAGCATGTCAAAAGATCTACTATGAAGGGAATATGTTTAGTTAGATGTTTAAGAACATCCAAAAAATGTGCATATATTAATGAGTTGGATGAACCAGTTTCAAATATTTAAATTTCTACTAAAGATTAATTAAGGATAGTACCTAAAACTATTGTAGCCCCTACATTTACTTTTGATGAAAACTCATATACTATATAAAAATGCTTCTCCCATGAGGCATGTGGCTGGATCCTGGTAATCATTTACGCTTCTTAATGAAACATAGTAGCATTTGTGGATAAAGCACTGTGACCAAAATGAGGCATAGTCATAACAACATAGATGCATTATAGGTGATCGACAAATTAATACTTATTTCGGGTATGCATATGAATAGGAAAAGAACATACGGTGTGTCCTCCCTTGAAATACTAATTGTAATACAGAGGCACATTACCTGTAGTAACTAATGATGCAATGGAGGCATGTTTCTGTGACTCACCTCCATTTCACTTTCAATGTTTTTTCTACTTCCTCTTATTCCCATTCATGCCATTGATGTTAATTCCAAATGGATGAGAAGTGGTGGAAAATTTAACCATTCCATCCATATTCATTTCATCCATCAATGATGTAACTACTATCTCCACAAAGGTATGATGGTTTTGTATAAACACCTATGATCTAATATTTGTTCTCCAACCCAACAGGTACTTCGGCACCATCAGGTGGTCCTTATTTTCCATGTCTTGTGAAAAATGGAAAATCCTAGAAAAATGATCGGTGAATGTCAACACCAAAATCTCACCCTATTATAATATAATTAATTTAAGATATTTTTACAGCCTTAGTGGTTCTATAAAAAACTCTTAAAGATTAAGGTCTTAAAACCCTTCTCATACGAGCCCACAATTCTATCTACTCGGAACATTGAATCCCACCATCACTTAATCGAACCCTCTTGCTTGAATGATGAAAAAATCACCTTTATTATTCCATGTGACTAAAAATAATTCAAAAGTTTGATGAATACTATTATGCTAGTACTATAACTCTTCGGTATCTATGGTCCCCTTAATGGATGGGGGCTTCTCATGTAAGAATTCTCACAACCGATCTCCCTCTCAACTATATCTACTGACTGTACCAAAACCACCGCATTCTAAACACAAGACACATACTGATCGACATCATTGATATCTTGTTTGATATTTTTAATGAGGTTTTGATCTATAGGTCTACTCTTGAAAAGATAATCAATTTCATAATCATGAGGAACTCGTGGAATACTTCTCAGAGGAATACTTTTTCACACTAAAACAAAAGAACGATATGATAATAGAACAAATTTTTTTTCAAAATAGAAAACAAATAAACAAAAATAAATATTTTAAAATAAGAACCAATACTATAGACACACATCCCAATTCCCAAGGGAAGCATAAGTCTTATTACATCATTATCTAGTAAGGAACTTTTCCTAACGTACCTCTCATGTCCCAAAAATCCTATCTATTATCTTCCAGAATTCCAAATAGATGGACTCCTGAGGAAAAACATAATCTAACACCAAATTGTAAAAATCTAACCCAGGATTCCCTCAGACCCATCACTCGACCCATTCTGTTACATAACCAAAGGGTGTTCCCCATCCTTTTGGGCTCGAAAAAAGCACCCATGTATTAAAAACCAGAAGAGAGAGAACTATTTCTCCCAACCTAAAAAACAACCTGGAATTCATATATTTAATGAAATAAAGAAACAGTATAAGAAAATTATATATATATTCCAATATTATAAGGAAACATAAGAAATGGACAACAAAAAAATTTCCAAAATCTCCAAGTTAAATCCAATATCAATGGGCTAAAAAACACACAGCTAATCCAAACGATTGTATGGATAAACTCCCACCATCTCTCAACCAGTTACCCAAATAGATGACAAAAACCCCTCCACAACTCTTTGGTGCCTTGACATTCCCTTCACTAGAAGTAATAGGCTAAATATTATCCCATCCATGTGTTCCACAACAATCCTCCAAATAACAAATATTGTATGATCATTTTATATAAAATCATGGAAAGATAATTAGTGAGGTATTTTAATTAAATAAATGTTAAACATTCCCTTTTTTACAAAATTCTAAACAAAACTGGTATATCAATTTCAATGAACATTATACATATCATTTTTACAAAGAAAAAAAAATGTTTATCGATGCTAAATCAGAAATCCATGAAATAAAAAATAGAATCATAGGTATCACAGCACCAAGGAATACTACAGGTCTAGGAAACAGGCTACTCGTACAACAATAATGAAGTGAAAAAATTCTTATCCCAAAATAGAATCCTATAGAAAATGTGGAATACCCAATATGTAAACCACAAAAAATATCAATATATGTCCCCTAGAACAACAGGGTTAGGAAACATAGGAAATCCCCATGACAAACCTCATTGATAATCACAAAATAATGGATGATGTTCAAAACCTAAAACATCAAACAAAGTACCCATATTAAACCATGTTATCCTTTTCATAATTCACTGGAATTTTTTGACAAACTTTTCTAACCCATATCAAACACATTTCAATTCTTCAAAAATACCAATTTTCCATTACATTTGTAAATAAGAAGGTAAAAACAAATTTTCAAAAAATTCCATTTCAACAGACAAAAAATAGTCATTCCAAATTTTATACGAATTATTTATTAAGGAAAAAAACATGGTTCATCAAAATAGTCTAGATACAGAACCACCTACCTCAATGCATGAGTTGCACGTGCCTACAACGGGATCCAAAATCAATGATACCCAACCTATAAATAATGACAATAGAATCATATCCCCTCCACTATTCCTTCATCAAAATCTAAACACAAGAGGTCAGAGGAATATTAGTAACCCACATACATCGAGGATGATAATTCGCTAAACCACGACCATCAGAAGGAAGGGACTCTACAAAAAGATCTCAAAAAGGATCTAGTGGATGACAAGAATTTTCGTCCAACATAGATCAACATATCTAGTACGACAAAGCTAAGGTGATATCACAATCACTTCACATGAATGAGCTGAGAGATCACATACCCAGAGTGATGTACTAAAGAAGCGATAGAGATCGTACACTAAATGGATTGATCATAGGGAAAAATATCCTCTAAATATTGTATAAAAATTTCCTTGGGTTGAGATAAATTAAAATCCAAAGATGTGACCAAACAAAAATAGCTAAATGTGTTCATTAAAACTGGTCATGGGATGAGTTACAACGGTGGAACCATAGTCACGTCGTGAAGTCCACGTTGAATGAGTACAATGAAAAACCCTTCTCCTCTGTATAAAACCCAAAAAATTCTATTGACATGTTATATAATCCCTAGTCATGATGTGTACCCATCAGAACTGTATCCCCCCTTTCACGACATATACCTAAAAACTCTTACAAGGCATGTAGCATGGTATCATGGATTATAAATTCTCTATTTCCTGCAAAAAAATATATATATAAAACCATTGATATTGACTTTTAATCAAAAGGTAATGCCGAGAGAGGGAATAATTTCACGATTAGGGTGAAATGAAGTTACATAAATTATTTTCATTCTGAGTTAAATTAATTCTTAATTAACACTATCGTAAGGACTAGTATTTAAATTATTATATTCCTTTATTATATATCAATTGTGAATATTATAATTCAATTTTGAAGTATACCTAATAGAAAATGGTAAGAGGGATAGCTCACATTGATTAATAATACATATTTGGATGGTTTCCTAAAATTTCTTTGTCTATAATTCACAATCAAATTAGAGGTGGTAAAAGAAAAAATGGTTTTTAGTTTTTCAATGTGGTGATGAATTAGGAATGTTTTGACCTATCTTTTTCTCTAAATAGATACTAAATATATTACTACTAGGTATATGGTTGGGGTTGTGTCTCTATAGATGGATATGTGAGGTACATTTCATGTAATAATGCACAGTATTTTGGGTTACACATAAATAATGAATCAAAGAAACATATTAGTGTTTTATATGGTCAACATGATTTGTATGAAATTATTCATTTTGATTATTAACATATTACATGATTGGATAAGAAATAATATTTTTCTTTGTGGAATGAATGAGAATACATGAAATTTAAAAACGTTCCAATTAGATTTACATGGATGATAAATGAGGTTATAGAATTTCTATTAAGGATGTTGGTGTTTTTTAGTGTGCATACTAATGATTTCATGATACAGGTTTCAAGAATTAACCTATATTTATTTTTGACTATTTTAACACATTTAATCTAAATAAGGAATATTTTATAAGCAATATTTTTAATATAACACATTAAATGAGATGGCCAGGTCTATTTCATTATCATAGTTTAATAGAGATATAATTAATTCTGTTGTATATCTCAGCCCACTCATATTTAATCTAGTTTTCTAATGGTAATCTTTGGAATGTGAATATATAGTAAAATCTAAAGAATTATTATGATCATAGGTAATCTTCCCCATATCTCATATGTTGTTGGAAACTATGAATCCATATTAGATATATACGAAAATATTTTGGTGGTAAAATATTGCCTTCAACTGTGTCTTTATTCTATTAGGGCATCTAAAAGTGACATATAAAATAATATATTACATTAATAGATTCCTCCATTCCTATACAACCAAAATTTTAATATATGTTTTTTTATTAAATGAATGAAGAAATGATAGTCACTTAATCATGTTACAATAAATTTATCATGTCTCTAATAAATAATTAATTGTAATATTCCAATATCTATCATGTGTCACTCCATGCACATATGTAAGAGATATAGATTAGAAATTTTATATATCTCTATTTCACCAATGCTTATACCGTTAGTGTTATGGATAGTGAAGCAATATTAGTATAGAGGTTTTCATTTTCATGCCCTTGTGAAATTATAATGTGATAACTTTCAGAACAATCCATACATTTTTTGATTTGGTGATACATCACTGTCTGTTGGTTTATGTTTTTTATATTGAGTGCTACTGTCTGATTTTCATAATTTTAGAATGTTCTAATTTTTTCATGGGTAATATATTATATTGTTTTTATTTAACCATGTACCGTTGTAATAGATGATGACCTACATATTTTATGGTAATTACAAGAACATGTATATATTACATAGTGATGAATGGGTCTGTAGAAATGAATTAACTGATATATTATTATTTTTTTGAAATATATATTACATGGGGTTGTGTGAGAGTATTTTATTAAAATTTATATGATTTCATGTTGTTTTCAATGTGAAATGAAATTATTTTTTCATAAATTATAATTAATGATATTTTATATTCAATAATATTTTAGGAAATGAATAAGATTTATTAAAAATATTATCTTCATGCATGATGAATTTGTTTAGGATGATTACCAACCATAGAGGGATGATGGTGTCACATATAGGAGATTTTACAAAGAAGAAGGATAGTCATTACCAAATGTTTTCGATTTATTTCTTATTCACATACATCCAATATTATACAAACTTACAAATATAATAGAATCAATATATCCCATATATTTATATGATTTAATGTTTATGGATTTACCTACATTCAACTCCACTTCAATTAAATGGATGACCATAGTAATGTTTTGTGTATAATGGACTACCCCCTAATGCGCCGACAAAAGTCACTTTCCCTTATTTCTATTAATGTATGGGTGTAATGATATATTTAATGTATATTTTTTTATTCATGATGTATTTATTTATTTTAAATAATTATACCATATTTGTTTTATATCATTCATTTCATATAAAAATGAAAATATAGCTTGTAAATACATATAGATTACGTACTAAAGGTTATGTGTTTTTCATTACGACAATACATGTATGGTGTATATGATAGTATATACAAATATGATAAATATGTTCTAATATTCATTCTAAAAAATTTAAATACTACATGAATTTATTCCACAATGAACATTGAAAAATATAAATGTAAATCAAATATACATAGACTAAATATCTATATGATCATATACTAGTGTATTTTCTAACCATCAATCAATTTTTAGTTTGAGTGCATTTATTTGTTAGAAATACTAAAAATTTTATGATTATTGTTTTATATATTGTGGAATAATGAACTCATTTGCAGTAGTTGTTAGTCGGAGTGAGTAACTTGACAGGGGTGAATTGGGTTCAAAATAAAAATTTTATTTCAAAAAACTTACAATATATATAATGAAATATGATAAATAAACCTATTTTATTAAAAAAGTATAAATATATAATTTTATTTTTTAAATAGATTAAAAATGTGTGATCAATTCATAGTTGAAAAATCAATTTAGTCACCATAACTATTTAAACTAAATAATTTTATCAAACACACTATGTGAAGGAAAAATTGATACAAACAACCATAGTAATAGTTTTGATTTAAAAATTATGAGAGATCATTTAAAACATTTAAATAAAACAAAAAAACTAATAAAAAATATTGGAATTAAAAAAATGTTCTTGGTCCATGTTAAGGAATAATCCACTCCACATGAATTTCAACAACTTCCATGTAGTTTATTAAAAATTAAAAATTATCTAAAAAATATATCATATTTAACATAAAACTTCGTAATATAATGTCTGGGAGAAAAAATACTTGAATATTATAAGTGGGAAAAAACAAATAATAATCATCCATGACCAATTCCATATTTTTTATGGATATGAAAATGAGGCAATGTAAGAGGGAGATAGAGAGAGAGAGAGGGAGAGTGTGTGTGTGTGATGAGAACTCTCCAATTATTTAATGTCAATTTTGTTTTATAAAAAATAATAATAAACGTATACAGAACTCAAACATAATGAATATACATAAATTTAGAATTATTATAAATTGGAAAATATGATTCTTATAAAACAAAATACCATGAGATATTGAATGTTCTTTGAACATATCATTAAAAGATCATCGAATAGGTTCTGCCAAATGTGTTCCAAACTAATTTATCATAAATGTATATGAAATAATTTTTATTTTAATTTGTGGATTTATATAGATCTTCCACAAGTTTGTGTATTTATATTTGTATTTGACACATCATAGAGATTTTGGAGTTAATTTTGGTATATGAAACTGTCCTTCAATGTATGGGTGTTTTCCGGAATTTATATTTGTCATATCCAATTATCATTTGACGAAAAATGAATATATTTTTTGAATCATTATAGTAGGAAAAAAGGTTGAAAATATTAATTTTTATTTAATTCATCCATTCGGTTGTCTATGTATAATGATATTTATATCCATGTGGGTATGACTGCATTTTATTCCATAAATTATGTTTTTTGGGAATTAAAATATAAAATAGTCTATATTGAAATGATATAATTGTTGTATGATATTTTTTATGGTATATCTATTCAGGCATTCAATATCCTTTGTATTATATTTCATATTTTGGAAACTCTTCATAGTTGTAGCATCAGTGAATATTATCATATACATCTGGTAGAATCGCATAGTAGTAGATCTCTAATATATTTATCGCACAGAAGTTATAGAATAAATAAATGGTATAAAAAATTGGTAAAAGAACATTCTAGTGGATTATTTTTTCTGTAGTTATATCTCTTCATGAGTATATATTTCATCCATAGATATTGCATTAGTCGATGTTGTCCATCAGTTGATCCAATTGAATTAAATGGTAGGTCATCATATATATAGGTATATTTACCTAAACTAAGGGTCGATCAACACTTAATTATGTTTGATCGTAATTTTTTATAAAAAATTTTCTTCCTATAAAAAAACTTTGACATTTTTATAAACATAAAAACAAGATTTGTGATCTTTTAAATAATGATGTTCCAATAATCTCTCAAATTTTTATGATCTCAAATCCTATAATATATATCGATTAATATAAAAATAGATATTGATATAGGTACAGATTAATATGAACAATTTGTTTCATTACACATCAAATTATTAACGTAATAACTACCATATACATTTCATTCAACTATTCTATTCCATTTAGGATTATTAAAAAAATAAGGAAAATAAAAAAATAATTGAAAAATATGAAGATGAATAACAAATAAAATTCATTAGATATACATTTTAATGAATATATCTCAAAAAGTTTGAAAAAGTAAAATTATAATCCAAATAAATTACTAATAAAAATATGAACCACTATATGATCGATGAGGAGAGGGAAAGATTAGTTACATTAATTTGACACTAATAGGATGTAAAATGGTGGAAGTCAATGGTACATGAGATAACTAATGGGGATTAATGGTTAGAAAAGTCCAAATATATTAAATATATAATTATTAATCAATTAAAAATGTTAAATATGGATTGGCATAATTATTGGAGAATTTGAAGAATTGATATTAGGAATAGGGATAGCGCTAGACAACACCACTTCAGTTGCAAAGGTATTTAAAAATTTATTCATCATGTAATTGAAATTTGTAATGATAATGCCTACATGATCCATTTCCTTAAAGATATCATTCTTTTACTGCATGAGAAGAATGAGAAAATGGGCCAAAATCATGAGATGATTTACATTATTATCAAATTTCATGGTAACAAGGAGAATCATAAAATTATCTATAAAAAAGAATGTGTGAATTGTGCTAATGATTGTTAATAGTCTTGGGAAGTTAATATTTAATGTATTCAATAATAGTCTCTTTATAACTATGATCCTTATTATGGTGTTCCCTAACAACTTTTGTAAATATTCTCACCATGGGACATTATCCTATGATATCCTTCTTGATGATATATATGAATATTATAAAATATATTATTCCCATACACTATAAAAATGGATCAAATATCATCTACAACATCAAAAGGAGTAGAAGGTGGAGCACAAGATATTGAAACATCAGTTGTAGAAAGAGAATACAATCTATCTAGTAGTGTTGAATTCCTATCATTAATTACTTCTTCATAAATTTAATTACGAATTTGGCATTATCAATATCATTATCAAACAACAAATTCTCAATATCATCTTATTTAAGTTTTCAGAACTTCATATTCTATATATTATATATCATTAACTAATAAATTTATCTGGTATCATATTCAGTCATCTGGGTATCTTTAGGAGGTGTGGGTAATAGGTTTCCACTAGTATTTGATAATATCATCAATATAAAATAATATATATAGTATATAGTAACATAACCATAACGTATATGAGTATATGATATTGGAGTTGTAATCATCTCATGGCTAGGTAGGTCAGCCTCCATATGTAAATATTCATCTACATGATCATCGAGATTAAAGGCTTCCAATATATTAGCCTCATATATCTATTCAACCATATATCCCTTAACATATTATCTATGAAGTATATACACACTCCCACATGATCTCGTGGACAATAATGGTAATTATTTTTACTATATATTGACTGTTAATAGTCAGCCCCAAGTTTAGTATCTCCTAGGGTTTTCACACCATTAGCATGTACTCTTTCCCAAAATCAATCAAAGAAATCATCCTCATATTGAATCTAAAAAGATAAAAACACACAACGTCAAATGCAACGTCAAATGCAACGTCATTAACGTCAAATGCAATTTGTTCATCTATATGGATAAATCACTTGCTAAACTGAAGTAAGATTTGTAGGAATACAACTAAGCTTATCATCACAATTACCTAAATATGATGCAACTGGATAGTGATTTTCCATTTTATCTATTAATATCATCACTACCACCACCATTCTTGTACCCATCACATAAAATAGATATCTGAGCAACTTATCTTGGTCTCTCAGAAAAACAATCAAACTTCTCCCCACCTGAGACCATAGTATCATTAGATTATCAACATTCACATAGAAACCATACATTATATTGAAGTAGAAGAGATTAAATTTAAGGACCATTAGAAATATACTAGATTCCAACCACATTATGGATTCTTTCTTACATTATAGAAATAGAAACTATATCTCATTCTTTATATTTTTCTTTATACACATCAATATCTTCTTTAGTGGAATAAAACACAATGTAAACTATCACCAAGCGAGAATCATCGAAGTCTCTTAGGCTATAATGATTCATCAAAATTTTGAAATTCACATATATCTTTCCATTTTCATCCACCTATTTCATTAGATGAGGATATAAATTTATTTTGATTATCTTGTACAGTAATTGTGTTAAATTAAATCCACCACTAATGATTACAAATTCATTATCTTTAGGTACAAAATATTTTTATTCACTCCTAGACAAAATATATAAGGTATGGATCATAGAATTATATATAGATGATATAATTATCATCTATATCATGTGGAATATAAAATATCTATTCAATATTATCTTCTCTCCTCTTTTCAAAGGAAATAATAACAAAAATCATGGTCACTCTTGGTTCTAAATTCACCCATCCCGGGATAAAGAATATATTGGATTAATTTATACAGATGTATAGAGTCCCCATTATGTTTAATTGTAAATGGCCATCACACTATAACATTACTATTAAATACCACTTTGGAAGCATTATGTTTTAAAAACTCAATCTTTTCTAGAATGGATCCCTAAAATTCATTAAATATAACCTTATACGAAACCATGATTCATATATCCCATAATTTAGATAAGAATATAACATATTTTCTATCAATCATAATTCTTAAGATATTTCTATACTGATAAAAAATATAATCATAAAGTGATAAAACCTTTTTTATATAAATAATGATATATATTTTTTCATTCCATGAGATCCATTTTATCCATTAGTGTTCTCACATCACATTAATCATAACTGACATGATCTAAACTAATCGGCCTACAAAAATAGTCTTCTCAACAAAAACAACATGAGTCGAGGGTTGTGGGTTCATCTATTGAAAAAATATTGTCATGATATAATCAAATCCTGATCCTTGCATTGAAATATTAAAATGGAAATGAAACCAAGGTTAATTTAACTCTCACTATCATTTTATATGATCGCAGGTTGAAGAAAAAATTTAAGGAGGGTTGTAGGTCAAGAGAGAACAAATTATGAATGTTTTGATGAAGAAATGATATAGAGGGTGATAAAATAAAAATATTAACTGAAAATTATAAAATATGGATTTAGAATAATAAAATATAATAAAATATATTGAAATTACACAAAAAATTAATCATAGGAAAAAAGAGTGGTAGAAGATAATTATAATTTCATTAGTGTTATATCCCTAATGGTGGATCACCAATGGTTGATCAGTAATGGTTGATCACAAATAGTGGATAACGAGAACTGTATCACCAATGGTAAATCACCAATGGTGGATCACTATTCAAGGATCATTAATGGTGGAACACCAATGGTGGTTTAGAAACCATTGATGACAACTAAAATTTCAATCTATTGACAAAAAATTAACCAATTATTATCCTTATTAGTTCATTTCTTTTATAGATTAATCATTCAATGTTAAATTAATTATAATATATGTTAGAATATTTATTTTATTTTATAGTGACTTCAATTTCTATAACAAAATTATTGAAATTAGATCTCAAAAATTGATTTATTATATCATTATTTTTGTCTTAGAATGAGGTACAATATTATTATTGATATTTTTAACACTTTTATTATAATTATTTTTTGAGGAAAGGTATAAATTTATTTTTATTTATTAGGATGGTATTTATAATCCAAATAATTTTTTACTATTAACTTCCAATAGTTATATGCTTTCCCTATGTATTAGTCAGTACAACAAAAAAAAATTTCCCCTAAAAAACTAAAATAATTATTTTTCATAATTGTGACATGTTCTATAGGTACCATTGATTTCATTCTTAAAATCACTAAAATCCATACACGAGTATCTAAATAAATTAAATCTATGTAATTAAGGACATAATTTTCATAGATTAGTTTTATACTTTAGTTACTGAAATATTATAATTACAAAAAATAAATTTTACGCTATAAGATTTTGTTAAAAATGGTAACACATAATAAAAGTCATAATATCGATTATACTGAATGGTAAATATAGAAATAATTCAATCATAACTCTATAATAAGTTAAATAATTGATTTAATATTTTCCTCAAGAACCAATTTATATGAATTAGTCATGGATGTATCCCTTGTAGATGTGATATCTAGAACAAAAAGATTAAAAAATTATATTTTATACATATTATCAATTAAAATAATAATTTATTTATTTTCAAATTTTGTGAAACCCATTAAAATTAAATTACTCATTATAGGTATTTCAAATTCACATCGAATAATTTTTGAGATATCATAAAAAAATGAATTTCAATATTATTCAAAAATTATATCATCAAAAAATATAAATTATTCAAAAATGTAGTTCAAATTTTTTTTGATAAATATTTTAGGATAGTATTTTCCTTTTGGAATACCAATACCAATAATTAATGAGATTAACCAAAAAAATTCTACCGTATATTTTTAATGAATATTAATATTTTGTAAATTTAAAACCTGATTTAGATTATGGGTAATTTTAAAACCATCATGTTAATGAAGATAATATCATCAAATATACATGAATTTTTTAAAAACAACATAATATTAATCTAAAATATTTTACAATTTAAATGGGTTATATAGGTATGAATCATTCTATTTTATTCAATTAAATTTAATTATAAGTCTGTTTAAATATAGTTATTTATTTTTAAATGAATATTTCATTTTAAACCCATTATTGAAACTTTTATGACTAGTTTTCTTGACTTATCAACATCATTTATAAAAACCCACTTAGTAGAAATGGTAATTATGTCTTTAGATCTACCTATTTGTTCTTATAAATTATATTGATGTACATGGATTTTTACATATATTTTTATTTATTTTTTACTTAGTTTTAATTAATTAGTTTAAACATTTTTAATTTTTTTTATTTTTGTAAGTTTATAGTAATTTAGTTATTTTGGATAATTTTTAGTTAATTTATATATTGATATTAGAATTTTAGTATTTTTATTAGTTTATATTTTATATATTAGTATTAGTTTCATTAACATTTCTTTTAATTACTTTTTATTTTTTTTAGCTAATTAGAATTTTATATAACATTTAACAATTTTTCTTTTTTATTTAGAATTTTAGTTTAAATTTTGAAATTTGTTTCCCCTCTTTTACTCCTCTACCCGCCGGACCCCCCTATTTTTCCTCACCCGCCGCCCCCCCTTGACCCGCTCTCCCCTCACCCTCCCCCTTTTCTTCCGCCGCCATTCCCCCCTATCTCCTCTAACCTCTCACCCGCCGCCCCCCTTTTTTCTTTGGCCCAGAAATCTCGTTCCCGGCTCTCTCTCGCTCTCTCTCAAAACCCCGCCGCACCCCAGCCTCCCGGCCGCGACCCCACTACCCATCTCCCCACGCCCGGCCTCCTCTCGCCGTCCGTCTCCCTCACCGGCCGACGACCCTCCCCTCGCCGTCCGTCTCCCTCGCCCTCGCCAGCCGCGCGCCACCAGCCCTCACCAGCCACCCTCGACGTCCGTCTCCCTCACCAGCCGACGGCCCTCCCCCTGGCCGCACTCCCTCACCAGCCGACGACCCTCCCCCTGGCCGCACTCCCTCACCCAGCCGCGCCGCCGGCCTCCCTCACCATCGCGCGCCACCACCCCTCGCCGCACTCTCCCTCCCTGCCTCACTTCCCTCTCCCCGTGCACCACCCAGCCGGGCCGCCTCCCCTCCTCTCACTCTGCTTCTTGTTTGCAGCGCACCGGTCACTGCCATCCGAGCATCCGCTGCAAGTTCTCGTCACCTCGCTCAAGCTGCTTCTACGTCACTGCCATCCGAGGAGCCGATCAGCATCCACTTCACTCCTCATCTCCTTTGTTCCGGTGGTCGCGTAGTTGGTGCACGCTGTCATCACGTGTTGAGGGTTGGTGCGCGCGGCGAAAATAAAGACAGACACGATCATTTTTTTTGGTAACACAGTGTTGTTTTACATGACATATCATTTTATTACTGCGTTGATTTTTTAGTTGTGATGTCGGGGTAATTTTCTTAGTGTCGGGATGTTGGTTGAATAATTAAAACTATTGTGCATGCCATGCAACGTATTGTTTGATGATTAATTGTCAATTAAATTTATTTTAATTGAATATTTATCTGTTTAAATTATTTTTGCACTGAATTAATTGCTGAAATTGAAACTTTCCATTTTAATTATAAGTCGACGCGGCGGTCCGAGAAGGTAAACCGCGTTGACTGATGGTAGGTGCAAATTAGTGACACAACTTTGTGAGAAACGGGTTGTGTCATTTCGCCGTGTAGTTCGGGGCTTGAACGAGTTTTCTAATTTATTTATGACACCAGAGAACGGGACTTTAAATAAAATTGGGAAATTAAAATTGAGCATCTAAAAAATGCACATATTTTTGGAACTGGCGATAACTAAACAGGATAAATATTTAATCACATAAAGATTACCTTGCACGGCTGCGTGATAATTTAATTGTGATACCAACATCCCCGACACATTTTGTTGACTTAGAATCCATCATCATTTCCGTTTGCAATTTTCATTTTATCTTTTGTCTTCTCACCTTTTAGTTTAAATAAAAAAAAGAGAAAACTCAAAAATAGGAATTCCCTCAAACCTTGTCCATCTAAACATTGTCCAACGAAATATTTTTAGTGGACTAGATTCCGTGCTCTCTGTGGTTCGACCTTGCTCGCCACTTTTACAGTAGCCAGTTGGTTATAAAATTCGCAAATTTTCACGCGTTACGACGCGCGTGCCATATATATTTCAAATTTTTTGAGTACATCAGTAATATATATATATATATTCTATAATTCTACATAAATTTAATAATTAATCACCTTAGGATCATACAGTGACACAAAATCTTGACGTTCTATAATAATTCATAATGATTATGTAATTTATTTTACTATATATGGGTATCTTACTACAACATCTAAATTATGATATGAAGGATTCATACGAGTACTTGAAAAAGAAGTGGAGTATATTTCATTATCCATTACAGGTTAGAGGTTATATAGTTCATTAGAAAATGATGAATTTTCTTCAGGTTTCACATAATTGTCAAATATTTTTCCATTTTTATTTTTTTACCCATGTTATCAACAAGATTTTATAAAATTATATTCGATATATATTTATAAGATTCAATAAATATGTCATATACACAATTTTATATGTTATTAGTACTACTATTAACTTACATAAATTAGTTAAGTGTTTTTTAATATGAAAGAAAAATTACTTCATCACTCTTTGAATAATGCCTTTCAACATTATCCTTTGAATGTAGAAAAAAGTCGTCGTAATAAATTATAATGTAATTAAAAATTGGTTTGTTAATGTGGGTTTTTATTTAGAAGATGTATTAATAAAAATATATTGAGTATATATTAAGATATATTCATAGATGAATCCCAATAAACAGGTTGGTCCTTCTCATCAATCATGGTAAGGACAATTTATTGAAGGTTTCTTTGTCTTCATTCTATAAGACCATATTTATGTTGTATTATAAGAGAATGAAAGTTATGAATATAGAAATGTTTTGAGAAAAATGAATCAAAATCATGATATTCAATCTCACTACCATGGTCACATCATAAGGTTTGTATTCTTACTCAATAATTTATTTCATGTAGATTTGGAATACATTGAAAAATTGGAAAAAGAATCTATTTTGTGGGATTGAAATAATACCCATGTGTATATAACGAATTAATATACAAGAACCGAAATAACAGTTCATTATATTATGGATTAAAAATATAAAAAGGCCATATAAATCCATGTTAACCAACTCTAGTTGTTATGAATTTGAAAATTATTTCATTTACTTAAAAGTGATTTTGTTCGATTCCCATTTTGGAAAATTGTAACCAAATTTTTCAACTAGGAATTGTATTTTAAGCAGATTATTGACTAGTGATATCATTGATAGCTTTATCTATGAATGAAATTTTCAGCATCCCAGTCTCTTATTATTTAGATCAGAATAATTTTTATTGGAACAAAGATTGGAAATGTTTTTGAGAAAACAACGAATTTAAATTAACGACATATTCTTTATTATTTATCAAAATAGAGATAATCAAATCAAACTTTGTATAAAAATTATTTATGAATTATTCTCAAGCACAACATGAAATTTATAATCACATTACTATGAAATTCGTTGAATATTATACATTTATATATGAAAAATTAACATTGAAAATTAATATATTAATAGAGTAACTCATATGGCCATGTCTACTTATTTTTCTTTTATAAATGTCACAGAAGGTGACATTTCAACCATCATACATTATTAGGTTATTGAAATATTAGTATCCTATAGTCAAGTTTCAAGAGTAGGAAATGTCTAATCACCATATGTTCATACTCACTCTATTAAATTATTTTTTGACAAACAAAATGAAAACCAAGATTGATTTTTTTACTCATAGATTTTTTGTTCAAGGTATATAATAAGAAAGTGATTTTGAATCCATAATTTTTTAACTCTCTTTTATTATGAATATATGAATATTTGAGAAAACAAATCTTATTTTGAAAATAATAGTATGATTAATTCCTAGAGCTTATATAATTATAACAATGAATATATTTATTCTTATTAATCTCTCTAAAGTTATAATTTTACCCAGTTTTTATTGTATACATAAGTGCATTCTTGATTTCCAATAGTATATAATAATGTATATCTTATAGTTGTGAACTTCAAATTTTTCTTTCTTCATAGTTCATTGGACAGTTTTAGCTCATTATTTTATTTTAAAAGATTATAATTTCATTCCTTCACTATGCTATGATCTATTATAAGGTGTGTATATAATGCATCATACATCCAAAAAAAATTACATTTTCCATTATAATCGTTGAATATTTCCTCCATCATCTTCAAATGTTAAATCATCTCATAATGTCACATATTTTCTTAACAGTTTTCATCATCTTATTGCTTAGAATTATAAACTGGGGACATTGATACAATATTTATTACCTCATATGTGTTTTTGAAAAAACATTAAACCATTCCCATGAGTGCCCTCTCTACTTGATTATGAATAAATTGAACTAACATTTTAAACACTCTGTGTTACTTGTATAAAATTTATAGATTTTTCCTCATAGTTTTTCTTCAATGATAACACTGTAAGGTCAGTTTTTTTATGAAATTTTCTCTTCCATTAATTGAATGATTTTTATATTAACAAATTAACCTTTTTCCTTCTTTCTCCAGTTACCTATTTTGTAAAATATAAATTTATTGTTTGAATTAATGAATAATTTATTAATTATATAAAATTTCATGAATCTTCATTCTAAATGATCCATTTTTAATCATTTTAAAAATATTACTCTCTATTATATGAGTTATCGTATAATATATTCCATTTTTCATTAAAACTAATGTATTGAAAGCAATTGAAATCTTTTTTGGTTTAAATTATTATTATATAATTAATTTTTGTTCCTCATAATATTCCATGATATTTTCTATTGAGTCTATATAATTAAAATTACATTTATCAAGTGATCTCAAATTGAAACTGAAGTTACTCTATACCTGTACAGTACAAATCATCATAGGTTCATCACCTGACATTTTATAGTAATAAGTTCCTCATGTGAGTTAGTTGTTACATCATTCACATTTAACATAATATACTGATCATAAAATTATTAATTAGGTTTCATGTTAATGTCATTAATTTTAATATTATATGTATTCAAACACATTTCATTGATATTTTATGCTATACAAAAAAATACCATGGTATCCCAAATTTTAAATTAAGTTTTATAGGGCGATATTTTATTAAATTATTATCCTCATGAAGTACAAAATAAATAAATAATTGTTTTATAAATATTTTGATGATATTATTTTGTAAGAGCATTTCATTGATCTCTATTTATATTGGGTTATTTGTATTTATCCTCAATAAAAATCCATATTTCAAAACCTTGATTTTGAATATGAATTTTTAGTTTAATCATTTTTATTTATTATTAATTCCTTCAATATAATGATCTCAATTATTATTAGTTCCGTATTTTTAATTATTTACTTAATGATATAAATTTAGAATTAAAAAATTTTGATTTTTATTGTAAAACAAGACAACATTTAAAAAGTACATTGAAATGTTCCTCTAATACAAAATGTTAGATGAATTTAGTAAACAAATAGGGAGATAATTGTGTTTCTAATAATATATCTTTTTGAAAATAAATTAAAATGTAAATCCCTTAATTTGAGAAGGGCAATAACTTAATAAAAAAAATTAAAACTATATAATATTATTTCTCTAATATAATCTCATTATGGTTTAATTATCAAATAAAAATAATTGAAATACCATTGTATTTTAAAATAAATTAAATTTCAAAAAAATCTACATAATGAAAAATTTAAAATTAACAATACGATTAATAGTTTTGAAGAATATTTGTAGAAAATATATAATTTTTTTAACGAAATATAAAAAGAAAACTAATAAAACACAAACTATAATTAAAACATGGGATTTAGACTCATGATGGGACTTAATATCCTACAAATTTAATTTATCTACTTTCAAAAAAAAATTATTTAAAAAAATACTGGATCTATAAATGGGATGGTGCATTATAGATAATAGAATACATTGATATCTGGGAAGAAAACATATTAAATGTTATACATGGTATAAAAACAATGACATATCAAAGGTGAACTCTTACAAAGCCTTCAATGTAATATAAATGAATATATTTGACACAGTTTGTGCGTGTTTTTTGTATTATAAATTTATATAGGAAATAATATATTTGTAGAAAAATAGAGTAAAACTAAACACTGATAAAATATTAAACATACATAGAAAGAGTGAATGATTATTGATGAAAAAATGTTATTATACTAAATTAAAATATATCATGATATTAAAATTTACCCAATATATATTTTAAATTGATAAATATATGATCAATTATATTTTGAGTCAAACATTGTAAATTTGTGTTCAGTTATCATTCTGCATTCAATCTGAGGATGTTCAAGGTCCTAACACACCGTGGTTTATTATTATTTTCCAATGATTCCATATTTTAATGTAAAAATCATATATTTATTTGAATCTATCATTTAGAATGAGGGAGCTCATATAATTTTATATTCTCCATGTACAATTATGCACTAAAGAATAATAATTATATATTTTGACTACTCATACTAAAAATAAAATTAGAAAATTATAATACTTTCATTAATTAATATATGGAGTGGTTTATGAATATTGTTTCCTAAATCAAGTTGAATCTTACGGATTATAGTAATTTAAAATTTACATAGGATAATTTTAATTCAAATGATAGTCTTGAGAGTAATGGTGGATTATAGGATGTAGAACTATAAACATTAGAACTATTTTATCGGCGGATATGTCTAGTATTAGATAACTTTTATAAGTATCTCATTCCAATAGTTCCATTAGTGTATTGTATGATAAACTTGTGTTTTTAATATAAAACGTTATATTACATCTAGTAGTTGCTAATCTTGGAAAAATAATTAGTGAACATTAGCTTATACTGGTTATAGCATAGTCCGGCGGTAGATCTATTCTTATAGAAGGTGAGATAATTTATAGAATTTTTTGTGGTATATAGTCCATTGGAATATTTTTTACCCTAAAAGATATTTTTAAAATAATAATTCATCATCATATATAGTGTTATAGTTTATTTAACTAATGGTAGATAAAAAATTAACAACCCATGATTAAAAAGTAACTAATAAAATTATTTAATAGCATAAAACAATACACTTTTTGAAACATAAAAACATGATTTAATATCATTTATCGTAGGCAAAGATAACAATAGTAAACATCGAAATCATTCTAGACATATGATATGAATATAATCAATAATATTATAATTAATATAATGATTATGTAAATGTATATAACATGGTAAGATTATAACTAATAGAAAAAAATAAACCTAATAAATTTTCATATTCATGTAATTATTTAACATATTAATATTATTTTTTACAATAGGAAATATACATTATTAGTTAGTCTTAGGGAAATAAATATTATTTTAATAAAATTTATTTTAATGTTTCCAATCAAAAAATTTCTAGTCAATTATAATTTTCAACTAAAAGATTTGATAAGAATAGTTTTTTTTTTCAAACAATTTTGAATTTTAATTTTGACGATATTTTACTATTTAAAAAAATACCTTTTAAGGTATTTTGTAATAAAACATTCAACATTAAAAGAAAATTTAAATATATAATAAGTATTTATTTTGATATCTTTTTTTCATTGTATAAATTAAAAATATTATATTATTTTTGTATTTATATAGAAATATATGAATAAAAAATTAAATTTAGGTTTCATTTGATTTTATTTCAATGGATTTAAAAATGATTCATCGTTGGTATTTTATGGAAGGTTTATAACTTATTATCAACATGGGAAAATTGGTTTTATTATTTTAACTAATAGAGAGACAATGTAATTTCCCACCACCCAACCATAATTTTATTTGTCTATTAGATAAAAACCATTAAACTTTTATTCATAAAAAACCCCTTACATCATTATTTATGAATATTTATTTTTAAAATTTTGTTTTAATGTTATGGGTTCTCTCAAAGACAACAATTATAAGTCTTTTTTGACCTCCCTATATGACAAAATTTAGTTCTATATTTAATCACAAAGATTGATTTTGTATTCAATATATATGACTCTAAAATAAATATCAATCTTGTTCTTTATTCCATTAATGTGGTCATAAATACATTATTTTAATTTAAAAAATTCCATTATTATGAAATATCATTCTATAATGTTGATGAGAAAAAATTATTTAAAATATTTAATTACATATATAATTTCTAAATTTATGAACACTGATTTATTTCCATATTTTAGAACTCACATACATGTATATATTATGATTATTTCAAGTATATAGTAATCTAATACATTGGATAATAAATTTTCTTATGGTATGTTATCATTTTCATTAGTGAGAAATCATTATCCACTATGGGTCCCTTTCCTCCCTCTAACTTTGTATTGGAATTTGTCCACGGCTAAGGATTTTTTCATGGATTTTTTTTCTACAAAATTTCGTATATTTCTTTTATCTTATGATACTATATTTTTAATTTATACAATATTGTGATAACTCTTGAGTTTATGTTCAATGTAATTCTAATGGTACTTCCTATAGTAGAAATATATAATGTTTTTAAAAATTAATTATTTTGTTTTAATGATTGAAAAGAAAAATTTATATTTTTTAATATATATATATATATATTTATGAAATGAATTGGAAAAATTTATATTTCTCTTTTAATAAAATTATTTTATGTTCCCAATTTTGAATTTTCATAACTAAATATATATTTAATATGTGTTAACAAATTGATGATTTTCATTTTCTTATTTCTTGTGTTGCATAGTAGGATTTTTGTGCACATCCTAAATTTTAAATTGTTACACATAGGGTTTTATGGATTGGTAGATACGAATATGGGGACAAGATGTAATGTGTGAATATATTGTTAGAAAATATACCATGGTATATGTGACTTTTTTGAAATGGATACCATGATAATGTGCCCATTTTTAAATAAAATATTTATTTTTTTATGGTTTTTGAATAATAATCTAAAAATTTAAAAACATAATTATTTTAAAATATAAAAAATGTTTTTATTAAAATCGACTATTGTTTTTGTAAACATTAATGATAGTATCAAATACATGGTATTGAAAAAATGATTTACATATTATGTTGTATTGGTTTTGTTTTATATAATGTTAACATAATATTTAGGAATTCCATCTTGTATTTATGTGAATAAATATTATCATACATATAATGGGATAAAAAACATTTAGGAATTATTATTTCATGAGATATTAATTTGATTGTTGTTATTTGGGGAGATATATATAAATAGGGTAAACACTATTATTATATTCTATATGGGTATTAATTTCATGTTTATAATTTAGAATGAAATCAGATTTTAATGTGGATTAATGCTGATATATCATATTTTGGGAAAAGTATAAAATATTTTAATATTTATACTATTAGGGCATGTATATTTTTCATTTTATGAATTTATGAGGGACTCATGTTTATAAGAGATAAATGTTAATATAAACATGGAAAAATATTTGATGACTTCATATGATATTTAAAATAAAAAATTTATTTGTAATATTTGGATAAATATTGATGGTATTTATTTATCGAATTATTTATATTGAAGATTAATTGTTAGTATAGTTTCACTAGATATTAATAACAAATTTCGTCATACAAAAATTTATTATTTTGGGAATTTTCATACCTTATTAAAAATATATTGGATTTTATTAATATAAAATGATAGGTGGAATATATTTTTATCAGATTATCAGATTATCTTATCTATTAGAATTTTATTTTATCTCATCAAGGATCAAATTATACATCATTAAATCATAATTTTTTTATAGGAATAGTTGATATTTTTGTTGAAATTAATTAAATTTTTAATGTCTATATTTCATGTAAATATATTTACTTACATTCATAGAATTTTATTTAATTGAAGGCCACAACTCTATGAAAAATATATTGTGATAAAAATTCATAATTCCATTTATTTTTATGTGTGAAATGTTTTTTTAAACCACAATAATTAATAATTTTATATAAATTATCTTTCTAAATATCATTCAATATATTTAATGAAATATCCTATGTCTATCTCCATCATTATTTTTGATATAAAATATTCTTTCATGTGTATTTTTTTTCACTTCCTGCTAATTTAATTATATTTATAATTCATGTACTTGTTATGTTTGATGAACTTCACAGTTTTTTGGTCTCTATTAATGTGGAAGGTTTTTTCACCACTGTTATGATGTGGGATTCCAAATAAATATTTCTTATTTTCTAATAATTTATTATAATGATGAAACTATAATTGAGAGAATGAAATTTATTTAATATCGAGGGAAATGTAAAAAAATAAGAATTAAAAATATGAACATTATATTCAATAGCATGTACAACACAAAACACTCGAATTAAATTGAACAAATTGTTTTATATAAATAAGAAAATTATAAAATACAGGTTTAATTTGTGGTTATAAATAGGATTAATAAAATTATCCTATATATGTGTAATAATTATTCAATAAAAATTTATTTATTTATTCTTATTAAATAATAATTTATTTTTTGGTAAATCAATTGTATGTTTTAGACATACAATTTCCCTTAATAATTATTTTTATTGATTTTTCAGAGAGTCTAATAAACATTAATCATACCACATCTAAATTTATTGGAAAAATTATATAATTATTGATGTCAAAATATCAATATTATCTTTTGTTGATATTTCAATATTTTTATAAAATCTTTCATTTTTAATTAATAGTGAATATAAATATTTTTATTAATGAAATTATATTCACATAATGTGTAAAGATAAAATATTATATAATTGATTATTTTTATAATGTAATAAGGTCCCTTTAATTGAGTATATTACTATGTTAGAATTTTTATTTAATATTAGACTTGATTTTGGAAGAAAATCATTTTAATACATAAAATGAATTTTATAACAAATTTTTTTGATTAATATATTTGAATATAATTAAATCATATATTTTTCTATTTATGTTAATTGAATCATAAAAATTGAATAACATATTTCTAATTAAGATTCCCAATTTTTTTAAAATATATATTTTTTGTCAATAAGATGTGCAATCATAGTAAACAATTATCACCACAGTAAGGGTAAATGAGCTAATTATGGTTGATTGAAATATGACATGAATTGAAAATATTCAATAAAAGAATAAAATTTCAAACATATTGTGTTTAATTATTATGTTTCAATTCATTTCATGAACATATAGAAACATTGTCCCATATTTCATTGATTTGTACTATTACAATATATATGTAAAAGATAGAGAAAAAAATGTTACGTAACATCTTTTGATAAGAATAATAATTTTTGATAGGGACAAAAAAAAAAAAAAATTAGTTCAATAAATTCATTCAAATGATCTATATATTTTTATCATTGAATGTTATTTATAATTTTTATTAATTAAAATATTTTTGTAAAATTCTTAAACTACTCTAAAAACTATTTATTTAATTAATAGATAAAATAAATAATTATTCAGAAATTATAATAAGTAATATAATCTAATTGAATATTTATATTATAATAATTTTTATATAAATTTATATTGTTATGGATAAGTGAATGGATTATATTCTTATTCATTTTTGAACACAATTTTTGAGAAGTCAAATTAGATGAATATTTCACAATTTTATATTAACAGGAATTTTTATAAATTATAGTTCATTAAATTAATTGAAATATATAAAAATCATATAATTGGGCTGAAATTTTTATTTTGATGAAAATATCAACCATTTTCTATGTAATGGAGAATATTGATATTGTATTAAATGTTATTGCACTTAATTAGTAAAAAATTTGTTACCATTGTAATATGAAATTGTATAACACCGGTAAAAATAAATTTTTTTTTGAAATCCATACCTATAATTTACAAAATTATTTTTCATCATATTATGTAGTATTATAACAATAAAAAAATAATTAAAAATGTTTTCATAAATTTTCTGGATGAAAATATATTTTTATTAATTTAATGGTTATTTTAATTTTAAATATTCCCCTCTCCACACTCACTAAAAGAAACATCATAGTCTCAGTTAAGGAAACTAAAAAACCATTTTATTTCATCCCATTCTTAAAATAAATAACATCATATTATTTATTCCCTTATTTTTGGATATTAATTAGTAATATTACTATAATTTGAAGGATTAATGTGTGTAGAATATGAATTTATATTAAGATGAGGTATAGCGTATAAAAAAATGTTTTATATTTCTTCCTTCTTACACAAACTTGAAATAATATTCACGAATGATGATATAATATTATAAATATCCAAATTAGTCTAATATATTGTTATTTTATTTTAAAAAACTATACAAATCACATATGTTGTCATGAACACGCCTAGGTACCACAGTAACTTGATAACCGAGCCAAAGCCTTGCATAGCCTGAGCAGTTTTGCCAATCCCTATAGAGGCTATTAGAACCTAGAATCATACATGATAATTGTGGGAATGATATTTCAAAAAATCATATAAAAGCATGATAATAAATTAAACATGCATGCAAATGAAAAACCCCTGGGATAATGTACATGATGTCAATAAGTCATTAAAGCCAAAAGTTCTATATCCCATATAAAAAAATATAGTAAAACACCCCATGTATCTAAAGGCACAACTCACGAATTACAATGATAAATAGATAGATTTACCTCCAATATATCATTTACTATTTCTCTAAACTGGATGAAGATACTCAAAAAGCACCAGAAGTAACAATAATAGTGTGAGATAAAAATGTCAATACAGTATCACCATGGATTGCATTTCAAATACCAATAATTTAATAACTAATTAAACTCTTTAATTATAAAAATTCATATGTTTGAGAATTTTAAAAGCATATTTAAACAAATCATGCTATACAGTTTAAAAGATTGAAGAAAAAAATTAGGAAAAGTCATTACCAATGACGGAATGTTTCTAAAAAATTGTTTCAAATAAAAAATTTATATAAAACTGTTCATTTAAATTCAAAAGTTACGTAAATCTATTTTACATCATGGGAATTAATTTATATCATAAATAAAAAAAACGTAACATGATGCACATCAAAATAGGTGTGAAATTTTCAAGATATAAGACTCTTCACTATCTAAGTGATCATAAAAATATATTGGCGTACACATGACCCCCTGATGTTATGAATTAATAAATCATCAACATCACATTAGGTATTTGACCTTCTTAATTTATGTTTTAGAACTTCGTAATACCATCGATTGTGTCGAAATAACTCACCAAATTTGTAAGGATTTAATGTGATCTTATACAATAAATTAATGTAAATTTATTTTTTGAATTTATAAAATACATTTAAATATCATTCTTCCATATCAATTAAAATTTTTCATTTATAAATGAAGTCATTTTTAATAAAAAAACATGCATCTTCAACATGATAAATCCATTGTGTTTCTATAAAAGCATTTTAATGCATTTTATAAAGTTTGAAATCCATTCAAAAACAATTACAGCAGTATAAAAATTTATTTCCAAAAATAAAATTCAATAATTAAATTAAATTATTTACCATCAAACCGCTAATTTAAAATTAATTTTTTTATATAACTAATTACCATAACCATGTCTGAATTAAATTGAATTGTGGGTTTTCCTAACTCTCAATCCAAGATCATTCCAAATCTCTCAATTCAATGAAATTAAATTTTATTATTGAGTCAATTAAACTAAATTTTGAACAAAAAAATATAATATAAACGTGAAATAAATAATGAAAATTAAATTTTAATCAAATTGGGTAAACAAGACAGAATCATATACTATTTCTCGAAAATCAACACTAAAAATGGAACTTATCATTTAGAAAAAGGCAAAAAAGTCCTCGAAAAATACCTAGAGATGATATCCAACAATAATGATAATAGATTCATCAATTCCATAATGGTCTATTGAAATACCAAAGGATGAAAAATATATAAATATGAAGAATAGAGGATAAATCCTACCCAGGAAACACACTACAAGTGCAACGTCTATCAAACACTAAACAATAGGATCTAGAAGGGTTGGAGAGCACCATGATATCCAGGTATAGGATTTGAGTCAAGAGAAATGAAATTATAGAATAATGGAAAAGGGATTTTTGTTTTACTTCCCATATAAATAAATAAACCTAGCGGATTATACAATTTGTAATCCCACTACAAATTGTGAAATAGTGGATATCTGAAACCACATAAAAACATGTCACCATGATTTAATAATTAAAACCATGAGTTAAATTTTTATTGTTAACTAATATATGACATGTAAAAGAGAGTAAAATTCTATAACCTTCAAAACATGAATACTAACGTAAAATTCATCCATAAATAGTTACATATAATGTATCCTAGTTACATTGTGTGTAACCCTCCTGTAGCCTACAGAAACGTACAGTTATAGCTGAGAGTCCAAAAAATATATTCTTTCAACATTATTGGTATCCTCTGGATTCCCTTTCAATCTAAACAAGTAATTGAAATGAAAAATCTATGACATTTTTTAGGGAATATATTTCATATATGTAATGGGATGTTTCAACCTCCCCACCACAAAAACATTATATCCCAAGAAATCCTATGAAGAATCCTACATTCTAAAAAGATGATTCCACTTATCTCTCACCAGGGCCTTGTATTCCTATATATCATGATTATCTAAACCATGATTCCATATAATATGAACCAATCTATCATCCTATCATGAAGAACATTGGTCATATAATTAGCTATCCATAATGGTCAGTTACTCAATGACAAATTAGTTTTAATCTTGAGATCAATCTGGCTCAGAACAATAAATTGATCAGATAAACACATTCTCAGCTATGATACATGGAATGGATTATGTATCAATGTAATATGTGGTGGATATGATAAATTGTATGAAACATTCCCTACATTGTCAGTAACCTTGAAAGGTCCCATGAAATGAGGAGAAATATTCCCTTTATTCCCAAGCAGTTGATGACCCCACTAGTGTAAAACATTAAAGAAACCATGGTCACGAAGTGAGAACTCCAAAGGTCTATAGAGATGATTAACACAGGGCTCATATCATCTCTGTGTTTTCTAAATACTCTAATGAACCATATTAATATTCGATTTCATCTCTTGCAACAAGATTGACCCTACCAATGATTTCCACTAATCTTCAAAAAATACAACATATATTTACAAGGCCTGAAATGTTTCTATTGTAATGCCCCAACCCCAGTTACCTCGATTCGGTGCATTATTACATATCATTAGAATGACAAAAAAAGATCATGTCTTGAAAGACCGAATAGTTTTGCAGCCTTGGAGTCACTAGATACAGTCATAAAGTTCACATTATATCATAAAATGAAAACTACAACAACATAGTCTCCATATCCACACACATATAACCTCATACTAACCATGCAGGTCATTCATAAAATAATTCTTCACATCTTGTGAATAATAAAACAATGAAAGGGATGAGCTCTGATGCCCAGTATGGATAACAATATAGTGGAAACTTTCATAAATAAGAATAAACATTTAAGACATTGTATAACTAAAACAAAATAATTTTAAACATGAAAATAAAAAAAATATGGAAAGAATAAAATGAAATAATCCCATTCACTTATTAACATGGATATTCTACTAGTCGAATAATCACATGCAATGTTAATAACCACGTTCATAAAGATGGAATGCATAATTCCAGACTATCATAATGATATAGTCTAGGCCTTGTGCCATGACTACAAATAATATTTTGTCCAGGCCTTGTGCTAAGACACTGGTTTGTCTCATGATACCTACCGATGCATCGAGGAGCTATAGCGGGATCCACCCATCACTTATTAAGTCCAATGCATTCCTCATATGAACATGTTTAAACATAACATAAACATTCATATTAAAACTAGAAAACAAAATGTCAATAATTTCTCCAAAACCCATGAATGGTATAAAAATAACACATCAACAGTCAAAAATATCACAAAACATTCAATACAATATTTAATTTTTGTATCATAATAAATAAACATCAAATAATCTTAAAATCCCACAATGGATGTTCACATAGATGAAATAATAACAATGTGAGAGAAATAGCTGTTTTTTTAAAATCATTTAAAAGTCACATAATTATAAAAGGAAATATTTAAATTGGAAATATTCGTATAAGCTTGTAAGGGAAGCTTTGGTGATTTTATGAAGGCAAAAAATAGCTGCACCCACCGTATCAGTTAAAAAATACATCTTAGCTTAATTCTGTCGAAATGGTTAAAAATGACCTTATTTGGAAAACCACAGAAATATTCCTTTATGAACTTATTATAAAAAGTCAAAAAGTGTTTAAATGACTTTTACCCATATTCTTTATAATAGTAAGAATTATTTGAGACATATTTTTAATAAACATGGATGTGGATGATAGAGATGTCCCAGTAGATAATTACGTATAAAAAACCTCAGATAATGATGAGATTGTGATATATAACCTATCCTTATACTATTCCTTGGTTAAGGGTAGATTAAACATCTATATAATGGATAAATATTTGTTAAAAAATTATACAAGAATCATATAAATTAATATGATATCATATATGATCATTTAACATTGATTTGTTAATAATATGCTAGTATTATCATCGTTTTGGGTGTTAACGGATTCGTTTTCCTTTATATACTTTGTTATGTGATACATATGTTTTATAGATGGGATGTATATTATTTATATCCAAACTGATATCATGTCTCTAAATATTATTTTTAATCATCAAATGAATTTTTTTCTCGAATTGATACGATGGGGAATGAATCTCATCGTGTTCGTGGAGACGGTAATCTGTACATACGCATGAGCGATAATATCATTATTTTTATAGTAAAATAATATATAATTTGATGGTGTATCATATATAAAAAATCTTGATCATGTTATATTTATTATTTACATGAATTACACTTCATTATTATACCCATCCAAATAATAATATACTGAATAACAATTACACCATGATGTGGAGACGGTAGGACGTACATACACACGTATAGTGACATGTAATTCAAAGGATGGATAGAATACATAATATCATTGTACCATCTTTATAATAAAATCAAATTATATAAAAGATAATAGATTTATTATTTTATAATGCAAAGAACAAATAATGAAGAAGTTGAAGTAGAAAGGAACTGAAAAGAGGGTGGATAAAACATAACCCCTTCTTCGGGTTCTTCCTTTTGATTTCATCAAAAGGGATCGTTAATTTTTCTTTATGATCAAACTAAGGCCTCTAGGTTGAATTGAGGTATGTTGAGAGAATATTTGGTCGGGGTTAGCCGATCCAAAAGGCTTTGATGGTCTGAATTAGAGATAAGGGGGAGTGCCCTTTTAAAATAGGGGTGAGGGGAACCTTTAGAAAAGATATAAATATTATTTTATAATAAATTTGTATTCGGATTCTTATGGCTCCAAAGTGGATTATTTAAAGTTTAAGCTGGGGATGGGCAGAAATTATTTCAACCAATAGATTTTAGACTGTTTTGGGTCACTTTATTAACCTTATCATCTATATTTAACACTTAGTTAAATAGATTGACATTTACCATGTCTCTTTGTATTTTTATATTATATAGTTAATAAAATTACTATATACCACCAAGAGACAAGTGGTCCATTAATGATACACCTATCATTATATAAGTCCTTTGGATGAACCTTATATTTTTAGGAATATAATATCTATTAATAAAATAATATTTTTTTAAAAACTCTTTTTTGTCAATTTTGACACTATTGGGTATTTTGTTTTTGATAATATCATAACAACATTATTACATAGAAAAAAAATTATATAACCAATACTAATATGTCATATTAACCTAGAAAATATGTGTAATTCATAGAAAGTCTCAAATTACTTTTATTCTGATATTCATAATATCAATTATTTTAATATTTCATTAATTATGTAATTACAGCTTCACCACTGTGTCATAA
This sequence comes from Viscum album, assembly GCA_963277665.1. Lineage (NCBI taxonomy): Eukaryota > Viridiplantae > Streptophyta > Magnoliopsida > Santalales > Viscaceae > Viscum > Viscum album. Next base: position 1,208,435,009 of record OY728146.1, on the reverse strand, counting down.
ATAAATTAAATTTTTTAATGTCTAAAAATTATAAAAAAACCATTATGTAGTAATATTTTTAGATTTCTATTGATTATTTATAATCGAATTTATCTAATGTATAACCCTATATTAAAAATGTTTTAGTTATTAAACATTCATTTTAACTCTTTTAACTCTTCTTTGAATTAAATAACAATAAATGTCCTAATCTAATCCATGTGGACCTAAATAATACTATTTTATTCCTAATGTTGTTTTCGGTCTAGATACACTTTTCCATTAGAATTAGGACATGTGTTAGGGTAATATTAATATCATTTTTACCCTTAATTACCCTATTTACGTATAGTCATGGCAAATAGATGTAAAAAGTTACTATTCACCAAAAATTATTTTTATCTTATTGAACCACATTTTACTCCTTCATATTAACTGTGTATCTCAGATTTTTGAAATTCCACTCACAAAAGCGGTAAAATTAATTTTTAAGTGAATTTCCAAATTCTTCTAGGAGGTGGGTAAAAGACGGTGAAAAGTTCCATAAAATTTTAATATATCTAAAATTTTTCTAAATTAACTCCAATGAATTATATTGAACTTATATAGGTATTATGTATCTATTTTTACATTAATTAAAAATAAAATAAATAATTATTTATATAAAAATTCGGTTTTAATCTATAACTCAGTGTTTTTCACTATTCATCAAAAAATTTATTGTTTTTAGAAAAATACCAAAAAATAACCCTAAGATAATTTCGATATTCCGAGTCCAAAAATGAATTCCATTTTGAAAGATAAAATTTATAAAATTTCAAAAAGTGGGTATTACTATTCATAACAGCTAGTTTGATTGGTTTGTGTGTGTGTTAGAACTCAAAGTTCCATACAACACAGACTACTGTATTATTAAAAGAGAAGCGTATTGTTGAAGATTGGGGTGTTACATTCTCCCCTCCTTCAAATAATTTCATCCTTGAAATTTCTAGAATACTACCACATAAAAAGAATCAGGGGATTCTTCATTATATGTTCCTCAGGTTAGCACATTGCCTCTTCTATTTTATGGTTTCTCCATAGACCTTTTTCCAAACGAGTCGTCCGGTTTCTCAGCAATTGTTCTCTTGTATCAAGAATCCTATCAGGATCTTCATAATAAGACAGACTGGGTTCCAGTTCTAATAACTCATAAGTGAGTACATGCATTGGGCCTTGCTTGTATTTTCTCAATAGTGATACGTGGAACATATCATGAACTTTGTAGAGACTTGGTGACATTTCAAAACGGTAAGCTATAGCCCAAATTCATTCTAGAATTTCGAAAGGTCCGATGTACCTAGGAATCAATTTACCCTTCTTACAGAAACGTATAACTCCCTTCCATGGAGATACCTTCATGAAAACATGATCTCCTACATGAAATTAAAAATCCTTACATCGGTTATCGACATAGATCTTCTGCCTACTTTGAGCTTCTTTGATGTGGTTTTGGATTAACATTACCTTTTCCATCGTTTCCTCCACCAGTTCGGGGCCTACATGTTTTCTTCCACTAACGTCATCCCAACAGGTTGGTGTGCGACACCTCTTTCTGTATAACACTTCATATAGTGCCATCCGAATACATGAATGGAAGCTATTGTTATCAGAAAATTCTACCACAGGAAAATATTGGTCACACATACGCTTAAAGTCATGTGAGAAAGACCTCAACATGTCTTCTAAGGTTTGAATATTCTATTCTGATTGTCCATCTTTATGAGGGTGGTAGGCAATGCTCAAACGAAGTTCAATATCCATGGACTTCTGAAGTCTATTCTAGAATATTGCTGTAAAATGGGGATCATGATCTAAAACAATCGATAGGGGTACACTATTATGTCTCAGAACATCATTAATATATAGTCTTACAAGACTTTTATGTGGTAGATCCTCTCTTATAGAAAGAAAATGTGTTGAAATGGTAATACGATCAATAATGACCCATATTTCATCATTCCTTCTAGAAGTCTTTGGTAATCCCATGACAAAGTCCATCGTGATATTATCCCATTTCCACTCAGGTTTGGAAGAGGTTGCATGACTCCTCTAGGATATTGCCTTCCAACTTTAACTTGTTGAAAAACCATACATCATGTCACAAAATTAGCAATCTCCATCATCATGTTGTCCCACCAAAAACTTTCCTTTAAATATTAATAAATTTTAGTCCTCCCAGGGTGTATATAGAAATTGGAACTATGAGCATCGTCCAACAATTCCCTTTTTAGATCATGTATATTGGGAACACAAAGACTCTTCCCAAATTTCAAAATTCCATCTTTATACACAATTTCACTCATTCTCCCATAATTGATAGCTTTAATCCTATTTTTAAACTCTTCATCATCAGTATGATAACTCTTGATCCATTATAGTAACTATGGATTGAAAAACATTTGAAAAATTATGGATGTTTCACCTTCCATGGTGATTCCCATATGAATATTTACTAGATCAATGTATATAGGATCCATTTCAACTCTCATCTTGTTAAAAACTCCATGATCCTTTCTCCTCAAAGCATCTTCTACCTTATTTTCCTTCCCCGGGTGGTAGTGTATTGTGCAATCATAATCCTTGAGTAGTTCAAGACATCTCCTTTGCCTCATGTTGAGTTTTGTCTGTGAGAAAATATACTTCAAACAGTTGTGATCAGTATAAATCTCACATTTTTCACCATAGAGATAATGTCTCCATATCTTCAAAGAAATGATTTAAGAATTTAACTCAAGATATTCAGTAGGATAGTTTTTCTCATGAATTTTCAACTATCATGATGCATATAAAATAACTTAATCATTTTTCATAAGGAAACAACCATGTCCTTTCTTCGATGCATCACTGTAAATAACGAACCCATAATTCCCCGATGGTAGAGTCAATATAGGATAATTGACTAATTTTATCTTCAGTTCTTCAGAACATTCTTCCCAATATTTTGTCCAAACAAATTTAACCCATTTATGTGTGAACTTTGTTAATGGGTTAGCCAATCAGGCAAAAGTATGGATGAAACACCGATAATAACATTCTAAACCTTCAAAACTGCATACCTCAGTTATATTTGTCGGTGCTAGACATTCTTGGATTGTCTTGGTCTTAGAAGGATCAATAGAGATTCCATCTTTGGAGAAAATATGGCCAAAAAAGATCTCCTGAATCAAAAATTCACATTTTCTAAACATCCCATATAATTCATGTATTCTAAGAGTCTTTAGAATAATGTGCAATTGATTTTCATGGTCTTCGTAGCTTTTGGAATATTCCAAGATATCATCAATAAATTCCACTACAAAATCATCGAGATATTCCTTTAAAACTATGTTCATTGGATCCATGATAATCGAGGGTGACTTAGTCATCCTAAATGGAATTACAGTAAACACGTAATGCACACGCCTAGTTCGAAATGCTATTTTCAGAAGGTCTTCATTATTCACACACAACTGATGGTATCCAAATCGAAGGTCTGTCTTTGAAAAGTATTAATCTCCTTACTGTTGGTCAAATAAATCATCAATTTGAGTTAGGGGATAATTTTTCTTTATTTTTATAGCATTGATCTCCCTGTTGTCAATACATAACCTCATAGATCCATCTTTCTTTTTAAAAAAAGGTCATGGGCTCCCCATAGAAAAACACTATGGTGAATACATCCCATATTACTAAATTCCTCTAGTTGTTTCTTTTGTTCCACTAATTCCACAGTGGCTATTCTATAAGGGGTCTTCAATATGGGCCTTGATCCCAGAATTAAATCAATGGAAAACTCAATTTCTTGTTCTGGAGAATGTCCAGGTAAATCTTATGTAAACACATCAACATATTATCTCTAAATATGCACATCTTCCATTTTAACGTTCCTTTCCTTACCCAAAGGGATTTCATTATCTTCGTCCCTAATAATTTAATTTAGTTGATCTACTGGGGGTGGATCTTGGTAAGAATCAGGTGGTCACGATTCTGCTCTAAAGATAATGTATTCTTTATCATCATCATAAAAAATTGTAACCTCATTATTCTTACAATAAATCATCGCATCATGGTCCAAAATCCAATCCGTACCAAGGATTATATCAAACTCAATCAAATGTATGATGATGTTATCATCAGAAAAAGAACATTTATGCACTCTAATGGGGACTGCTTCACAAAACGTTGTTGTAATGATACTCCCCTTAGGAGATTTAACTGACAAATCCATTATTAAATCAAATTGAAAATATCTAATTTTCTTAGCAAACTGGGAAGATATGAAATAATGCGATGATCCAAAATCAAATAATGCATTTGCTAAACTAGAGGAAACCATTAAATTACCTTCCACCACATCTTTAGGAGCTTCTCACTTAGCAGTAGTGATAGCATAAGCTTGAATGTGATCCCTTGGCCTTTTCTGAGGTATGTTCCCCAAACTCTCAGGACATTCATTTTCATAATGTCTGATCTCCCTGCAGTTGTAGCATTGAACATCGGTAGCTTCTTTCTTCCCCTTGAAATCACATGCTTGGTGGCCTTTTCACCACACTTATAACAGACTCCCATTCCTTTCAATCAAGTACCAGGGTGTTTCTTACCACATTTACTGCAGGATTGATAATCAACTTTTCCCTTATTCCCTTTATTTCTATTTCCAGAGTGATCAGAAAATCTCTTCTTCTCTTTCTTTGCTTTAAAGTCATATGACATAGAGAATTATTTTTCTATCTTGATAGCCCATGGGTCAAAATCATCGTATGATGAGAAGTATTGTGACACTATTGGTTGACGAAGAAACGATTTTAACCCATCAAAGAAATGATCAATCTTACTTCTTGGGTTACGTATATAATCTCCAGCATACCTGGATAACCTTGTAAAGATAGCCTCACACATTGTGACATTCTGATTCTCCTTTTGTCTCAGACTCAGAAATTGCATTTCCATATATGCTTGATGGTCATGAGGAAAGTATTTTCCTATGAAAATATCTTTGAACTTACCCCATTCCATATTTGAAACTTCATCATCTTCCATTGTGTTTTGAATCCAGGACCACCATTGGTCAGCATCTCTAGTGAGGCGGTAAACTACAATGATAACCTTTTCCCTTTCACTACTCCCTAAGGTATGGAATATTTTATCTAAAGAATTTATCCATTGATTAGATACTAAGGAATTTATAATCCCATTGACTGTTGGTGGTTGTTTTTATTTTTATGCGGTCTAACATTGATCCTCCACTCTGTGGATCAGGGTGCTCCATATGGGTAAGGTTTTTATTCATAACCTGAGTGAGTTTTCGCAGTATGGTGATTAGCTGATCAACACTAGTTTCATCACCTGTTCCACTATAATTATCATGAGCAATAGGGAAATATCTATATGAAGTGCATGCATTGATATCGTCTCCATTTCTTCCACTAGGTCCCATTTCTAAACAATGGAATACAATAGATTAGTGTATGAATCACAATACATAAATCCAAACATGTAAAACAATTAACATAAATTGAACAATTTATGTATATAATGCATAATCATAAAAATGTTTTCTTTGAAGATTATATACTCATAAACCCTTCATAATGTTATGTAATGAAAATGAGAATTATCCTAAGCATATCCCCTAGGAGTATCATAACCAAGAGTGCAGCAAGGCCCTTTTTCGTGCACCAGTTCCCCTTAGAGTCTATCTCAAAGCGGTATTTTTGGGATGTACCCCTAGTTACATCTCACTAGTGCAGAAAACGTTATTTACGTCGGTTAGTTTTCATTTTTTATGTCAGCTTTTAGCCGAAGTTAATACGGATGGCGTTATAAATAAAGTTTTTTTTATGTTGGTTATTTAAAAACCGACGTAACAAACATACCATGTCAGTCTTTAGCATGTCGGTTATTTAATAACCGACATGAAAAAACCTGGGGGGGGGGCAGGGTTTATAACCTCGATTATTATATAACTGCCGTGATAAACTAGGGGGCTTTATCATGTCGTTTATACAATAGCCGACATCATAAATACGTGCGGGGGAGTTTATCACATCAGTTATTTAATAACTGCCGTGATAAACTCCAGCGCTATGATTTACCACGTCGGTTATGCAATAACCAGTGTGCTATACCGGTCCAGGGAGGGGTTTATCATGTCATTTATTGAATAACCGATGTGATAAAGCATTTTCCAGGTCCTTTATCACGTCGGTTATTACATAACTTACGTGATAAACCATTTCCACAAGTGTTTATCACGTCGGTTATGAAAAATACCGACGTGATAAACGTTTATTGATTTCTTTATCACGTCGGTTATAAAATAACTGATGTGAAAGAATTTTTTTATAGAAAAAATCCACTACAGTCCTCTGCTCTCCCCCAAAATCAACTAGAAACCAAATCAATAATTCGTAACACAAAAACATAAGGAGATCAAAACATGAACTAAAGAAAATTTATGCATTTACATCGATAACAGATAAAACATACCCCACTTGATAGCCCCCACCCTCATGTATACCCCCTGTACACCCCTCCCCCAACCCATTGAAGCTCCCACCGCACCCCTAGACTGCCCCCCGACCACTTGGACAACCCCAAACACCCCTTGACAACCCCCCACCCTCCTGAACAGCACCCCCTCACCCCCTCACCCCACTTGACATCCCCCACCACACCGCTAGACTACCCCCCGACCCCTTGGACTGCCTGAAACACCCCTCGACCCCCCCCCTAATCCTCCTGAACAGCACCCCCTCACACCCTCACCCCACTTGGCAGCCCCCACCACAACCCTGGACAACCCCCCGACCCCCTGACCAACTCCAAACACCCTGGGACAACCCCGAACCCTCATATATACCCCCCCCCCCCCACACCCTAGACTACCCTCCCCCACCCCATTGGAGCCCCCCACCACACCCCTGGACTGCCCCCACCCTCCTGAACAGCACCCCCTCACCCCCTCACCCCACATGATAGCCCCCACCCCATTAGAACGCCCACCAAACCCTTGGATTTCCCCCCGACCCCCTGGACATCCCCAAACACCCCTCTACAACCCCCACCCTCCGGAACAGCACCCCCTCACCCCACATAACAGCCCCCCACCACACCCCTGGACTGCCCCCGACCCCCTGGACAGCTCCAAACACCCCGTGAACCCCCCCCCCCCCCCACCCTCATGTATACCCCCCACACCCTAGACATCCCTCCCCCACCCCATTGGATCCTCCACCACACCCCTAGACTACCCCCAACCCCCTAGACAGCCCCAAACACCCCTTGACAACCCCCACCCTCATGTATACGCCCCACCCCACCGGACAGCCCTCCCAGACCCCTGGACACCCCCAACCCCACTGAACACCCCCACACCCTTGAAACACCTCCCCCCAGACAAGAATCCATACCAGAAAAAACCTCATAAGCAGACCAAAACAAGAAGTTGAGCAAAATTAATCATTCACATATATAACATTCAAAACATACACTGTTAACTAAAAAAACTAAATCCAACCTAAATGACTACCAAATACACAATTACAATGCCAATATTCAAAATTACATTTTACATTAAAAACAATTAAAATTTAATCAAACCTGTAAAATAATTTGACCACTCCACTTATAAGTGTTTGATGTCTTCAGCATTGTAGGGTTGAGGGTCATCAAAAAGATATAAATGAAAAGGATAGTAGTTAACATGTACAATGAGTAAATCAAATTGAAATATTATGGCAAATTTTAAGAGGAAATATTACCAGGTCAAAATTCACAACTGTCCCAGTTGTTATTATTTCATACATAAATCTTAACATATAATATCCACATTCGATGATGCCTTGTTGTTCATGACAATTCTGTTTGAAAGTGTTTAAATTCAATATATTAATTTAATGTAATAAATCAAAAAGTAAAAATTATAAATGGATATTTACCATCACATTTACATATTTGATCTTTGCATTCATTTTCTTTGTGTTTTTTCGAAAGTAAGGCCATGCCCTGTTAGAAAAAAATACTAATGGGGTAAATTTAAAATTTATTATCATATATAAAATTATTTATAAATTCAAAATTACTTTTCCAATATATTATTAATACTTTCCCTCACATCATCATGGACAGAGCATATCCAATAAAGTGCTTTCTCCCTTGGGCAAAAACCCGTAACATCCAATGATCATTGATAAATAGAAATTTAACGTTAGTGGTTTTTTTGTTAAAAGATAATTAACTCATTGATAGAGATGTGTTTCATACCTCTCAAAAAAAGTAATCATCCAACATTGTGTGAATATATTCTTTTCAAGTCTTTTAGCAATATAAAGCATTCTTTGTTCCTCATCCAATTCACATGCTTTAGGGGAAATCAATTTCGGGTCCATGAATCCATATACATCTGTCAGGTCGTTCATCTCACAAATTTTGTAATGATACCTAATTCAAAAGAGTCATAAGTATACAGTTTAAAAAAAATATAATGCAGGGAAAAGGTGTTAAGACTTACATGGAAAACATTTTCACCATGTTTATGCCCAACTTATCTCCAGTAACAAGCTCCATGATATCAGTTTTCATAATCTCCACATTTATTTCCCGTCCACAAACAGGAGCTTCCATTGGAAACTCATAATGACCCGCCAACAAATTTGAATATCTTGGCAATCTGTCAAGACTACTAGAATCTGTATCTAATGTCATGTCTATTTGCCTTTGTTGTTGTCTATACAGTATTTCCTTACCTTTGAAGTATTCCTGTAAAAATAAATTGAAAAATATATTAGTTTTCAAATGATAAAAAAACATTAATAAAAAAATAAAATAATTGATATAACATTCATACATCTATGGAAAGGAGTCGAAGAAGTCTGGATAGCCAAATTAAAAAATGGTCGATACTATGTCCAAATGTTGCCACCTCATCTATAGGTAATGGTACCCGAGCTGATCTATCTATAATATCATGTACAATGACCCTATGATTCTCTACCTCTAATAGTTGATGATGAACTATATCTCTTATACAATATACCAACCCATATGATACTATATGCTGTTGAGAATCATCAACATACAACTTGCAATAAGTAGGAAGCTACGGCGGAGGAGTAGGATAAAAAATTGGGTCAGCAGGCTGAGGTGGGGGAGTGGGAGAAACTGGTGGAGGTGGAGGATAAATAATGGGGTCTGTAGGGGGAGGTGGAGGAGTGGGAGATGCAGTCTGAAATTGTATTTGCATGTCTGAAAACATAGACTACACCGACGCTCTAATCTTGTCCTCCATCTTCTAATTAATATTATGGACTTCATCCTCCAAGGATTCAGTTTTTTTCTATAAACCTCCTCAATGTTTGAATTTGAATAACATAGATAACATTTTCTTATCGATACACCTATCGGATATCCTCTTACACGGCCAGGATTTTCAGGCCCTCCCATTGCTACAGATAAAATATGTTCCCTCTCAGTAGCTGTTAATGTCCCCTGTGAACTATGCTCCTCAAGAGAGTCCTGTATTAATTAATTAAACATTTCTTTAATGATTTAAATTATATGAAGAAAATGGTTAACTTAAATAAATAAAATATATATCTTACAATCCTCTCAGCTACAATTCTCGATTCATCCGAAAGATATTTTCCTTCTTTTCCCTTCCGAGCTCTCTTCCCTTTTTCATGTCAATATGGAGGGGATAGAGGGGCCACCTCTCCAGAGCTTGAAGACTCAGCTCTTAGTTGTTGAAATTTTTCCGCTATCATTAGTTCTTCCAATAATGCATACCCTCCCCGAGATAAAATGTGAGGGTATACATTTTTATATTGGAACTCTTGATGATATTTCCTTGTTTACTGTAAATTAAGAATAAGAAATAATTAACAAAACTTTAAAAAGATCATTTATATAAGAAATCTTATAAAAGTTTACACTACCCTTACCAAAAATGACTCTTTTCTTCTACTTTCAAAAAATAGTTTCCATGTGTCTTCATATATAAAAGGATATATACGAAATGGATTGTCATGACTCCTATGACCATAAATGAAATCAGAAGAGAGGGTTGATTTGAAATCCCTCCGTCTCCTAGAATCCAACGATAAGCATTTCTTCCTGACTCCTCCATTGTCAGGAATATCAAATGTCATTTGATAAAGAAGAGGTTAAAAATATTATATATACTAGAAACATTTATTGAATATTCAAACAATAGAAAAAGATCTTACCAAAATCGTCTCCCATAATAGAGAGATTATCGATTTATCCACTCTTCTCCAGTCATCATACAGAATGCTTACTTTTCTCAAAGCCTGAGTTGCTACAAAACTCTTAAAATATTTTGCATTTGGACCTCTAGGAATGTCATCATCATCTAACTCAATGAATATCCTCTGATCCTCCGTACGGGAAACTGATAATTTTGGTAAATGTGTGCACCCACCTTTACCAACCTTTGAACTCTTTGTTCCAATAGGATCATGTGAATGTTCCTCCCTAGAGTTATGACAAATATGCTCATCTCTGGAATCATGTGGTTGATCAACTGAATGATCTTTCATTATCTGCCAAATCAAAAAAAAAAACATTAGTTCAAAAATATACAAATTCAATTATTTAAATACTACTGTAATCTGAAAATAGAAAAGTGTACTAAGTTATGTAATAGTAAACATTGGTAATATGGTAAGCATGTTAAACAATGGTAAAGATGGTAAAGATGTTTAAGATGGTAAACATGGTAAACATGGTAAACCAGGTAAACATGGTAAAGTAATTTTTACTGAACAAAAATAATAGATATATAATTCATGTATTGGTAAACATGATAAAGTAAACTAAACAAACTTAAAACAAAAAAAAACTTATACTTATTTTGTTTTAAAACATGTTTTAATAAATAAAAAACTTACAACATCTAACATTTATGAAAAAAATAAATGTAATAAAGAAATAAACACATTTTACCTGTAATTTTAGGAATGTGCAAATGGATTGTTTTCCCAAATTCCTTCGTCGTGATCGTTCCTTATGGCACAAACCATGTCTTAAACATGCTCATCATTATGTTCTGTTAATATTTCCATGGAAGTAGGGATCTCACATAAATCAGCATCTTTATCAACTTCATCCTCACCAACATACTGTTTTTTCCCATTAAAACAACTGCCCCCTGCATACCTGATTGATCTACTACATAGAAAATTTGTTTTGCATGTATTACCATTATAAAAGAATCAGTTGGGTCTGCCAATCTATTCAGATTAACAAGTGTCATTCCAAATTCATCGTCTCAAACACTGTTTTTACAGATAAACCATTTAATGTTAAAAAAAGGAACTTTAATGTTAAAGTAATCAACCTACCATATGTCTTCAATCACTCCATAATATGCACTTGATGGAAAAATTGGGTTTTTGTCCTTAGCACTTGAAAAATGCATTTCTTCTACGAACACCAATACACCAATATTCTGAACTGCACTTCTATTTTCCTGAGCTTTCATATGAAATGTATATTCATTAATGTCATAACCTATCATGCCCAGACTACACTTTGAGGTATGAACTTAATTTTAAATTTTTATTTTATGAGTTTAGTCGCTTGCATACTTAATTACTAGTTTTAAGTGAAGGATGAACATGATGTGAGGCCTTTGTTGTGGCGATGATAAATGTGCAATAGCTCTACACCACACGGTGCATGGGTAAAGCATGAGCGAAGCCACGTGACCTTTCCTTTTTAATATGCGGTGCTCGTCACGCGAATGTTTCTTTTGCCGGGCGATTATCTTCAGTTTCAAAGTATTTTTTTATTTTTTATTATTATGTTATTATTATATTATTATTATGTTATTATTATTATTACTAATAATATTATTTTTTTTTGATTATTATGATGTTATTATTATTATTATTATTACTAATAATATTATAATTTTTATTGAATAATATGATATTAATATCAATAAATTATTTTAATTATTTTTTTTATCTCCCCCCCCCCCCCGAGAAACCCTAGCCGCCACCCCTTCTCCTATTCTTTTTTTTCCTTTCTTCCCTCCTCTTTCTTCCACCCCACTTATCTCTCCCCTTTTTCTTCTTCAACCGCGCGATCCCCTTCTCCTGCTCACCTGCACCTCCCCATCTCTCCTTCTTCTTCTCCTTCCCCTTCTCTTCCTCTCCTTCTTCTTCTCCTTCTTCTTTTCTCTTTCTCCTCCCTTCTCTTCTCTTCTGCCGTGCTCCCCCTCCCCTTCTCACCCTGGACGCACCTGTACCACCCCACCTGTTGTCCTCCTGTCCGAATGATGCCCTTCCCCAGCCCAACGGGGCTTCCGGGTTTGGCTGCTCTCCTCCAGCAGACCACCGCTCCCCTGTCCCGTTCGGCCGCCCTCCCTGCTTCCACGACCGACACATCTCCTTCCTCCTCTGCCCCAGCTAGCGCGCCCCGTCCCGCTCGGCCCCGTCATCCCGCTCTGCTGCACCTCCTTCTCGGCCGCTCAGTCGCACAGCTCCGCTCAACCGCGCTCAGCCCCACCTCTCCGCTCGGCCGCGCTTAGCCGCACCTCCCCGCTCGGCCACGCTCTTCTGCACCTCCTCGCTCGGCCGTACCTCCCTGCTCGGTCGCTCCTCCCGGATAGTTTTATTCATTTATGTTAGTTTTATTAACATTTTCTTTTGTAATTATTATTATTATGTTAATTATAATAATAATAATAATATATTATTATTGTTATTATTATTATATTATTATTATGTTATTATAATAATAATAATAATTATTATGTTATTATTGTTACTATATTATTGTTATTATTATTATTATTATTATAATGTTAATATTATTATGTTATTATTTTTATTACTATTATGTTATTATCATTATTATTATGATTATGCTATTATTATTATTATTATATTATTGTTATTGTTATTATTATTGTTATAATATTATTATTATTATTAATATTACTTTGATTGTTATTATGCTATTATTATTGATATTATTATGTTATTGTTATTACTATTATTATTATTATGTTATTATTATTATTGAACCTGTTTAATGATATGCTGTTTTAGGACCTATTTGACGGCTCAATACGGTGTGACTGTTGCGCAACGGGAGTTTTGCACCATGTCTTTTTCCATTCTTATTTGAGGTAGGTGGTTCCACATGCAAGTATTAGTTTACAATCATTTTATAATTTATTTAATTAATTTAATGTTATATCCATTTGTTTACATGCAGTGAAATTTTTCCTCTGACTTAGAGTTATTGTGTGTTTATTTAGTTAGAGCTATGTTCTGGTGATTCTAGATAATTTTATCGTGAAAAATCCCTTTGGGCCATTTATTATTGTTGAAAAATATGCAGCGTGTGTTAGGGAAATGTGGTTGTCTTGGTAAATATTTTGAGTGTCTTTTTCCCTTTGAATATTTTGAAACATGTTTCGAAACTGCTTAAATATTTTAATGGTTTTCCTGGTTATAAAAAGTGTTTTTTAAACTATGCAGTTGGAATAATTTAATGTGCTAATGGTGCAGGGTAAGTTTTAAAACGCTTTGGTGTGCATGTGGTTTTTCAAAAAAATATAAGTGTGCATGTGACATGTTATGTGAACATTGAATTTAGGCGAGCACAAGGAGGGAAGTCGGGGTATTAGGTGGGGAGACTAGGACTAGTGAGCTAGTGTTCCAGAGATGACCCAACCCGGTTTCACTGGCAGGTTTGACGATTGGAACACTAAATAAACATATGATATCTGAGGGTCGTGGCCTTCTAAGCCACGTGTTCTGTGGGTTGTGGCCTTCTAAGCCACGTTATTTGAGGGTTGTGGCCACCTAAGCCATGTTTTACTCAGAGACGACGTTCTAGGGTCCCACGTGTTTCTAGTACCCATAGGGCCTCTCCCATCCTTTGGTGCTACCTGTTACTTTGAGATCACAAGGACACATGATATTTCACTAGAGTTACTACTCAAATGTGTTTATCTTGAACTGTCATTCTTTTAAGTCATTTTATGAAAAACATTTCTTTTTTCACCTCTTTCTTTCTTTATTTATCATTGCAAATGGATTGTTTTTTTAAAATTTGTGCGTGGAATCTTTTCTTGGTGTTATCCTGCTAGGAGATTTCTCACACCCTACTTACTCCCTTGGGTGTAAGTAGATTTGTTTACTTCTGATACAGGTAAGGGTCCAGTTTTTGTGAGCAGTGGTTCTGGTTGTTAGCAGGACTATCAATGTGGCGTTTTGGTGGTGGCTTAGGGGTGGTGTCCTCACACCGGGCGACTGTTCACAGGTTGGTTTTTGGTCATCTTGTTTTTAGTGTTATTTGGGTTTTGAATACTGGGACTCAAAAACCTATTTTGGTTAAATTCACGGCTGTCTGCCATTTTAACTTTTGTTTGGTTTTTTTGGAAGGATGCTTTATTTTTGTTACTCGGGTAAGTCGTTCCCAAAGTTTAAATTGATACCCGGGCACTTGTGCCAGCCCGTGGGGATCGAGGACGCCCTTCGGGCCTGGCCGCGGGTCGGGTCGGGCGTCGAGTTGATGGCGACCCAATTCGGTTCATGACAAAATGGTATCAGAGGGAGGTTAGCTCTTGGTTTATGTTATTTGAGATGAGTAGGATTATACAGGAGTTGGGTCTGTCGGGGCTCAGAATTCATGTTGCGGGTAGGGTGCCTGGCCAGCACGCCTCGTGACAGATACCGAGTCACCATGGGATGTCAGGGTGCTTGTTTGTCTTGTTTTCTAGGTGGGACATGCAGGCTGCAGTTTGAACGTGGACACCAGGCGAGAAAGTAGAGTTTTTTCACAAAGTTGTTTTTGCATGTTTGGTTTACTGATGGTTATTTATCTTGTTGAAAATTTTAGTTCCTTTTGAGATATGTGATATTGATGGTATTCCTTCTTGATTGTAGCCCTTTGTAGTAAGATGCCTCCCCGGAGAGCTCCCTTGCACCCACGAGAGGAAGGTGAATAAAGTTCTACCACGCCACTTGATCAGAGATTGGTAGAGGCTATGGTCTGAGCCATTCAGGCTTTGGGACAAGGGGAAACTTCTACCCCCACCCCTTTTCCAGCTACAAGGGAAGAATTTGGCTCCAGGAAGGATAGAGCTCGGGAGTTTCTGAAGAACAAACCTCCTTCATTCCGAGGTTGTTCAGAACCTCAGGAGGCATAGTAATGGCTTGAAAATATAGAATGTATGTTCTAATTCCTTGACTTGCCGGAGGAAGTCAGGGTGAAGTGTGCCTCGATCCAGCAAGAAGGTTCCAGTTGTTAATGGTGGGAATTAGTGATCCAGGCTGGGAAGTATGAGCACATGAGATTGAATGATTTCAAGGTGATCTTCAATGATCAAAATTGTCCAGAGTTCCAAGCCTACGCTAGATATCTGGAGTTCATGGACTTTTTGCAAGGGAATCTGATAGTGATGGAGTATGCGAACAGCTTTGCTGAACTGGTACGGTATGCACCTGAGATAGTTTTGAGTGAATTATTGAAAGCTCGGATGTTTGAGAAGGGCCTTCGACCAGAAATCCACTCACAGGCTTTCTTATTCAAGATGAATACTTATGCTGAGGTGGTCGTTCATGCTTGTATGGCTGATATTGACTAGAAGGGAAAGTCGGGGTTTTCTAGATCAGTTTCATGGCTTGGAAGTGGCAGTTTATCTGAGAATAAGAGGAAGCGTGATGAGAAATGGAAGAAGAGTGACGGCACCTCACGTCATCCTACAAGGCAGTTTTCATTTGGGACTCCTGGTGCAGGGTCCGTAGTGTGCCATCTGTGTGGAAAGGTAGGGGACATCCAACCTGTTTGTCCATACCCTCCCAGACCATGCCATGGATGTGGAGTTGTGGGACATCTACAGTGCTTCTGTAGGACTGCACGCCCTTACCAGAGTGGGGCTGGATCTGTGGCTTCCAGAGGGGTATCAGTTCAGTCAGAGCTGACTAGAACGACAGGATCTCAGTTGATTGGCCGTGGTGGTAGGACCAGATCGTCTTCAGGGCAGAGCCAGATTAGGGGAGAGCCACATGCGAGTGGTCATTCTCAGGCAGGGACTAGGAAACTGCATACTGTGGATCAGGCACAAGCAGGATCTGATGCAGGGCCTTCGACTGTTCGAGGTACTATTATGGTTGCATCTTCTATAGCTGTAGTTTTATTTGATACTGGTTCTTCAGTTTCTTTTATATCTTCTCGCCTTGTGAGTTTGCTGAACATACCGACCAAGCTGTTATCGTTTTCTATGGAGTTGGCAACACCGTTGGGGAAAAAGAGGGAGCAGGGACTTAGGTGCCCATCGTGCACACTCTCTGTGTCGGGAGTTATGATGGAATGGGATTTCTTGGTCCTCGACATGGACCTATTTGATTTGATCCTTTGTATGGACTGGCTGGTGTGTTTTCAGGCGCACATTGATTGCTATCGGCGCCGAGTCAGTTTTACATCACCTGATGGGACTCCCCAGTTATTTCACGGAGAATGGGATCCTCGGTCGGGACGCGTGGGACCTCCACTCCCTGAGTTAGAAAATCTTTCTTATCAGTTGTCGTCGCTTGCACTGGAGGACGATGGTGGTGTTTCACAGGGCAGGTTACCTTGTGTAGTGGATGAATTCCCAGAGGTCTTCCCAGATGATTTTTCTGGCTTACCTCCAGAGCGGGACGTGGAATTCTCAATTGAGTTAGAACCGGGAACATAGCCTATATCTCTTCCCTCATATCACATGGCCCCCACCGAATTGAGGGAATTAAAGATAGAGCTGGACGATTTTGAATCCAAAGGATTCATTCACCCGAGCATCTCTCCTTGGGCCGCCCCGATTTTATTTGCAAAGAAGGCTGATGGAACCCTCCGGTTGTGCATTGATTACCAGAAATTGAAAAAGGTAACCATCGAAAATAGATACCCTTTTCCCTGGATGGACTATTTGTTCGACCAGATAAAAGGGGAAAAGTGGTTCTCCAAGATTGATTTGCGTTTGGGATACCACCAGCTCAGGGTGAGAGAAGCAGATATCTCGAAGACAGCTTTCCGAAGCATGTACGATCACTTAGATTACTTGGTCCTGCCTTTTGGTTTAAAGAATGCTCCTGTGGGTTTTATGGCACTCATGAATAGGGTGTTCCAAAAATATCTCGACTCATTTTTCGTGGTATTCGTGGATGACATCCTGGTTTATTCTGGATCTGAGGAGGAGCATGAGCATCACCTGCGTGTTATTTTGGGAACCTTGCGAGATCACCGCCTGTATTCCAAACACTCGAAGTGCACATTCTGGATCATGGAAGTAATGTTTCTGGGGCATTTCATCTCTGAACTAGGGGATTCAGTGGATCCCGAAAAGATCAGAGCAGTTATGTCGTGGGAGAAGCTGAGAAATGTGTTTGAGATTAAGAGTTTTCTGGGATTGGTTGGTTATTACATGCACTTTGTCTGGGACTTCTCGCGACTTGCCTCCCCCATGACCGCACTCACCCGGATAGGGGTGAAGTTTGAGTGGATCCCACAGTGCCAGACATATTTTGAGGAGTTGAAGCGGCGGTTAATAACCGCACCTGTGTTGACCATACCAGAGTTGGGAAATGGCTATGTGGTGTACTGTGATGCTTCAGGTACGAGCCTTGGATGTGTTCTCATGCATGATGACCATGTTGTGGCTTATGGTTCTCGCCAACTCCGGCCACATGAGAAGAATTATCCGACTCACGACTAAGAGTTGGCAGTGGTGATGCATGCTTCAAAGAGGTGGGGTCACTATCTTTTTGAGGAGAAGTTTGTGGTCTATTCGGACCATAAGAGTCTGGCCTATATTTTCTCTCATAAGGATCTCAATTTGAGGCAGCTCCGCTGGGTCGAGTACCTGCAGGGTTTTGATTTTGACATTGTCTATACCCCTGGAAAGGGTAATGTGGTAGCTGACGCTTTGAGCCGAAAAGTACCAGTGCATGCATTGAGGAAGTCCAGCGATGAGTGGACATTGATGGGGATATTTTCCCAGATGCACATGGAGAGCATGGAGCACAATGTATGTACCTTCTTGGCTAACAACCAATTGACTCCTGCTCTTCGGGAGTTGATTTAGCGGGAGCATCCTGGTGATGAGCTGTGTCAGTGATCTATGCAATTTATTTATTATGGGGAGACTCCTTCTGATTGGTCCATGTCTCCCCATAGGGTATTGTGCTTAAAGGGCCATGTTGTAGTTCCGTTGTCTCTGCGGTAGGTGGTGATGCAGTATAACCACCAATCTCAGTGCGTTGTCCATCCTGGTACCACCAAGATGTATTATGATGTTCGCCATCAGTTCTGGTGGCTATGTATGAGACAGGTCATAGACGACTTTGTATCCGGATTGTGCATTTTCCAGCAGGTAAAAGTAGAGCATCAAAGACCATCTGGCCTACTCCAGCCATTACCCATTCCTACCTGGATGTGGGACAAGGTCGCCATGGACTTCATTATTGGGTTTCCTTATACACATCGGGGAAGGAATGCAATCTGGGTAGTTATTGACCGCTTAACCAAGTCAACTCACTTTATTCCGATCAGAGATACAGTGAAGGTGGAGGAGCTGGGTCGCTTGTATGTTCAGGAGGTGGTCAGACATCACGGTGTGACGTCGTCAGTTGTTTCTGATAGGGAACCCTGCTTCACATCTCGATTTTGCGGAGGCCTCCAGATGGCTTTGGGTTCGCAGATTAAGTTGAGCACGACATACCATCCTCAGGCCGATGGCCAGATGGAGCGGGCGAATCAGATTCTAGAAGACATGCTCCGAGACTGTGTGTTAGATTTTGGAGGCTCGTGGGATAGCCATTTGGGATTGGTCGAGTTTTCGTATAATAACAGTTACCAGCCTTCTATCAGAATGGCACCCATTGAGGCGCTCTATAGCCGGCCCTATCGGTCTCCTCTCTGTTGGGATGAGGTAGGAGAGGCCTCGCCCATAGGACCTAGCCCTGTTCAGGAGATGTTTGAGAAGATCAAGCTGGTTAGGCAGCGATTGTTAACAGCATAGAGTCACCACAAGTCTAATTCAGATTAGAGGCATTGGGATCTTGAGTTTTCAGTGGGGGATAGAGTGTTCCTGAAAGAAGCCCCTCGCTTGGGTCACCGTCGTTTGGGGAAGTAGGTGAAACTGACACCGAGATATGTCAGACCCTTCTAGATTCTTGAAAGGATTGGAAAGGTGGAATACAGGTTAGCTTTTCCATTGCAGTTGACGTCGATTCATGACGTATTTCATGTCTCCCAACTAAAGAAGTACAACCCCAATCCGTCGCATGTGCGGAATTGGGAGGAGCTGGAGATAGAGTCCGACTTATCTATCTTTGAGCGACCAGTGCGGATAGTGGATTCACTGGAGAAAGTGCTGCGTGGAATGTCAATCCCTCTACTCTGTATTCTTTGGCAGCACGAGAGTGATGAACATGAGACTTGGGAGTGGAAGTCATGGGTTGAGAAAGAGTACCCTTTTCTATTCACTGATTAGCGATTGAGCTGACTTTCGGAGGACGGAAAGTTTTCATGGTGGGGAGAATTGTCATGCCCGAACATCGCTTTGAGGTATGACCTTAATTTTAAATTTTTATTTCATGAGTTTAGTCGCTTGCTTACTTAATTACTGGTTTTAAGTGCGGGGTGAACCTGACATGAGGCCTTTGTTGTGGCGCTGATAAATGCGCAATAGCTCTACACCACTCGGTGCACGGGCAGAGCACGGGCGAAGCCACATGACCTTGCCTTTTTAACATGTGCTACTCGTTACATGAACGTTTCTTTTGCCGAGCGATTAACTTCAGTTTCAAATTATTTTTTTATTATTATGTTATTATTATATTATTGTTATGTTATTATTATTATTACCAATAATATTATTATGTTTATTGATTATTATGATGTTATCATTATTATTATAATTATAAATAATATTATTATTTTTATTTAATATTATGATATTAATATCATTAAATTATATTAATTATTTTTTTTATCTTCCCCCCCCGAAACCCTAGCCGCCACCCCTTCTCCTATTCTTTTTTTTCTTCTCTTTCTTTTCTTTTCTTCCCCCCTCTTTCTTCCTCCCCAAATATCTCTCCCATTATTCTTCTTCACCAACGTGCTCCCCTTCCCCTGGTCACCCGCACCGCCTCATCTCTCATTCTTCTTCTACTTCCCCTTCTCTTCCTCTCCTTCTTCTTCTCCTTCTTCTTTTCTATTTCTCCTCCCTTCTCTTCTCTTCTGCCGCACTCCCCCTCCCCTTCTCACTCTGGCTGCACCTGCACCCCCCACCTATTGTCCTCCTGTCTGAACGACATCCTTCCGCAGCTCGACGTTGCTTCTGGTTTTGGCTGCTCTCCTCCAGCAGACCGCCGCTCCCCTGTCCCATTCGGCCACCCTCCCTACTTCCATGGCCAGTGCATCTCCATCCTCCTCCGCCCCAGCCATCGTGCCCCCTCTTGCTCGGCCCCGTCTTCTTGCTCAGCCGCACCTCCTGCTCGGCTGCTCAGCCGCACCTCTCTGCTCGGCCACGCTCAGCCGCACCTCTCTGCTCGGCCGCACTCAGCAGCGCCTCCCCGCTCGGTTGCGCTCCGCCGAACCTCCCCGCTCGGCCGCACCTCCCCGTTCGGCCGCTCCTCCCTGTTAGTTTTATTCCTTTCTATTAGTTTTATTAACGTTTTCTTTTGTTATTATTATTATTATGTTAATAATAATAATATTATTATATTATTATTGTTATTATTATTATATTATTATTATGTTGTTGTTTCTATTATTTTTATTATTATTATGTTATTATTATTAATATATTATTGTTATTATTATTATTATCATGTTAATATTATTATGTTATTAATTTTATTATTATTTTGTTATTATCATTATTATTATGATTATGCTATTATTATTATTATATTATTGTTATTGTTATAATTATTGTTATAATAATTATATTATTAATATTACTATGATTATTATTATGCTATTATTATTGCTATTATTATGTTATTGTTGTTTTTATTATTATTAATATGTTATTATTATTATTGAACCTGTTTAACGATCTACTGTTTTAGGACCTGTTTGACGGCTCAATACGGTGCGACCATTGCACAACAGGAGTTTTACGCCCTGTCCTTTTCCATTCCTATTTGAGGTAGGTGTTTCCACATGCAAGTATTAGTTTAAAATCATTTTCTTGCTTATTTAATTAATTTAATGTTTTATCCATTTGTTTACATGCTGTGAAATTTTTCCTCTGACTTAGAGTTATTGTGTGTTTATTTAGTTAGAGCTATGTTCATGTGATTCTAGTTAATTTTATTGTGAAAACCCCCTTTGGTCCATTTATTATTGTTGCAAACTATGCAGCGTGTGTTAGGGAAATGTGGTTGTCTTGGTAAATATTTTGAGTGACTTTTTCCCTTTTAATATTTTGCAACATGTTTCAGTACTGTATTATTTATTTAATGGTTTTCCTGGTTATAAATATTGTTTATTTTAAACTATGCAGCTGGTTTAATTTAATGTTCTAACGGTGCAGGATAAGTTTTAAAATGCTTTGGTGTGTGTGTGGTTTTTCAAAAAAATATCAGTGTGCGAGTGACATGTTATGTGAACTTTGAATTTAGGCAAGCACAAGGAGGGAAGTCGGGGTATTAGGTGGGGAGACTAGGACTAGTGAACTAGTGTTCCGAAGATGACCTGACCCAGTTTCACTGGCAGGTTTGACGATTGCTACACTAACTAAACATATGATATCTGGGGGTCATGGCCTTCAAAGCCACGTGTTATGATGGTCGTGGCATTATAAGCCATGTTATCTGAGGGTCGTGGCCACCTAAGCCACGTTTCACTGAGACACGACGTTCTAGGGTCCCACATGTTTCTAGTACCCATAGGGCCTCTCCCATCTTTTGGTGCTACTGGTTACTTTGCATGCACAATGAAATGTGATATGTCACTTGAGTTACTACCCAAATGTGTTTATCTTGAACTGTCTTTCTTTTAAGTTGTTTTATGAAAAACATTTCTTTTTGCACCTCTTTATTTCTTTATTTAGCATTAAAAATGGATTTTTTTTTTTGATATTTTTGTGTGGAATATTTTCTTGGTGATATCCTACTGGGCGATTGCTCACACCCTACTTACACCCTTGGGTGTATGTAGATTTGTTTACTTCTGATACATGTAAGGGTCCAGTTTTTGGGAGTAGTGGTTCAGGTTGTTAGCAGGCCTATCTACGTGGCGTTTTGGTGGTGGCTTAGGGGTGGTGTCCTCACACCAGGTGATAGTTCATAGGTTGGTTTTTGGTCACCTTGTTTTTAGTGTTATATGGGTTTTTAATACTGTGACTCAAAAAACTATTTTGGTTAAATTCACGTCTGGATGCCACTTATACTTTTGTTTGTTTTTTTGGCTGGCTTCTTTATATTTGTTACTCGGGTAAATTGTTCCCAAAGTTTAAATTGATACCCGGGCACTTGTGCCAGCCCGTGGGGATCAGGTATGCCCTTTGGGCCTTGCCGCGGGTCGGGTCGGGCCTCGAGTTGATGGAAACCCAATTCGGTTCGTGACATAACCGGACCATGTAATCACATTTAAACATGGACCACCCACTATCCATTTTAATCTCTCTGATACATCTGATCTACCAAGCAATGTCTTTTTAATCCATGACAAAAAAAATTTGTTGTGCTCATTCAAAATCCACATTTCTTTCTTCTTTGGATGACATTGTTTCAACTTATTAATATGCCATGTGATATACATTTGAGCATCAGCTATATTATTCAAGTTGTATGATTCTAACTTCTTCATCTATTCAGCTGACAATGATTTAACTTTCAAGAAACAAATCCCCTTTCCCTCATTATTAACTCGTTCATGGAGAGATGGAGGCAAACCTATTTGTTGCGCCACAGTCAAGTATCACGTACAAAACTCTTCTACCTCCGTAGAAATATACTTTTCAATAGTGGAGGTATCAGGTCGATATGGATTTTTAGCATACCCCTTTAATATTTCTATATACCTTTCAAAAGGATACATCCAACGAATATATACAGGTCCACAATGCTTTATTTCTTGAACTAGTTGAATCATTAAATGCACCATTATATCAAAAAAAGTTGGAGGAAAATACATTTCCAATTGACAAAGTATAAAAATTGCATCCTTTTCCAAAATGTTCAAAGCATTCACATCAATCACCTTGTTACAAATTTAATTGAAAAAATAACACAACTTCATCAAAGTATTTCTAACACAAATGGGAAATATTCAATGCAATGCAACTGGTAGAATTAGTAGCATCATGTCATGAAATTCATTTGATTTCATACCTATCAACTTCAAGTCCTTCAATGAGACAAGATTTTTTACATTTGAAGAATTTCCTTGAGGCACATTGATATCATGAAGACACTGAAAAAAGCTAATTTTCTCCCTATTCAATAATGTATGAAAGCCGGGGGAAGAAATGTTCATCTTCCTTTATCAGTGGGAGCTAACCCCAAACGTATTCCCATTGATAGTAATTCTAATATTGCATTCAACCCATCTTTAGTATTTCCTTTAATATATGACAATGTTCCAATCAAACAATCACATATATTCTTATCCACGTGCATGACATCAATATTATGTTTAACTTCATGATACCTCCAATATGGTAGCTCAAAAAATAATGACCTTTTCTTCCAAATATTTCTATCATTACCAGATATCTGTGTCTTTCTGAATGTCACATCATGGTTTTTCATCCTCTCAAAATACAGATCCATGGATAAAGGTTTTGGAGCAGTATCAAATTCTTGTGAGCCATTGAATGACTTTTTTAGTCTTCTATAAGGGTGATCCATAGGCAAAAACATTAGATGACCCATGTACACTATTTTCCTCCCATGATGCAATTGATAATATGACATCTGTTGTTTGCAAATTGGACATGCTTTATGCCCTTTAACACTGTATCCAGAAAAATTTCTATATGTTGGGAAGTCATTTATAGTGAACAGAAGCACTGTATGCAGATTAAAATATTCCATTTTATAATAATCATACTCCCTAATACCATCAGCCCATAACAGTTTCAAATCATCAATCAACGGTGACAAGTAAACATCAATATCATTGCTGGCTTGCTTTGGACCGGAGATCATTATACTCAACATGACATATTTGCGCTTCATATAAAATTCAGGAGAGAGGTTTTAAATTACCAATAAAATAGGACATGAACTATGTATGCTACTGAGGGTTCGGTATGGATTCATTCCATCTGTGCACAACCCTAATCTGAGATTTCTTATTTAATTTCCAAATGTAGAATACTGCACATCAATTTTCTTCCATTGTGGACAATTAGCTGGATGACGTATTTTTTCATCACATACCCACTCATCAGCATGCCATTTTAACCTTTTTGCATCATGTGAATTAGAAAATAAACGTTTGAAATGATGAATTTTAGGAAGATACCAAAAAACCTTTTAAAGGAGCATTGTAATCTCTACATAAGTCTGTGATTTCTCTTTCACCTTATATTGTGATGTCCCACATTTAAGAAACTCTGACTGAGATTCATATTCCATCCTATATATAATGCATTCATTCGGACATGCATGTATTTTCTTGTATCCCAATCCCATCGGGCATAATATTTTTTTGGCCTTTCAATGTAAATCTGGAAGATCGCTATGTTTTGGAAGAATGTCTTTCATCAATTGTAGAAGCTCTGTAAGACTTCTATCACTCAATCCATGTTTCTCCTTCAGGTTAATCAATCTTAACACAGCCTAAAAAACTATAAAATCTGTACAACTCGGATATAATTTTTTTTCATCGTCACCATATAGACGCGTAACTGTCGGTTCTATCCCAATTTGTTCTCATAAAATATCGCAAATCATTTCTTCAATTCCATCGGAGTTACCATCTTGTGAATCATCATCATCAGTGACATTTCATCCAGTTTCACCATGCCAAATCCAAGGGCTATAACTCTTATTAAAACCAAGACATATCATAAGATCATTTATCTCTATACTTTTCATCTTCTTCATATACAAACATTTCTGGCATGCATAGAAAAAAATGTCACTACTTGGAACATTTCGTTTAGAAAATTCAAAAAAGGCATCAATACCTTCCTCATATTCATTTCTCATTCGATGTGCCTTAATCCAACATCAACTCATTATTACCAATAACAAATATCAAAAATATATATATATATATTTAAGATAATCCAAATATAAGTTTATATGAAAAAATCATAATTTGAATGTAAAACAATTTTGAAATATAAAACAAATGTATGGGTATTTAAAAAAATATTCTTGAATATTATTATTAAAAGAAAATATAGTTAGATATAACAGTTTTAAATTCCATTGAATTAAAGAAAACCATGGCGCCTACATGGTTGATAGAAAATTGGAGAGAATGGAGTAATCCTGAGAATCACATCTTATTTAAAATAAAAATTTAGATGGATAAAATCACCCCTCCTAGACACCACCCCCACCCTACCCCATTGGACACCCCCTAGACACCCCCCCCAACCCTCTGGACATCCCCCACCCCTACCCCCCTTGCACACCCCCTTAGACACCCCAACCCTCTGGACAACCCCCACCCCCGGACAACCCCGAAAACCTTCTGGAAAACCCCCACCCCCTTGGAAAACGCCCCCCACACACCCACCCCTTGGACACCCCCCCTTGGACACCCCCCGACCCTCTGGATAGCCCCCACCCCCTGCCAACCCCCTGCCAACCCTCTGGACATGCCCCCACCCCCCTTGGACAGCCCCCAGCACACACCCTCCCCCTTGGACACCCCCCTGGACAACCCAAACCCTCTGGACAGCCCCCCAACCCCCTATACTGCCCCCACCCAACTAGACAACACCCCCACCCATCATGGACAACACCCCCACCCCTACCCCCTTAGACACCACGCTGGACACCCCTCCCCCCAACCCTTTGGACAGCCCCCACCCCTTGGACAACACCACACCATTCCAGACAGCACACCCCCACCCCTCCTGGACACCACCCCCACCCCCGACCCCCTTGGACACCCCCCTGGACACCCCCAACCTCTGGAATTCCCCCAACCCCCGGAAAACCCCCAAAACCCTCTGGATAGGCCTCCACCCCCTTGGACATCCCCCCACACCCACCCACCCCCTTGGACCCCCTGTACACCCCCATCCCTCTGACAGCCCTCACCCCCCCAGACAACCCCCCGAACTATGGTTTACATATAAAAACTAGGCATGGTGAACAACTAAAAACACATGAATTTAATATATACTTCATCATAAAATAGATGGAATTAATTATTATTAAATATGGCTACTTAAATGATCATATGATAATTAAAAATAACCATTGATATTCCACTAGTCATATGATCACAAGTTTTATCGAAAACTGATATCATAATGAGGTAATGGATAATTCTAGAAATCTTAAACATATTGTCCAGGCCTTGGCCAAGGCCTCAATAAATACTAGGGTAAGACCTCAGTAGAACCTAGTTTTATTTGGAATCATGATACATAGCGATGTATCGAAGGGTCATAGAGGTCAACAGTCATTACAGTATATGTCTAATAGATTCTCATATAAAAGAGGATAAACATATGTAGAAAAAACACATGAAATATCATTTCCAAATTCGTACATTTAATTAATAACCATTCTATGCAGTAATATAGGTGAATGAGATAAGTAGTTTTCAATGAAAACAAAAATTACCATCAATGTCGGGCATTCTCGAAACAAAAACAAACTAAATAAAAGTAGTTGAGGCTTACATGAATATTGAGAGTCAATATAATAGATCTAGGGATGATAAATAAGATGATGATGGAAAAAGAGGTAAGAGGGTTCGAAATCGAAGAATCTTACCTAGTTTAAACACAAAAATCGCAAAACATAAATATAGACTATCCGAGAAAAAAATGAACGAAATAAATTCGTGGAAGGCATAGTTGAGTGATGCGAGTTGAGATGATAGATCTGAGGAGAGTAAATATGATAAAAAATGATGGAAAATGAGTTTAACAGAGCGAGATCGACAAGTTGATTAGGATTTACGGCGTGAGAGAGACGAGCCGCCGGACTGTCGGTCAAAAATACTTAAATGACAATCCCCGGGGCTTGTTAAATTTTTAAATGGTTGATAACATCGGCTATTTAATAACCGAAGTTATGAACTGTTTTTCTACATTTATAAGGTTGGGTATTATAATAACCGACGTTATAAATTCATCAGATACAGCTACTTTTACGTCAGTTATTTTTTAACCAACGTAAAAAAATCCGCGTGTTGGGTTTTTACGTCGATTATTCTATAACCAACGTGAAAAAGACATAAAAAATCACATTTATTTACGTCGGTTATTGTATAACTGATGTAAAAAACGGTCTGTGGGTTTTTTTTATGTCGGTTATAAAATAAATAATGTCAAAAAGACCTCAAAAGCCCAGTTTTTTACGTCGGTTATTTTATAACCGATGTAAAAAACACGTAGATAACTGGTTTTTTACATTGGTAATTTTATAACCGACGTAAATACCCTCCACGCTTTGGGTTTTTACGTCGGGTATCACATAACTGATGTAAAAAACCCCCTCTCTTTTCTTTTTTATGTCGGTTAATTTATAACCGACTTAAAAACCGATCAGACACGATTTGTAACATCGGTTAGTAAATTAACAGACATTAAAAAGCTACTCACTGCATTTTTTAGGTCGGTTATAAAATAACCGACGTAAAAAACCACGTTTCACAGATTATCTCATTGGTTATATATAACCGACGTAAAAAATGGTGACGTAAATAACTTTTTCTGCACTAGTGTCTGTGCCAGAGCCACCTCTACCTTCTCATATCCAGTTAGGGATTTATTTCTCATAATACTCACAAATTCTTTATAATACCAAAATTCTAGGAAGTTCTTCTACACTAATCTTCAAAGTATATATTAGGTCTATGTGATCTAATCAAGGTTTATCTAAATCTAGATTCCATGGTTTCTACTAAACATCTTCTGATACCAACTATAACATCCCGACCCCAGTTACCCAGAGTCGGTGCATTATTTCATAACAATGGCATGATCACAAAAGATCATGTCTCGAATGAATGATTAGTTTAGTATCCTTGGAATCAATAGATACATTTATAAAGTTTACATTACATCATAAAATAAAAACTACAACAACATAGTCTCTATAGTCCACAATCATATCCCCTCATACTGACCCTGCAGGTCATTCATAAAATACTTCTTCATATCCTGGGAAAAATAAAACATAGAAAGGGGTGAGCTCAGATGCCCAGTAAGGATAACAATATAGAAGAAACTTTCATAAATAAGCTTAAAAATTTAAGAGAATGTATAACTAAAACTACTGCCTTTTAAACTTGAACTTCGACCTAATATGGCAGAAATAAAATCAAATAATTAAATTTACATATTCACATGGATATTCTAACAGTGGAATAATCACATGAAATATCAATAACCACTTTCATAATGATGGAATGGATAATTCCAGACTATCATAATCACATAGTCAAGGCCTTGTGCCAAGACTACAAATAAGATTTCATCAAGGCCTTGTTCTAAGACACTAGTTTGTCTCATGAGACCTACTGATGCATCGAGGAGCTATACCGGGCTCTACCCATCACTTATTAAGTCAAACACTTTCCTCATATGAACAGGTTTAAACATAACATAAACATTTGTATTAAAACTAGCATAGGAAATGTCTATACTTTCTCCAAAAAACATGAATGGTATAAAAATAACACATCCATAGTCAAACATCTCACAAAACCTTCAATACAATATGGATGTTTTTTATCATAATAAATAAACTTCAAATAAGCTTAAAATCCATCAAAGGATATTGACATATATGAAATCAAAACTATTAGAGAGAAATATCTCTTTGTCTAAAATCATTTAAATGTCACATAATTATAAAATAAAACATTTACTTTTAAAATATTCTTATAATCTTTTTAGGGAAGCTTAGATGATTTTATAATGGTGACAAATAGATGCACTTGCTGTATATGTTAAAAAAGACATTCTTACCTTAATTTTGTCGAGAAGGTTAAAAGGACCTTGTTTGGAAAATGACAGAAATATTCCTTTATAAACATCTTACAAAAAGTCAAAAAGGGTATAAATGACTTTTACCCATATTCTTAAAAATATTAAGAATTATTTGAAACAAATTTTTAAGAAACATGGATGTGGATGATAAAGATGTCCCAATAGATAATTGTGTATAAACAACCTCAGCTAATGATGTGATTGTAATATAAACCCTTACCTTGTACTTTTCCTTGATTGAGGGTAGGTTAATCTCCTGTATAATTTTAAAATAATCGTTATTAAATTATAAAATATTCATATACATTAATATGATATCATATATGGTCTTTTAACAATGATTTGTTAATAATATCTTAGTATTATCATCATTTCAGGTGTTAACAGATTTGTTTTCCATTGTATTCATTATTATGTGAGAAATATTTGTTATGGATGGGATATATATTATTCATATCTATAATGATATCATGTCTCTAAATTTTTTTAATCATCAAATGGAATTTATTTTTGAATGGATACGATGAGGAATGAATATAATCGCGTTCGTGGAGACAGTAATCCGTACGTACGTACGAGCGACAATATCATTCTTCTGATATTAAAATATTATATAATTGGATGGTATATCATATATATAGAATCATTATCATGTTATATTTATTATTTACATGAATTACACTTCATTATTATACCCATCCAAATAATAATGTAGTGAATAACAATTACACCACGACGTGGAGACGGTAGGATGTACGTACGCATGTATGGTAACATGTAATTCAAAGGATGGATAGAATACTGAATATGGTTGTACCATATTTATAATAACATCAAAATATATAAAATATACTGGAGTTATTATTTTTTAATGGAAATAACAAAGAATTAAAATGTTGAAAAAGAAAGGAACTTGAATGAGGGTGGATAAAACATTACCCCTTCTTCGGGTTCATCCTTTTTATTTAATCAAAAGGGCTCCTTATGTTTGATTTCTGATCAATATAAGGACTCTAGGATAGAAGTGAGTATGTTGGGGGAATATTTGGGGTGGGGTTGGCTGAAACAAAAGGGTTTGAAGGTGCGAATTAGAGAGAAGGGGGAGTTCCCTTTTATAATAGGGGTGAGGGGAACCTTTGGAAAAGCTAGAAATATTATTTTATAATAAATTCAAATTCGGTTTCTAATGGCTCCAAAGTGGATTATTTAAAGGATAAGTTGGGGATGTGTCTAAATCCTTTCAACCAATAGATTCTAGAAATTTTTGGGTCACTATATTAACCTTATCATTTATATTTAACTCCTAGTTAAATAGTTTTACATTTACCATGTCTCTTTGTATTTTTATATTACAAAGTTAATAAAATTACTATATACCACCAATAGTCCCCCAAGTGGTTCATTAATGATACTAATATCATTATATAAGTCCTTTTTCCGAGCCATAGACTTTTAAGAATATAATATCAATTAATAATATAATATTTTTTTAAAACTCTTTTATGTCAATTTTGACACTATTGGGTATTTTGTTTTTGATTATTTCATAACAGCATTATTACTTCGAAAAAAATTTATATAACCAATACTAATATGTCATATTAACCTTGAAAATTAGATTAATTCATAAAAAGTCCCAAATTAATTTTATTTTGATATTTATAATACCAATTATTTAAATATTTCATAAATTATGTAATTACAATATCACCATTTTGTCACAAATAATTTAAATTATTTAATGTCTAAAAATTATAAATAAAATATCATTATGTAGGAAATATTTTATCTTTATAATGAATATTTATAATCAAATTTCTCTTATGTAGAACCCTATATTAAATATGTTTTAGTTATTAAACTTTAATTTTAACTCTTTTAACTCTTCTTTGAATTAAATAAAAATAAATGACCTAATCTAATCCAAGTGGACCTAAATGATAAATATTTATTCGTAATGTTTATTTTGGTTGATATACACTTTACCAATAGAATTAGAACATGTGTTAGGGTAATATTAATATCATTTTGACCCTTAATTACCCTATATACTTTTAGCCGTGGTAAATAAAAGTAAAAAGTTACTATTCACCAAAAATTATTTTTATCTTATTAAACCAAATTTTACTCCTTGATATTAACTGTGTCTCTTGGATTTTCGAAATTCCACACAAAGAAGTGGTAAAATTAATTTTTTTTTGAATTTCCAAATTCTTCTAGGAGGTGGGTAAAAGACGGTGGAATGTTCCATAAACATTTTATATATCTAAAATTAATCTAAATTAAATCCAATAAATTACATTGAACATATATACGTATTATGTATCTATTTTGACCATAATTAAATATAAAATAAATAATTATTCAAATTAAAATTCGGTTTTAAACAACAACTCACTTTTTTTCACTATTCATAAAAAAATTGAATGTTTTCAGAAAAATACAATAAAATCACCCTAATATAATTTAGATATTCCGAGTCCAAAAATGAAGTAAATTCAGAAAGATATAATTTATAAAATTTCAAAAAGTGGGTATTTATTTTCATAACAGCTAGTTTGATTGGTTGTGGTGTGTGTTAGAACTCGAAGTTGCGTACAACACACACTACTGTATTATTCAAAGAGAAGCATGTCGTGGAAGCTTGGGGTGTTACATTCTATCCTCCTTCAAAAAATTTCTTCCTTGAAATTTTTAGAATACTACCACATAAAATGAATCAGGTGATACTTCATTATATGTACTTTGGGTTCCCATTTTGCCTCTTCCAGTTTATGTTTTCTCTATAGAACATTTACCAGACGAGTCGTTCCGTTTCTCAGCACTTGTTCTCTTGTATCAAGAATCCTGACAGTCTCTTCGCAATATGACAGACCGAGCTCCAGTTCTAATTCCACGTAAGTGAGTACATGCGTTGGGTCAGGCATGTATCTTCTCAATAGTGATACGTGGAACACATCGTGAACTTTGGAGAGACTTGGCGGCATTTCCCAACGGTAAGTTACTACCCCAACTCATTCTAGAATTTCGAAAGGTCCAATGTACCTGGTAGTAAATTTACCCTTCTTACCGAAACGTATAACTCCCTTCCATGGAGATACCATCCAGAAAAAATTATCTCCTACATGAAATTCTAAATCCTCCCTTCAGTTATCGGCATAGATATTCTGCCTACTTTGAGCTTCATTGATGTGGTTTGGTTTACCTTTACCTTTTCCATTGTTTCCTCCACCAGTTCTGAGCCTATAGGTTTTCTTTCACCAACGTCATCCCAACAGGATGGTGTGCGACACCTCTTTCCATGTAACGCTTCATATGGTTCCATATTAATACTTGAATGGAAGTTATTGTTATAGGAAAATTCTTCCAGAGGTAAATATTGATCCCATATATCCTGAAACTCATGTGAGAAAGATATCAACATGTCTTCTAAGGTTTTAATAGTCCGTTCTGATTGTCCATCTATTTGAGGGTGGTAGGCATCGCTCAAACGAAGTTCAGTATCCAAGGCCTTCTGAAGACTCATCAATAATCTTGATGTAAAAAGGGGATCACGATCAGAAACAATCGATAGGGGTAATCCATGAAGTCTCACAACTACATTAATATATAGTCTTGCTTGACGTACAAGTGGTAGATCTTCTCTTATAGCAAGAAAATGTGTTGACATGGTTAGATGATCAACAATGACCCATATTGCATCGTTCATTCTAGGAGTCTTTGGTAGTCCCATGACAAAGTCCATCGTGATATTATCCAATTTCCACTAATGTATGGGAATAGATTGCATGACTCCTCCAGGATGTTTCCTTCCAGCTTTCACTTGTCGAAAAACCATATGTCTTGACACAAAATCAAGAATCTCCCTCTTCATGTTGTTCCATAAAAAATGTTCCTTTAAATATCTATAATTTTTTGTGCTCACATGGTGTATAGAGAAATTGGAACTACGAGAATCATCCAACAATTCCATTTTTAGATCAGGTATGTTGGGAACACAATCTCTCTTCTCAAATTTCAAAATTCCATCTTCATAAGCAAACTTACTCAATCTCCCATCATTTACAGCTTTAATCAACTTTTTAAACTCTTCATCATCAGTCTAATAAGACATTATACTTTCTAGTAAAGATTATTTGACAAGAATTTGAAAAATCATTGATGTTTCCACTTCCATGGTGATTCCCATATCCATCATTAATAGATCCATGTATATAAGATCCTTTTTAACATTCATCTTGTTCAAAACTCCATGATTCTTTCAATTCAAAGCATCTTCCACCTTATTTTCCTTCTTGAGGTGGTAGTGTATCGTGAAATCATAATCCGTGAGTAGTTCAAGCCATCTCATTTTCCTCATGTTGAGTTCTTTCTATGAGAAAATATACTTCAAAGTCTTGTGATCAGTATAAATCTCACATTTTTTACCATAGAGAGAATTTCTCTATATCTTTCAGGAAATGATTACAGTAGCTAACTCAAGATCATGAGTAGGATAGTTTTCATAATTAATTTTTAGCTATCGTAATGCTAATTCAATTACTCTATCATTCAGCATAACGACACAACCAAGTCCTTTCTTCGATGCATCACTATAAATAACGAACCCATCATTCCCCGATGGTAGAGTCAATATAAGAGGATTGACTAATCTTCTCTTCAGTTCATCAAAACATTCATCATAATATTTTTTTCCAAAAAAAATTTAACCCCTTTACGTGTGAGCTTCATTAATGGGTTAGCCAATCGGGCAAATTTCTAGAAAAAACACCGATAATAACCTGGTAAACCAATAAAACTGCATACCTCAGTAAAACTCATTGAAGCTAGAAATTCTTGGATTGCCTTGGTCATAGAAGGATCAACAGAGATTCCATCTTTGGAGACAGTATGGCCAAGAAAAGAGATATCCTAAAGCCAGAATTCACACTTGCTAAACATCCCAAATAATTCATGTCTTCTAAGAGCATTCCAGATAATGCGCAAGTGATTTTCATGGTCTTCGTAGCTTTTAGAATATACCATGATATCATCAATAAATACCACTATAAAATCATCAAGATATTCCTTGAAAACTCTATTCATTAGATCCATGGAAATAGAGGGTGCATTACTCAACCCAAAAGGCATTACTGTAAGATCGTAATGCCCATACCTAGTTTGAAATGCTATTTTCAGAATGTCTTCCTTTTTCGCAGACAACTGATGGTATCCAGATCGAAGGTCAATCATTAAAAAATTATTGAGCTCTATGTAGTTGGTAAAATAAATCATCAATGACAGGTAGGGGATACTTATTCTTTATTGTTATAGCAATGATCTACCTGTAGTCGATACATAACCTCATAGATCCATCTTTTTTCATAACAAAAAGGACAGGGGCTCCCCATGGAGAATCACTAGGGTGAATAAATCCCTTATTACTCAATTCCTCTAGTTGTTTCTTTAGTTCCACTTATTCCACAGTGGCCATTATATACGGGGTCTTAGATATGGGCCCTGATCAAGGAATTAAATAAATGTAAAACTCAATTTCTCATTCTAGATGGTGTCCAAGTAAACCTTCTGGAAACACATCAACATATTCTATCACAATACATACATCCTCTATTGGAACATTCCTTTCCTTACCCACAGTTATTTCATTCTCTTCCTCCCCAATAATTGAATTTAATTGAGCTACTGGGGGAGGATCTAGTTAAGAATCAGGTGGTAACGATTCTGCTATGAAGATAAGGTGTTCTTTATCATCATCGTCAAAAATTGTAACCTCATTCTTCTTACAATAAATCATTACATCATGGTCATAAACCCAATCTATACCAAGGATTATATCAAACTAAATCATAGGTATAACGATGATATAAACATATAAATAACATCTATGTGTTCTAATAGAGACTGATTCACAATACATTATTGCAATGATTCATCCCTTAGGAGTTTAAACAGAAAACTCTCATGCTAAATCAAATTGGATATATCTAATTTTCATTAAAAAATTGGAAGATATGAAACAATGCAATGATCCAGAATCAAATAATGAATTTTCTATACTTGTGGAAACCATTAAATTACCCGCCAGCACATCTTTTAGAGCTTCTACCTCAGTAGTAGTGATAATATAAGTTTGGCCCTGATCCCTTGTCCTTTTCTGAGGTATGTTCCCCTAATTCATAGGACATTAATTTACATAATGTCCCATCTCCATTCATTTGTAGCATTGAACATCGGTAGCTTCTTTCTTCCCCTTGCAATCACGATATTGGTGGCCTTTTTCACCACACTTATAACAAACACCCACTCCATTCAAGGATGCACCGGGGTGTTTCTTACCACATTTACTAAAAGATGGATAATCAAATTTTCCATTATTTCTTATATTTCCATTTCCATTGTGATAAGATGATCTATTCTTCTCTTGCTTTTCGTTAAAGTTGTAAGACTTATAGAATTCTTTTTCAATCTTGATAGCACATGAAACAATATCTTCATGCGATGATAAGGATTGTGACACTAATGATCGATGAAGAAATGGTTTTATCCAATCAATGAAACGACCAATATTACTTCTTGGGTTACGTATATAATCTCTAGCATACCTTGCTAACCTTGTAATGTTAGCCTCATACATTGAAACATTCTCATCCTCCATTTGGCTAACTTAGAAATTGCATTCCAATATCTAATCAATTGTCATGAGGAAAGTATTTTTCTATGAAAAGCTCTCTAAACTTCCTCACTTCCATATTTGATACTTTATCATATTCCTTTTTGTTTTGAATCAATGACCACTAATGGTCATCATCTCTAATGAGGCGGTAAACTGCAGTGATAACGTTTTCCCTTTCAATACTCCCCAAGGCATGGAATATTTTCCCTAAATAATTTATCCATTTCTTAGCTACTAAGGTATTTATACTCCCATTTAATGTTGGTGGTTATTGCCGCATGAAGTAGTCTAACATTGATCCTCCACTCTGCGGATCAGGGTGCTTTATACGGGTAAGGTTATTTTTCATAACCTGAGTGAGTTGTCCCAGTATATTGATTATCTGATCAACACCTATTGTATCACTAGATCCACTATAACTATCTTGAGCAGGAGGTAATTCCATAAATGGAGTGCATTCATAGATTTATTTTCCATTTATTCCACTAGGCACCATTTATAAACAATGGAATACACTAGATTAGTTTATGAATCCAAATACATATATCCAAACATGAAAAACACTTAACATAAATTGAACAGTTTATGGATATAATCCATAATCATTAAAAAAATTATTAATGAAATATATACTCATAAACCCTTCATAGTGGTTTGTAATGAAAATGATTATTATCCAAAGCATATCCCCCAGGATTTTGGTAACCAAGAGTGCAGCAAGGCCCGTTTTCGTGCACCAGTTCCTGTTCAAATCTAGCTGAAAGTGGTGTTTTCGGATTTTACCCCTAGGTACATCTGTGCCAGAGCCACCTCTACCTGCTCGTATTGTAACACCCCAGGTAAATAAAGAATATGAAATTTTTATATTTATCTATATTTGTGAATAAAATATTAATATGACTTTAAAGGGGATGCTATGCTCGATGGCGTACCCAACACGCAACAACGAGTTTCTTGGGAAACTTACGTTGCACTCTAATAATAAAATAATATTATTTTAAATGGAAGAAAACATGTAGCCGCTGTATTGGCAGGAATGGATAGAAATAACTAAAATATGATTATATATGTTTTTAAATGTTTTTACATTTATCCAATAAAAGATGAAGGCTTAAAATACGGAAATAATTCCATTTTAGGCGTATATGCCCTAGTTTTCACTAAAGGTTCACTTACCGCCTTTTGATGGGAACAATCATTAAATATAGTTTTGTTCACTCTTATATATTATATTGGACCAAATAAAACTCTTCTTAAGAATCGGGACATCAAAATATACTTTGTGTAATTTTTTGGTATCTTTCCGATAAAGTTCATTTTTTTAATGAATAGTGTAAAATGTTGTATTTTAATTCAAAACCTCTTTTTAATATAATTTATTTATATGATTAGATTATCTTTTGAATTGGTTTTAAAGTGAAATTAGAATTTATTTTTACCATTAAATCCAATAGTGGTCGTTGGAATTAACTTCACTTTGAAATCAGACTTAAACTAGTGTCAATCTTTTGATACTTATTATTTCATAAAAACACGCTATTTGTTTTGACAGCGGGAATTAATTATTAAATTAAATAATGTGACTTATATGTTTTTAATTTTGTAAAATAGACTTCATTTTTGAATTCGGAATATTAAATATAGCTTAGGGTGAATTTTTGGGATTTTTCTGAAAAACTTCAAATTTTGATGAATAGTGAAACCACTAAGTGGTGCTTATAAAAACTGATTTTTTCCATTTAAATGAAAATTTTCCATCTTTGTGTTTTGAATTTAAAAAATACGACATAAATGGATATCATTAAGATGTAAAATGTGGTTCAATGGGATAAAAATAATTTCTTAGTGAATAGTAACTTATTAAGTTTTTAATCGCGATTAGAGGTAATTAGTGTAGTTTAAGGTAAAAATAATATTTTAATAATATGAAATGAACTTGAAGCATGTCCTAACATCATTGGCTGTGTCATGGCCGACCAAGAAAAGCCATGGGTCAACTTGGGGACCCCATGGAGCTAATTTGGTTGAGAAATGACATAAATAACTTTTTATTTAATGTTAAAGTAAAAATGACACACACATGAGACGTTTTACCAAAAAAAATTTTACATGGGGTTATACAAGTCATATTTTTTATTATAAATAGTCATTGTAAATATACAAAGATTTCCTACATCATAGTATTTTTTTATAATTTTTAGACATTATATAAATTAAATTATTTATGACATCATGATGATGCAGCAATGACCTCATTATTTAACGATTTAAATAAAATGGAAAGATAGTGTAATATCTAAGACCTAAACATGTCCAAAACCTATTGGATGAGTGGATTTCGAACCCTTATCACCTTATCCTCGAAACAAATCAATGTGGGACCTCTTAAATCCGAATACCATTTTCAAATAAAGTAAAATTTGTTTACTTTCCAAGAGTGCCCCTCATCTCCTCTTATAAAAGGCCCCCACCTCTACCTCCTTACCCACACTCCCAAAGCCTTTGGCTTGGCCAACCACTGCCCATTTTGTCTCTCCAATTCCCTCTCTTACTCATTGAAGCCTCACATTGGGAATAAGTCTTCCCAAGGAAGCCTTTGAGCTCAAACCAAAGGGAGTTACCCGATTTTAAGGTAATGTCTTCACTTGAGTCCTTTTGTTTTATTTTGCTTCTCCATCCCACTAAACTCTTTTTATTATTTTCTTTTGTAACAACTACATTATCCTAAATATACTAGGATGTTTTTATAATAAGTATTCGAGCTACACTTACACACACCTACATTTAATGGTTAACGAACATACTGTTTCCGTGGATGGCGAATTTATGCCTCCCGAAACGATGATTGTTCAACATTATTTTAACACCTTCAAAGGTGGCCATTAAGATGTCACTATATTTGTATATGATATATAATATGTTTATGTTTCACTTAATCTTCTTTATTTTTCATTTTTGGCTTACCTTTATGGCTTCCATTATGGGTATACGTGATATCTTCATTTTAGGAAGTGCGGACTACCGTACCCTCAAAGTGATGTGATTCGTTAATACCATACGTGGGACGTATAAAGGATGGATTTAATGTTATTATATATGATGAATGATACATATAAATTATGAATATACTTCTGAAATTAAAATATACATACCTCTCATTTAGTTTTAATTCCATTAATATGACAAAGAAATGAAAGTAGCGTTCATGCGTACGTACAACTTACGGTCTCCATGAACGGTGCATTTCATTTCTTACCTCTAAATGATTAAGTAATATTATAAATAAATGTATATTATGTATATATATGATATATATGCTATCCAAATCAGGAATTTAAATCTGGATATAAATAACCTTTGAACACATGACCAACATGTAATTATAAGAAGTCCACTTTCGACTTAAGAACCAAATATCGACAAAACAAACATTATTAACTAAAATGATTAAATAATGTTTATAACATTGAAATAAGTGATCTAAATGGAATAATGAACTAGAAAAAGGTTCTTAATAAAGTGGAAATTTACTCAAGTTTATTATTCAGGGCGTTAAAGAACGATCGAGTCAAGTCGGACCTGAGGTAAGGGATCCGACACCTCTCTTTCTTTTTAAGTACACTCTTTTATGTCATTCCTTTTAAGCTCAACTTTCTTATGATTGGGATGTTCTTTTATATTACTCCTACTGTAATTATTATGTTCATATGATTAGAGACCCTATTTCCTCTCATAAATCCATTTTTGATGTTTTGAGTGGCGCCGTTAGGCTGCCGAGTTTTCGTAAGAGATTTTCATCTCACTTTTATTCTCGTGAGATTTATGCTACATTTTCCACAATTTCCTTTGAGTGGTTTATGTACTGACCATTATTACACTCCTTTTGTAATATAATTCCATTTATGGGTATTTAAATATTCATTGTATGACACTTCTTCGATGGGGTGTACTTTTCAAAAGTTACCCAAGTTGGTAAGGGAACCTTTCACCCTCCTCATTTTAAAAGACTTCGTTTGTTATGTCTTTTAATTCAAATACTATTCTATTGGGATATGTTCTTCTATATCCTGATTGACGTAAATTTTATGTCCATGTGATGAGTTTTCCTTTTTATCTCTCATCAACTCATTTTCTGAATTTTTGAAGTGACGCCGTTAGGCTGTCGAATTTTACCAAGGGAACGTTTTAACCCAATTTCGATTTCTTTGGATTCAACATGTAGTTTTTGAATATTTCATCCTTTGAATATGTGTGAATGACCTTTTATTGTTTTAAACTTTATATCCAATTATATTGGGTGTATTTATATTTATCACACATAATTTTGAGATTGATTTATCCTTCATTTATGGATACCTTCCTTATAAGGGATTTCATCACATTTTACATCCCTATTGAGACTTCATTGTTGTTATGCACAAATTCACTCTTATATGGTGTATATACTGTCCTTTGGAATATTATATCATGAATCCATTTATTCTCATGATATTATAAAGTTCTGATTAAATGTTATTCCTCAATTATTGTATTCAAGTGTCTCTAATTTTGGTAAAAACCCATTGACCAAAATAGCACTTCAAATGTTTTAATGATTTGTTCTTATTAATATCCATGTTTTCAAAATGGTTTTATGGATTTATTTATATGGATATTAATGGTTTAAAATGTTAAAATATTCAAGTTGGTATGGGACACTTTGATTCAAAATTATCCTTATTAAATGTTTTATATGGTTTTGGAAATGGTTTCTTTTTGAACGGATTCATTATTTCAATATACTAAAATGTTATATTGAGATTGAAATGTGGAAATGTTAGGATTCTTTTATGCATGTTTTATGTGATACGTTTATGTTATGGTTCTTGGGCATTGTTATGAAAACGGGTGGTTCCGTGATAAACTAAGGGCGGGTAAGCCCGATATATCTCTCCAATGCATTGGGTAACACGAAGGAGTGAAACATTATGGTTTCTCCGAAGAGATTTAGGGAATATACTGTGATGGGTATTCCAAACGTAACCAAGAGGGTTACTCCCTACGTAAGAATGTTATGAATGCCTCAAGTTACCTTTTATGTCTTATGATTTCTATGATTTATTCATGATTTTATGAGGTATGTTAAAGTTCCTATATTTTATGGGTAAAGTTTGATTTCATTCTTATGTATATATTAACTCATGTTTCCTTTCCATATTTTTATAACCCTTACTCAGCTTTTTATGATCATCCCAAGTTTTTGAAATGTTTTTCACAGGTCAAGGGAAAGGTACATGATGTGATGATAGTGTCAAGGATGTGTCAAGAATGAATCCATGTTTTATTTTCAATATGTTTCCATTGATTGGAAGAATTAATACTATCTTTTATGTAACTGCTTTGTTTAAAAGTGAAATGTAATTCAAGATTCATGATCCAATTCTCTAAAACTCTAAACCTAAAATGATCCTCAATGTGTAATCTTGTAATAACTCAAGATTAAGTAAGGATTAAGGCTGGGGACATATAGTTGGTATCGGAGGTTGTTTTAGATAACTTTAGAGGTTAGGGTATTATTTAATCATAAGTGACATTACCATAATGGTTAAGATTTCAGAAAGAGTCCTAGTTTTATATAAAGTGAATAAGTCTATCTTAGTGTTTATCTTCCTCATTAGTACATGATGGTTTTGTTGATATACTGACACTGACCTTTTTGGTTTTAGTAAATGGCTGGATCTAGAAGGCACCAAAGTAACAGTGGATGTGAAGGAAATTGTGACAGTTTTTTAAGCAAGCAACTGAATGATATGGGAGCTACAATGAGAAATATTGTGATTATCCTCAACAAACTATCTGGAGTCATGATTGACCACCTAAACCTTGGTGATTTCTCTAAGGCATCATGTATGCGAGAAACAAATCCCTTCAGAAGTACATGTAATAATCATAAAGGTATGTGTGTTCAAAAACCTACGTGCCAAAGATGTGGAAAGAAACACCTAGGAAAAAGTTTCAAAGGGACAAAAATATGCTATAGATGTGTAAATGAAGGTCATAAAGCAAGAACCTGCCATTGAAAAAGGAAGCATCCAGTTGAATCGAGGAAAGGGAAAGAAGTTCTTTCCGAGGGATCAATTTAATGTTTTAAATGTGGTGTGCATGGTCATTATGCAAACACATGTCCTATGAAGAACTTTCGTTAATGGGATCACCAAGAGCGTACAAATGTTCGTTTACCAATACCTAATGCCATTCCGATTGAGGATGAAGAAACTGACAATGACAAATCAAAGGTATGTATTATATCATGACTATTGTTTTCCTATTTTGTAATCTTAGGATATTATTCATGATTTTGTTTGTAGGAAATAGGTATTTCGGAATAAGTTGGAAAGGAATGGTTAATGGATCATGAAGAATGTTGAATGAGTAAGATGTCAACATATAAGGGCTTCAAGAGTTATGGTGAAATTCTTAAGAGTATTAAGTCTCTTTTGATGATGGGGTTACATTAGAAGACTTTTTATATTATGTGTAACAGTAATGTTTAATATATGCAATTTTATTCAAGGAATAGTTATCTCTTATTTTGTGGACATAGTTATAAAGAACCATTTGGGTTTATATGATCCTTACTTTTGAGGTAATTATGGGTTACTATATGTTATGATTGAAGTGAAAGGCATGAGATAAAATTGAGGTTAAATTATGTTATGGTTATTTTTGATGAATTTATCTCTTTTTGGGGAATGATTTAAGAAATATATAGTTTTGGAAAAAGGACAACACACAGACTGTGTGACAACCCGTCGCGTCGGAAAAAGCTGCGGGAATCGAACCCACAACCAAAGTGCGACTGGTATTTATCACCTACCACTGGACTACGTTAAGTCCTTGGTTAGTTTGACTGATTCTTTCTAGTTATATGATTTTATGAATTAAGAGTAAGTTGATTTTGGGTTATTTATGAAACTGATTAACCTATCATGGAGGATATGTGATTAGGTTAATTACTTTTCAATACGAGACTTTAGGAGCAATGGATGTTGTTTGGAGATAAATGTTAAGATTTAACTTGGAAGACTATGTGACTAAATCCTTCAAATATTTGGGTTTCAATCTTAGTTTGGTTTACTTTGAAGAATTATATGGAAAAATTGACTATAGAATGGTCCTCGTTGACCTTTAGGTTTTGTTGGACAAATTTTGGAGATTAAGAATATATTTTATTTTTATAAAGGGTTATCCTTTTCTGGATTTTTTGATATTGTACAAACCTTTTTGGTTTTGGTTTTGGTTAAAGTCTAAAGACATGGGAAGTATATAGTTCTCTTTTTTGCATTAGGTGACTCTCTATAAGTTGATTATAGTACTCTTAATGTGAACAAGTCATCCTAAATACTCGCCTTTTATAGAAAATATGAGTTTGTGTAAGGAATCTAATAAAAGTTGAAAGTCAAAATGATAAGTGATTATGATTCCTTATGAATAAATTACTCAATAAAAAGTAACTTAAAAAAAAATTTGGTCTATTAACTTTTCCTACTGGGGAATCGAATACCGTTTAACCCATCACAAGTTTGTAATTTTCTTATGGTTAACTTTCTCCTAGACATGTTTACTATCACTCTCCCTCAAGAACATGACCCTTTGCATTTTATTCCATGTCCATATTTTTCATACTTGGAATCCTAGTATGGGTTAACTCGGGTGACCTTTGTACTTCTCTTTCTTTATTTTGAAGTGATTGTTTTACCGACTCTTGTTCCGATGTGGGACTTTCAAGGATGTTTCCAAGCTCAATTTTAAAATTGTAAGGACGCAATTCCCAAAAGGGGGGAAGGATGTAACACCACAGGCAAATAAATAATATGAAATTTTTATATTTATCCATATTTGTGAATAAAATATTAATATGACTTTAAAGGGGACACTATGCTCGATGGCGTACCCAACACGCAACAACGAGTTTCTAGGGAATCTTATGTTGCACTCTAATAATAAAATAATATTATTTTAAATGGTAGTTAACATGTAGCCGTTGTATTGGCGGGTATTGATAGAAACAACTAAAATAGTATTATATATATTTTTAAATGTTTTTACATTTATCTAATAAAATATGATGGCTTAAAAAACGGAAATAATTCCATTTTAGGCGTATATGCCCTAGTTTTCAGTAAAGGTTCACTTACCACCTTTTGATGGAGAACCATCATTA
The DNA here is from genome assembly GCA_963277665.1 of Viscum album. Taxonomy (NCBI): domain Eukaryota; kingdom Viridiplantae; phylum Streptophyta; class Magnoliopsida; order Santalales; family Viscaceae; genus Viscum; species Viscum album. The sequence goes on along the minus strand of OY728146.1, from coordinate 1,208,390,963 downwards.
AATATAGTTTTTTTCACTCTTATACATTCTATTGGACCAAATAAAACTCTTCTTAATAATCAGGACATCAAAATTGACTTTGTGTAAATTGTTGGTATCATTCCGATAAAGTTCATTTTTTTTAATGAATAGTGTAAAATGTTGTATTTTAATTCAAAACCCCTTTTTAATCTAATTTATTTATATGATTAGATTATCTTTTGAATTTGATTTAAAGTGAAATTAGAATATATTTTTACCATTAAATCTAATAGTGGTCGTTGGAATTAATTTCACTTTGAAATCAGACTTAAACTAGTGTCAATCTTTTCATACTTATTATTTCATAAAAACACGCTATTTGCTTTGACAGCCGGAATTAATTATTAAATTAATTAATGTGACTTATATGTTTTTAATTTTGTAAAATAGACTTCATTTTTGAATTCGGAATATTAAATATAGCTGAGGGTGAATTTTTGGGATTTTTCTGAAAAACATCAATTTTTGATGAATAGTGAAACCACTAAGTGGTACTTATAGAAACTGATTGTTTCCATTTAAATCAAAGTTTGCCATATTTTTGTTTTGAATTTCAAAAATCTGACATAAATGGTTATCATTAAGAAGTAAAATGTGATTCAATGGGATAAAAATAATTTTTTTGGTGAATAGTAACTTATTAAGTTTGTAATCGCGATTAGAGGTAATTAGTGTAGTTTAAGGTAAAAATAATGTTTTAATAATATGAAATGAACATAAAACATGTAATAACATCATTGGATGTGTCATGGCCGACCAAGAAAATCCATGGGTCAACTTGGGGACCCCATGGAGCCACTTTGGTTGGGAAATGACATAAATAACTTTTTATTTAATGTTAAAGTAAAAATGGCACACACATGAGATGTTTTACCAAAACAATTTTTACATGGGGTTATACAAGTCATAATTTTGATTATAAATAGTAATTGGAAAGATAAAATTATTTCCTACATCATAGTATTTTTTTATAATTTTTATACATTAAATAAATTAAATTATTTATGACATCATGATGATGCATCAATGACCTCATTATTTAACGATTTAAATAAAATAGAACGATAATGTAATATCTAAGACCTAAACATGTCCAAATCCTATTGGATGAGTGGATTTCGATACCTTATCACCTTATACTCGAAACACATCAATGTGGGACCTCTTAAATCCGAATACCATTTTCAAATAAAGTAAAATGTGCTTACTTTCCAAGTGTGCCCCTCCTCTCCTCTTATAAAAGGCCCCCACCTATACCTCCTTACCCACACTCCAAAAGCCTTTGGATCGGCCAAACACTACCCATTTTGTCTATCCACTTCCATATCTTACTCCTTGAAGCCTCACTTTGGGCAGAAGTCTTCCCAAGGAAGCCTTTGAGCTCAAACCAAAGGGAGTTACCCGATTTTAAGGTAATTTCTTCACTTGAGTCCTTTTGTTTTATTTTTCTTCTCCAACCCCCTAACCTCTTTTTATTATTTTCTTTTGTAACAACTCAAGTATCCTCAATATACTAGGATTTTGTTATAATAAGTATTTGAGCTACACTTACACACACCTACATCTAATGGTTAACCATCATACTGTTTCCGTGGATGGCGAATTTATGCCTCCCGAAACGATGATTGTTCAACATTATTTTAACACCTTCAAAGGTGGCCATTAAGATGTAACTATATTTATATATAATATATAATATGTTTATGTTTTACAAAATATTCTATATTTTTCATTTGTGGCTTACCTTTATGGCTTTCATTATGGGTATACGCGATATCTTCATTTTAGGAAGTGTGGACTACCGCCCCCTCAAAGTGATGTGATTCATTAATGCCATACGTGGGACATATAAAGGATGGATTTAATGTTATTATATATGATTAATGATACATATAAATGATGAATATAATTCTGAAATTAAAATATACATACCTCTCATTTAGTTTTAATTCCATTAATATGACAATGAAATGAAAGTAGCGTTCATGCGTACGTACGGCTTACCGTCTCCATGAACGGTGCATTTCATTTCTTACCTCTAAATGATTATGTAATATTATAAATACATGTATATTATGGATATATATGATATATATTCTATTCAAATCAGGAATGTAATTCTGGATATAAAGAACCTTTTACCACGTGAACAACATGTAATTGTAAGAAGTCCACTTTCAACTTAAGAACCAAATATCGAAAAAACAAACATTATTAACTTAAATGATTAAATAATGTTTATAACATTGAAATAAGTGATCTAAAAGGAATAATGAACTAGAAAAATTTTATTAATAATGTGTAAATTAACTCAAGTTTATTATTCAGGACTTTAATGAACGATCGAGTCAAGTCGGACCCGAGGTATGGGATCCTACACCTCTCTTTCTTTTTAAGTACACTCTTTTAAGTCATTCCTTTTAAGCTCATGTTTCTTATTATTGGGATGTTCTTTTATATTAATCCTACTGTAATTATTATTTTCATATGATTAGAGACCCTATTTCCTCTCATAAATCCATTTTGGATGTTTTGAGTGGCGCCGTTAGGCTGCCGAGTTGTCGTAAGAGGTTTTTCATCTCACTTTTATTCCCGTGAGATTTATGCTACATTTGCCACAATTTCCTTTGAGTGGTTTATGTACTGACCATTATTACACTCCTTTTTTAATATAATTCCATTTATGGGTATTTAAATATTCATTGTATGACACTTCTTCGATGGGGTGTACTTTTCGAAAGTTACCCAAGTCGGTAAGGGAGCCTTTCACCCTCCTCATTTTAAAAGACTTCATTTGTTATGTTTTTTAATTCAAATACTATTATGTTGGGATATGTTCTTCTATATCCTGATTGATGTAAATTTTATGTCCAAGTGATGAGATTCCCTTTTTATCTCTCATCAACTCATTTTCTGAATTTTTGATGTGACGCTGTTAGGCTGTCGAATTTTACCGAGGGAACGTTTTAACCCATTTTTGATTTCTTTGGGTTCAACATGTAGTTATTGAATATGTAATCCTTTGAATATGTGTGAATGATCTTTTATTGTTTTACACTTAATATCCAATTATATTGGGTGTATTTATATTTGTCACACATAATTTTGAGATTGATTTATCCTTAATTTAAGGATACCTTCTTTATAAGGGATTTCATCACATTTTATATCCCTATTGAGACTTCGTTGTTGTTATGCACCAATTCACTCTTATATGGTGTATATACAGTACTTTGGAATATTATATCATGAATCCATTTATTCTCATGATATTTTAAAGTTCTGATTAAATGTTATTCCTCAATTATTGTATTCAAGTGTCTCTAATTTTGGTAAAAACCCTTTGACCAAAATATCTCTTTAAATGTTTTAATGATTTGTGCTTATTAATATCAATGTTTTCAAAATGGTTCTAAGGATTTATTTATATGGATATTAATGGTTTAAAATGTTAAAAGCTTCAAGTTGGTATGAGACACTTTGATTCAAAATTCTCCGTATTAAATGTTTTATATGGTTTTGGAAATGGTTTCTTTTTGAACGGATTCATTATTTCAATATACTAAAATGTTATATTGATATTGAAATGTGGAAATGTTATGTTTCATTTATGCATGTTTTATGTGATACGTTTATGTTATGGTTCTTGGGCATTGTTATGAAAACGGGTGGTTCCGTGATAAACTAAGGGCTGGTGAGCCCGATATAGCTCTCCAATGCATTGGGTAACGTGAAGGAGTGAAACATTAAGGTTTCTCCGAAGAGATTTAGGGAATATACTGTTATGGGTATTCTAAACGTAACCAAGAGGGTTACTCCCTACGTAAGAATGTTATGAATGCCTCAAGTTACCTTTTATGTCTTATGATTTCTATGATTTATTCATGATTTGATGAGGTATGTTAAAGTGCCTATATTTTATGGGTAAAGTATGATTTCATTCTTATGTATATATTAACTCATGTTTCCTTTCCATATTTTTATAACCCTTACTGTGATTTTTATGCTCATACCAAGTTTTTGAAATGTTTTTCACAGGTCAAGGGAAAGGTACATGATGTGATGATAGTGTCAAGGATGTGTCAAGAAAGAATCCATGTTTTATTTTCAATATGTTTCCATTGATGGGAAGAATGAATACTGTCTTTTATGTAACCACTTTGTTTAAATGTGGAATGTAAAGCAAGTTTCATGATCTAATTCTCTAAAACACTAAACCTAAAAAGATCCTCAATGTGTAATCTTGTAATAACTCAAGATTAAGTAAGGTTTAAGGCTGGCTCCTTATACGTATCTAGAGAGGGATTAATTGCTTGGAAAACTCACAAAATCTCTACAATACCAAAATTATAGGAAGTTCTTCTACACTAATCCTCAAAGACTATCTTGGGTCTGTGAGCTCTAATCAAAGTTTATCTAAATCTAGCATCCAAAGATAGTACTAAATATCCTCCGATACCAACTGTAATGCCCCAACCCTGGTTACCCAGAGTCGGTGCATTATTTCATCACATTGGAATGATCACAAAAGATCAAGCCTCGAAAGACCGACTAGTTTAGTAGCCTTGGAATCACTAGATACATTCATAAAGAATACATTACATAATAAAATGAAAACTACAACACCATAGTCTCCAGAGTCCCCACTCATATCCCCTCATAATAACCTTGTAGTTCATTCATAAAATACTTTTTTCACATACTGGGAAAAATAAAACATAGAAAGGGGTGATATCAGATGCCCAGTAAAGATAAAAATATAGCAGAAAATTTCATAAATAATCATAAACATTTATGACAATGTATATCTAAAAAAAGATTTCTAAACTTGAACTTCAACATAATATGGTAGAAATAAAATGATATAACTCCATTTACTTATTCACATGGATATTATACTATTCAAACAATCACATTCATTTTCAATGACCACTTTCATAATTATGGAATGCATAATTCCAGACTATCATAACCACATAGTCATGGTCTTGTGCCAAGACTAAAAATAATATTTTGTCAAGGCTTTGTGATAAGACACTAGTTTGTCTCTTTAGACCTACTAATTCATCGAGGAGCTATAGTGGGCACCACCCATCACTTATTAAGTCCAATTCATTCCTCATATGAATAGGTTTAAATATAACAAAAACATTCACATTAAAACTAGCATGCGAAATGTCATTACGTTCTCCAAAAACCATGAATGGTATCAAAATAACACATCCACAGTCAAACATATCACAAAACCTTAAATAACATATTGAAGTTTTGTATCATAATAAATAAACTTCAAATAATCTTAAAATCCATCAAAAGATGTTGACATAGATGAAATCAAAACTATTTGAGTGAAATATCTCTTTTTTGGAAATATATTTAAAAGCCACATAATTATAAAATAAATCATTAACATTGAAAATATTCATATAATTTTATATGGTAATATTTGATGATTTTATAAAGGTGGAAAATAGCTGCCCCACCGTATAAGTTAAAAAAGAAATTCTTACCTTATTTCTATCGAAAATGTTAAAAAGGGCCTTGTTTGGAAAACAACAGAAAGATTCATTTATAAACATCTTAAAAAAAGTAAACCAGGGTATAAATGAATTTAACCCATAGTCTGTAAAATAGTTAGAATGATTTGAAACATATTTTTAAGAAACATGTATGTGGATGATAAAGAAGTCCCAGTAGATAATTACGTATAAACAACCTCGGATAATGAAGAGATTGTGAAATATACAATTACGTTGTACTTTTACTTGGTTGAGGGTAGTTTAAACTCCTGTATTGTAACGCCCCGACCCCAGTTGCCCAGAGTCGGTGCATTACTTCGTAACATTGGCATGATCACAAGAAAGATCAAATCTCGAAAGACCGATTGGTTTAGTAGCCTTGGAAACACTAGATATATTCATAGGTTTTACATTACATCATAAAATGAAAAACTACTACTACAACATAATGTCTCCATAATCCACACACATATCCCCACATAATATCCCTGCAGGTCATTCATAATTTACTTCTTCACTTCCTGGGAAAAATAAAACATATAAAAGGGGTGAGCTCAAATGCCCAGTAAGGATAACAATATAGCGGAACATTCAAAATAAGCATAAAAATTTAAGGCAATGAATTTCTAAAACAAAAGCCTTTTAAAATTTAACTTCAACATAGTATGGCAAAAGTAAAATGAAATAATGCCATTTACTTGTTCACATGGATATTCTACTAATCGAATAATCACATGCAATATCAATCCCCACTTTCATAATTATGGAATGCATAATGCCAGACTATCATAACCACATAGCCAAGGCCTCGTGCCAAGACTACAAATAAGATTTTGTCAAGGCCTTGTGCCAAGACACTAGTTTGCCTCATGAGACCTACCGATGCATCGAGGAGCTATAGCGGGCTCCACCCGTCACTTAATAAGTCCAATGCATTCCTATATGAAAAGGTTTAAACATAACATAAACATTCGTATTAAAACTAGCATACGAAATGTCAATAATTTCACCATAAACTATGAATGGTATAAAAATAGCACATCCACAGTCAAACATATCACAAAACCTTAAATACAATATTGAAGTTTTGTATCATAATAAATCAACTTCAAATAATCTTAAAATCCATCAAAGGATGTTGACATAGATGAAATCAAAATTCTTTTTAAAGAAGTATCTCCTTTTATTTTGAAATCATTTAAGATCCATATAAAATAAAACATTTTCTTTGAAAATATTCTTATAGGCTTGTATGGGATGCTTTGAAGATTTTATAACGGCGGAAAATAACCTCACCCGCCGTATAAGTTAAAAAAAATATTCTTACCTTAATTCTGTCGAAAAGGTTAAAAAGGACCTTGTTTTGAAAACGAAAGAAAGATTCCTCTTATAAAAAGTAAAACAAGGGTATAAATGACTTTGACCCATATTCTTGTAAAAATGTTTTGAAATAAATTTTGAAGAAACATGGATGTGGATGATAAAGAGATCCCAGTAGATTATTACATATAAACAACCTCGGATAATGAAGAGATTGTGAAATAACCCTTACCTTGTACTTTTTCTTGGTTGGGGTAGGTTAACCTCCTGTATAATGGTGAAATAATAGTTACTAAATTATACAAGAATCATATACATTAATATGATATCATATATGATCTTTTAATATCGATTTATACTAATATCTTAGTATTATCGTTGTTTCGGGCGTTAACTTACTTGTTTTCTTTTATATGTTTTGTTACGTAAGCCATGTTTGTTGTATATTATTCATATCCAGAATGATATAAAGTCCTTAAACATCATTTTTAAATCATCAAATGATAATTATACTTGAATGGATACGATGGAGAATGAATCTCATCGCGTTCGTGGAGACGGTAGTCCGTACGTACGCACGAGCGACAATATCATTCTTTTGATATTAAAATAATATATAAATTGATGGTATATCATATATACAGAATCATTAACATGTTATATTTATTATTTACATGAGTTACACATCATTATTATACCCATCCAAATAATATTATATTGAATAACAATTACACCACGACGTGGAGACGGTAAGCCGTACGTACGCACGTATGGTGACATGTTATTCAAAGGGTGGATAGAATACTGAATATGGTTGTACCATACTTATAATAACATCACAGTATATGTGAGATACTGGAGTTATTATTTTAGAATGGTAAGAACAAAGGAAGAAGAAGTGGAAGAAGAAATGAACTTAGAAAAGGGTGGTGAAATCATTACCTCTTCTTCGGGTTCTTCCTTTTGATTTGATCAAAAGGGCTCCTTAGGTTGGCTTTCTGATCAAACTAAGGCCTCTCGGTTGTAGTGAGGGATGTTGGGAGAGTATTTGGGCAGAGTTTGGCCGAACCAATAGGCTTTAGATGTGTGAAGAAATGAGAAGGAGGAGTTCCCTTTTATAAGAGGGGTGAGGGGCACCTTTGGAAAAGCTAGAAATATTAATTTATAATAAATTCATATTCGGTTTCTAATGGCTCCAAATTTTATTATTTAAATGTTAAGGTGGGGATAGGACGAAAACAACTCAACCAATAGAATTTAGACAGGTTTGGGTACTTATATTAACCTTATCTTTAAGTATTAACTCTAAGTTAATTAGTTTCACTTTTACAATGTCTCTTTGTAGTTTTATATAATATGGTTAATAAAATTACTATATACATCCAAGAGACCCCCCAAGTGGTCCATTAATGATTAAACTATCATGATATAAGTCTCTTGGCCGAACCTTAGATTTTTAGGAATTTAATATCAATTAATTATATAATATTTTTTTTAAGAACTCTTTTATGTCAATTTTGACACTATTCAATAGTTGATTTTTTTGAAACTCATAACAGATGGATTACTTCGAAAAAAGTCAATCCAATCAAGCCTAATATATCCTATTATCCTATAAAATTATTTTAATTCATTAAAAGTTTCATATTATATTTATTTTGGTATTTATAATATCAATTATTTTAATTTTTCACTATTATAGTAATTATCTCATCATCATTGTGTCATAAATAAAATAACTTATTTAATGTCTAAAAATTATAAATAAACTATCATTATGTAGGAAATATTTTTATCTTTCTAATGAATATTTATAATCGATAATACAACATGTATAACCCTATGTAAAAGTTGTTCTTCTAAAAGATGTAAGCTTATGCCATTTTTATTTTTATTTTAACTTTATTAATATAAAGTGTCCCTACCACATACAAGTGGCTCCAAGGGGTCCCCAAATTGACCGAAGGATGCTCATGGTCGGGTATGTATCCACCAATAAGGTTAGGACACGTTTTAGGGTAATTTGTTATTATTATAATATTATTTTTTAACCCTTATTTACCGGATTTACCCTTAACCATGGTAAATAAAATATTTACCACAGTAATTATTCAAAATGTCTAAAAATAAAAGTTACCTATTTACACAATTTGGACATCCTGATTAAAAATATGGAATCCAATTTTATAAATTCAAAACACAGAAGTGGCAGAAATTAATTTAAAATTAATTCCCGCTGCCAAAACAAAAAGCGTGTTTTTAAGAGGTAATAACTATCAAAAGATTGACACTTGTTTATGTTCGGTTTAATTGTAAAATTATGTCCAATGACCAACAGTATATTAAATGGTAAAAATATATTCTAAATATACTTTAAAACTTCTAAAATTCATAATTTATCACTATTAATTATTTTGATTAAAAAAGTTGTTTTTAATTAAAATTTAGTAATTTTCACTATTCATCAAAATATGAAAGTTATCCGAAAAGTACCAAAATTTCACCTTAGGCTAAATTAGATATTCCGAATCCAAAAATGAAGTCCATTTTGAAATATAAAATATATATAATTTTAAAAAGTAGTTATTACTATTCATAACGGCTAGTTTAATTGGTTGTTAGAACTCGGTGTTGCGTACAACACACGCTATCACATTATTCAAAGAGAAGCGTACCGTAGAAGCTTGGGATGCTTCATTTTAAATTTTTGATGTCCCCATTTAGTCAAAAAGTTTAAAATATAGTATTTAAAAAGGGTTCACTATTAATGTTGATAAAAGTGCAATACTGAAAATGAATTTGTTCTTGCATTATATCTAAGAAACTCATAATATGGATTCTAAAATTATAAGGATTATATAAACATTAAAATTTATCTAATAATATTCATAACCTCTTTTGAACAGCTTGTTTGGTAAGTCATGTTGTGCTTGAACTTTGTGTTGCATGTAGTGAAAGTTATTGAATTATTTTGAAGAACTAACACACTATGAAATCTTGGGGTGTTACATTCTCCTCTCCTTCAATAAATTGCGTCCTCGCAATTTGAAATTGTTCTTCGAAAATAAAAGGTTGAAAATATATAATATATTTGTGGGAAACCCCACATCGGAAATTGGGTTACTAAAATTTAGTCTTAATATGAGGAAAAGAGAAATGAAAGGGTCACCACCAAATTATGATCTCGATTAGGAGAACATTGGTGGCAATTTGAAACATATAATTGGAGGAAAAACGTAAATATTTATAGGTAGTGATTGAGGTCATCAATTACAAACAAGTATAAAATTGAGGTCCTTAAATTCATCAATCTATGATGATTTGAAATACCATCGGTTCAACAAAACATAGGGTATTAGGATAACACATTTTTGACGTTTCAAAATATGTTAGTTGAAATCCCACATCGAAAAATGAATTAATGAGGCCTCTATTTAAAATAAAGATTCGAAAGTATGAAGATTACCAAAAATAACACATACTAGGGTTCCATGTAGTAAAATATGGATATGGAAGAAAAATCTAACCATCAATTACCTGATGAAGAGTGGTAGAGAACATGGCTATGAAAAGGCCAACAATCCCAAAGCCATAAATTAGTGATGATTTAAGGTACCATCTAGGAAAACATTTTTGTTCTAATTTGCTTTTCTTAATATTGAGGAATTATTTATGAGATTGGCTAAGATCATATAGAGATATACTTACTTTATAATTAGAGTATTATCCATTAATAAATTTCTACCACATACTCATCTTTCACTCTAAAAGATAATAGAATGTAAAAAAATTCTATTTAAACTATTCGTATAGGGTTCCAAAATAAACAAATTTATAATTCATCTAAAAGATCTTTTAATAAAAACTACATTATTTAATCCAGGACATCTCGTGGGCCAGTGGTAGGTGATACACCCTTGTCGCCCTTCGGTTGCGGGTTCAAGTCTCGCAGCCTTGCCGGACGCGACGGGTTGCCGCCCGACCTCCGGGTTGTCCTTTTATGGAAATCCAAAATAATCCAAACTAGAACTATCCAAAATACTTCTATCCAAACTCACAGTCCAACATTTATAAGGAAGTTAAACATAATATAGATCCTTTTTACCCCGTAATAGCATATGAATACCTTCATCATGTATTACCATATTCCTTATTGATTACATTCATGTTCCCTTATTCCATATAGAATGCTCGATATACTTCACTAATCCAAAAATGTTTTAAAACCCAACAATGATGGAATATACAAATCATTAATCAGCTTCAAGGTAGTCAATAATATCCAATATAATTTATCCAAATCAATCATGTATTATTCTAAAATCACCACCTCGGTATCTGAACCATATTATGGTTTATCTTTCTCTCAACCATATATTTTCCAAACATTTAACCTGCTACTGAGTCACTTTTCATTGTTCCACACCATCTCAAGTCCTTAATGAAATAGTACTGCAGTACAATCCTTATATACTCCATAATTATTATAACAAGTACATTGTTGATACAACACTCAATTGATATAATCAACATAATAACTCTAATCATTCCTCTTAATCTGTGGTAGTATCATAACTTGATTATTATCCAATAGCATCATTTGCGGCATAGTCTGATGACTGGGACATAGGTTCGCGTAGTGTCCAAACTCCTTGCAAATGAAGCATTGTACATTTGAAACCATTTTCTTACCCTTGCATTCATGTACTTTGTGCCCTCTTCCTCCACACTTATAACAAACTCCCATTCCTTTCAGGCAAGTTCGAGGGTGTTTCTTTCCACAGTTACCACATATGGGAAAATTCTTCTTTTCCCTCTTCCCTTTATCCATCTTTCTCTCTTCTATCCTTTTCTTCTCTTGCTTCCCTTCAAAGCCATAGGACTCAGTAAACTCTTTACTTATCTTATCAACACATGATATTATTTCTTCATATGATGATAATACATGGGAGACTATTTCTCTTATAAATTATAGCTTAAGACCATGAAAGATATGATCCTTCCTTCTCTTTGGATCATGTGCATTTCTGGAGTTCCCATTCCTTCTACTGGGCGCCATTTCTAAACAATGGAATACACTAGATCAGTTTATGAATCAAAATACATAATCCCATACTTATAATACACTTAACATAAATTGAACTATTTATGGATATAATCCATAATCATAAAAATGTTTTCTTTGAGGAAGTATATACTCATAAACCCTTCATAATGATTTGTAAAGATAGTGAGAGTTATCCTAAGCATATCCCCCGGGAGTGTCGTAACCAAGAGTGCAGCAAGGCCCGTTGTCGTGCACCAGTTCCCGTTCGAGTCTAGCTCAAAGCGGTGTTTTCGGGTTTTACCCCTAGGTACATCTGTGCCAGAGCCGCCTCTACCTGCTCGTATCCAGACAGGGATGTATTGCTCGGAAAACTCACAAAATCTCTACAATACCAAAATTCTAGGAAGTTCTTCTATACTAATCCTCAAAGTTCATCTTAGGTATAGGTGCTCTAATCAGAGTTTATCTAAATCTAGCTTCTAAGGTTTGTACTAAACTTCCTCTGATACCAACTGTAACGCCCCGACCCCAGTTGCCCAGAGTCGGTGCATTACTTCGTAACATTGGCATGATCACAAGAAAGATCAAATCTCGAAAGACCGATTGGTTTAGTAGCCTTGGAAACACTAGATATATTCATAGGTTTTACATTACATCAATAAATGAAAAACTACAACAACAACATAATGTCTCCATAATCCACACTCATATCCCCACATAATATCCCTGCAGGTCATTCATAATTTACTTCTTCACTTCCTGGGAAAAATAAAACATATAAAAGGGGTGAGCTCAAATGCCCAGTAAGGATAACAATATAGCGGAACATTCAAAATAAGCATAAACATTTAAGGCAATGAATTTCTAAAACAAAAGCCTTTTAAAATTTAACTTCAACATAGTATGGAAAAAGTAAAATGAAATAATGCCATTTACTTGTTCACATGGATATTCTACTAATCGAATAATCACATGCAATATCAATCACCACTTTCATAATTATGGAATGCATAATGCCAGACTATCATAACCACATAGCCAAGGCCTCGTGCCAAGACTACAAATAAGATTTTGTCAAGGCCTTGTGCCAAGACACTAGTTTGCCTCATGAGACCTACCGATGCATCGATGAGCTATAGCGGGCTCCACCCGTCACATAATAAGTCCAATGCATTCCCATATGAAAAGGTTTAAACATAACATAAACATTCGTATTAAAACTAGCATACGAAATGTCAATAATTTCACCATAAACTATGAATGGTATAAAAATAGCACATCCACAGTCAAACATATCACAAAACCTTAAATACAATATAGAAGTTTCGTATCATAATAAATCAACTTCAAATAATCTTAAAATCCATCAAAGGATGTTGACATAGATGAAATCAAAATTCATTTTAAAGAAGTATCTCCTTTTATTTTGAAATCATTTAAGATCCATATAAAATAAAACATTTTCTTTGAAAATATTCTTATAGGCTTTTATGGGATTCTTTGAAGATTTTATAACGGCGGAAAATAACTACACCCGCCGTATAAGTTAAAAAAAATATTCTTACCTTAATTCTGTCGAAAAGGTTAAAAAGGACCTTGTTTTGAAAACGACAGAAAGATTCCTCTTATAAAAAGTAAAACAAGGGTATAAATGACTTTGACCCATATTCTTGTAAAAATGTTTTGAAATACATTTTGAATAAACATGGATGTGGATGATAAAGAGATCCCAGTAGATTATTACATATAAACAACCTCGGATAATGAAGAGATTGTGAAATAACCCTTACCTTGTACTTTTCCTTGGTTGGGGTAGGTTAACCTCCTGTATAATGGTGAAATAATAGTTAATAAATTATACAAGAATCATATACATTAATATGATATCATATATGATCTTTTAATATCGATTTATACTAATATCTTAGTATTATCGTTGTTTCGGGTGTTAACTTACTTGTTTTATTTTATATGTTTTGTTACGTAAGCCATGTTTGTTGTATATTATTCATATCTAGAATGATATAAAGTCCTTAAACATCATTTTTAAATCATCAAATGATAATTATACTTGAATGGATACGATGGAGAATGAATCTCATCATGTTCGTGGAGACGGTAGTCCGTACGTACGCACGAGCGACAATATCATTCTTTTGATATTAAAATAATATATAAATTGATGGTATATCATATATACAGAATCATTAACATGTTATATTTATTATTTACATGAGTTACACATCATTATTATACCCATCCAAATAATATTATATTGAATAACAATTACACCACGACGTGGAGACGGTAAGCCGTACGTACGCACGTATGGTGACATGTTATTCAAAGGGTGGATAGAATACTGAATATGGTTGTACCATACTTACAATAACATCACAGTATATGTGAGATACTGGAGTTATTATTTTAGAATGGTAAGAACAAAGGAAGAAGAAGTGGAAGAAGAAATGAACTTAGAAAAGGGTGGTGAAATCATTACCACTTCTTCGGGTTCTTCCTTTTGATTTGATCAAAAGGGCTCCTTAGGTTGGCTTTCTGATCAAACTAAGGCATCTAGGTTGTAGTGAGGGATGTTGGGAGAGTATTTGGGCAGAGTTTGGCCGAACCAAAAGGCTTTATAGGTGTGAATAAATGAGAAGGAGGAGTTCCCTTTTATAAGAGGGGTGAGGGGCACCATTGGAAAAGCTAGAAATATTAATTTATAATAAATTCATATTCGGTTTCTAATGGCTACAAAGTTGATTATTTAAATTTTAAGGTGGGGATAGGACGAAAACAACTCAACCAATATAATTTAGACAGGTTTGGGTACTTATATTAACCTTATCATTAAGTATTAACTCTAAGTTAATTAGTTTCACTTTTACAATGTCTCTTTGTAGTTTTATATAATATGGTTAATAAACTTACTATATACATCCAAGAGACCCCCAAGTGGTCCATTAATGATTAAACTATCATGATATAAGTCTCTTGGCCGAACCTTATATTTTTAGGAATTTAATATCAATTAATAATATAATATTTGTTTTAAGAACTCTTTTATGTCAATTTTGACACTATTCAATAGTTGATTTTTTTGAAACTCATAACAGATTGATTACTTCGAACAAAGTCAATCCAATCAATCCTAATATATCCTATTATCCTATAAAATTAGTTTAATTCATTAAAAGTTTCATATTATATTTATTTTGGTATTTATAATATCAATTATTTTAATTTTTCACTATTATAGTAATTATCGCATCATCATTGTGTCATCAATAAAATAACTTATTTAATGTCTAAAAATTATAAATAAAATATCATTATGTAGGAAATCTTTTTAGATTTCTAATTAATATTTATAATCGAAAATCCAACATGTATAACCCTATGTAAAAGTTGTTCTTCTAAAAGATGTAAGCTTATGCCATTTTTATTTTTATTTTAACTTTATTAATATAAAGTGTCCCTACCACATACAAGTGGCTCCAAGGGGTCCCCAAATTGACCCAAGGATGCTCATGGTCGGGTATGTGTCCACCAATAAGGTTAGGACACGTTTTAGGGTAATTTTGTATTATTATAATATTATTTTTTATCCCTTATTTACCGGATTTACCCTTAACCATGGTAAATAAAATATTTACCACAGTAATTATTCAAAATGTCTAAAAATAAAAGTTACCTATTTACACAATTTGGACATCCTGATTAAAAATATGGAATCCATTTTTCTAAATTCAAAACACAGAAGTGGCAGAAATTAATTTAAAATTAATTCCCGCTGTCAAAACAAAAAGCGTGTTTTTAAGAGGTAATAACTATCAAAAGATTGACACTTGTTTATGTTCGGTTTAATTGTAAAATTATGTCCAATGACCAACATGATATTAAATGGTAAAAATATATTATAAATATACTTTAAAACTACTAAAATTCATAATTTATCACTATTAAATATTTTGATTAAAAAAGTTGTTTTTAATTAAAATTTAGTAATTTTCACTATTCATCAAAATATGAAAGTTATCCGAAAAGTACCAAAATTTCACCTTAGGCTAAATTAGATATTCCGAATCCAAAAATGAAGTCCATTTTGAAATATAAAATATATATAATTTTAAAAAGTATTTATTACTATTCATAACGGCTAGTTTAATTGGTTGTTAGAACTCGGTGTTGCGTACAACACACGCTATCACATTATTCAAAGAGAAGCGTACCGTAGAAGCTTGGGATGTTTTATTTTAAATTTTTGATGTCCCCATTTAGTCAAAAAGTTTAAAATATAGTATTTAAAAAGGGTTCACTATTAAAGTTGATAAAAGTGCAATACTGAAAATGAATTTGTTCTTGCATTATATCTAAGAAACTCATAATATGGATTCTAAAATTATAAGGATTATATAAACATTAAAATTTATCTAATAATATTCATAACCTATTTTGAACGGCTTGTTTGGTAAGTCATGGTGTGCTTGAACTTTGTGTTGCATGTAGTGAAAGTTATTGAATTATTTTGAAGAACTAACACACTATGAAATCTTGGGGTGTTACATGTATAATGGTGAAATATTTTTTATTAAATTATAAAAGAATCATATACATTAATATTATATCATATATGATCTTTTATCATTGATTTGTTAATAATATCTTAGTATTATCATCGTGTCAGGTGTTAACGGATTCGTTTTCCATTATATTCATTATTATGTGAGCCACATTTGTTATGGATGGGATGTATATTATTAATATCTAGAATGATATCATATCTCTAAAAATTATTTTTACCAATAAAATGAAATTTATTTTTGAATGGATACGATGGAGAATGAATCTCATCGTGTTCGTGGAGAAGATAATCCATACGTACGCACATGCGACAATATCATTTTTTTGATATTAAAATAATATATAATTGGATTTTATATCATATATAAAGAATCATTATCATGTTATATTTATTATTTAAATGAATTAAACATCATTAATATTGCCATCCAAAAAATAATGTATTGAATAACAATTACACCACGTCGTGTAGACGGTAGGCCGTACATATGCACGTATGGTGACATGTCATTCAAAGGATTAATAGAATACTGAATCTGGTTGCACCATATTTACAATAATATCAAAATATATATATGATATTGGAGTTCTTATTTTAGAATGGAAATAAAGAAGAATGAATATGTTGAAGAAGAAATGAACTTGAAAGCAGGTGATGAAAACATTACCTCTTCTTCGGGTTCTTCCTTTTGATATTTTCAAAATGACTCTATAGGATGACTTTATGATAAAACTATGGCCTCTAGGAATAAGTGAGGGACGTTGAGAGAATATTTGGGCCGGGTTTGGCTGAGCCAAAATGCTTTGATGGTATGAATTAGAGAGAAGGGGGAGTGTCCTTTTATAAGAGGGGTGAGGGGCACCTTTGGAAAAGCTAGAAATATTATTTTATAATAAATTCATATTAGGTTTGTAATGGCTCCAAAGTGAGTTATTTAAATTATAATGTGGGGAGGGGTCTAAATCCATTCAACCAATATATTTTAGATAGGTTTGGGTTTCTATATTAACCGTATCTTTTATATTTAACTCTTAGTTATATAGTTTGACATTTACCATGTCTCTTTGCATTTTATTATTATATAGTTAATAAACATACTATATACCGCCAAGAGACCCCCAAGTGGTCCATTAATGACACACCATTCATTATATAAGTCCTTTGGATGATCATTATATTTTTAGGAAAATAATATCAATTAGTAATATAATATTGTTTTTAAAAACACTTTTATGTTAATTTTGACGCTATTGGGTATTTTGTTTTTGATAATTTCAAAACAGAATTATTAAATCGAAAAAAAATTATATAAACAATCCTAATATGTCATATTAACCATGAAAATCAGTTTAATTCATAAAATGTCTCAAATTACATTTATTTTGATATTTATAATATCGATTATTTTAATATTTTATTAATTACGTAATTACTACATCACCATTGTGTCATAAATAAATTAAATTATTTAAAGTCTAAAAATTATAAATAAAATAACATTATGTATGAAATCTTTTTATCTTTTTAATGAATATTTATAATCTAATTTATCTTATGTATAACCCTATTTTAAAAATGTTTTAGTTATTAAACATTCAGTTTAATTCTTTTAACTCTTCTTTGAATTAAATAATAATAAATGTCCAAATCTTATCCATGTGGACCTAAATGATAATATTTTATTCATAATATTGTTTTTTTTTCGAGATAAACTTGTCCAATAGAATTAGGAAAAGTGTTAGGGTAGTATTAATATCATTTTTACCCTTAATTAGCCTATTTACTTTTAACAACGGTAAATAAAAGTAAAAAGTTACTATTCACCAAAAATTGTTTATATCTTATTGAACAACATTTTACTCCTTGATATTATCCATGTATCTCTGATTTTCAAAATTCCACTCACAGAAGTAGTAAAATTATTTTTTATGAGAATTTCATAATTCTTCTAGTAGGTGGGTAAAAGACGGTGAAAAGTTCCATAAAATTTTTATATATATAAAATTATTCTAAACTAACTCCAGTGAATTAAATTGAACATATATAGTTATAATGTATATATTTTGACCTCAGTTAAAAATAAATTAAATAATTATTTAAATAAAAATTCGGTTTTAAACTATAACTCAGTGTTTTTTCACTATTCATCAAAAATTTAATGTTTTCAGAAAAATACCAAAAATTCACCCTAATCCAATTTCAATATTCCGAGTCCAAAAATGAAGTCCATTTTGAATGATAAAATTTATAAAATTTCAAAAAGTGGGTATTTCTATTCATAATGACTATTTTGACTGTTTGTGGTGTGTGTTAGAACTCTAAGTTGTATACAACACACGCTACTGTATTATTCAAAGAGAAGCATACCGTGGATTCTTGGGGTGTTTGCATCCATTATGATTGTAGACATGTAAATATTGTATTAAAAAAACTCAACTAGCCCCATGTGATCATCCCTTGCCCCACTAATGTCATGAACGCAAACACAAAGCATATCCTCAAGAATCTATATAGCTCTATCTGTCTAATCATCGAACAAAGGATGATTGGTCATGCTCAAATGAACCAGAGATCCTATTACATCTTAAAAGCCTTTCCAAAAGTGATAAGAGAATCAATGAACCATATTAGAAACTATTATATATTTATCTCCATGAAAATGAACAATATCATCCACACAGAGAGTTGCCAACTCCTCCACGTTGGTTGCATCTCAAATGTGTGTTAAGTTGGATGATAAGGTGAACATGTCGATTAAAAACCATATCAAATTTTTATTTTTCTGGGTAAAAGGAAACCCATCCACAATGTCTAAATATATTTCATCCCACTTCTATGTAGGGAGTAGAAGATGATAGAGTAAACCTGAAGGTTTATGATGCCTGGACTTTTCTTGATTGTATGTAAGTAAATGCTTGAAAAACCCAGAAATTCCCTATCTCATTCATGGAAACCATAATTTCCATCAAATGTAATAGAAAATTTGATTGGTTCATAGAATCATAGGACACTGGGAATTATGACTATCCACCATCATGGCCTCTTGTGATACTAATGGGGAATCAAAATGATTTTTATATCATATAAAAACTTCTATAGATAACAACCATACAGAAACTATCTCCCCACCATTAAGACAGTTTGTAATCCTATAGAATTCATCATCAAGATCTGGATCCTGAAGAATCATCTTGAGATGTTTATATGTCATCTGAAAATTGGATAATGAATCTTCCTCCCCTTTCATATGAACATCAATATTCAATTGTGCAAAGAAACCCATCAAAATTCACTCTTTCAATGATTCATTAAATGGTGAAGTTGGATGTTTTTTACTAAATGCATCTGCAATGAAATTCCCTCTCCCCAGTTTGGAGGTGATGTTAATGTATGAAGATTAAAGGTACTCCACCCAACGCCTATTCCATATATTAAATTATTTTTTAGAGAAGATGCAACTCGAGATTTGGTAGTCTGAATACACATTAAACCATTCTCCAAAATGGTAGTGTTTCCAATAAATTATCATTTTCATCAAAGTTACATGTTCAAGGTCATGGGTAATATAATGATGTTCTTGTGT
The DNA here is from genome assembly GCA_963277665.1 of Viscum album. NCBI lineage: Eukaryota > Viridiplantae > Streptophyta > Magnoliopsida > Santalales > Viscaceae > Viscum > Viscum album. The sequence continues at coordinate 1,208,370,888 of OY728146.1, read as the reverse complement.
CTTCCTGATATGAGATCCATAAGAAACTACATGATCTCCCTTTATACGAACAATTCCCAACCCTGAACATTATCCATTATAGAAGACTACATATCTATGAACAACCTATATAATAGTTAACAATTTCTCAGAAGTCAAAATATTTTTTCACTCAAAAAATTAACTCTGAGATTTATCATTCTTAGAAAAATTCACCCCATTTAACATAAGATTTGTTATTAGAGAATAAAACATCGAGAATTACTTCATGAACTGATGATAATATTTTGAAAAGCATAATAATAATATAATCTCAAAGTCATTTTGTGGTTTCTCCCAAATCATATCATCCTTTACCTTATCAAGATCAACTAATATACCATGCTCTAACAGCATGTGTTCTAATCATTTCACATCAAAAATCTAGAAATCACCCTTTGAAATCTATACTTAGTGTTTTTGATTTCTTATTAGAATTAGTTCTATCCTCTGGTGATGCACATGCTCTTCCTCATATTTTGAGTGAATGGGGATGTAATCCATAATCAATACCATAAAGGTTTCCAAATTCTCTAGGAAGACCAGGTTCAGTAAATCCATAGAAACTATATGACCACTTTTTTTTCCAATAGGATTAAAAAGGAACTCACAATGGTCATACTTCATAGGAATGTTGGTTATTAGAATGTCAATTCTTTTATCGATAACTTATGGTAAATACATCAAATAGCAATAATTTAAAATCACAATTACCCATTCGATGGATCAAACATATCATCAATCCATGGAATCAAATACATTTTCATTACCATAACTTGATTGAGTTTTTCATAATTAACACATAGGAATAAAGAACCATCAACATTCATATGGAATGAAAATGATGCTACCCATGGTGACACACTTGGTCATATGAATCCTTTCTGAATAAGATCGTCCAATGTGAACATCAACTCATTCATTTCGACTGGATCCATTCGGTAATAGGGAATTAAATCAACATGAGTGCCATATATTAATTCATTGAAAACTCAATATAATTTATGTGTGGAAAACATGAGAAATAACATGGTGTCACATCGGTAAAATCAACTAAAACATCTCGGAAATCAACGATAATAGATTCCAGTTCCAAATCAAAATAAAACAATAATATTACATTCCATAGTTGTTAAGTAATTTATGGAAATTATCCACATTTTTCACATTCCTAATGATTTAAAAGATACCCACGACTTTTTGTAGTAAGGTAGAACAATCAATGATAACAATCAATCCCTAATTTTTTATAAATGTTCCAATCGATCAAAAATATAATGTCAGGGGATTTATTATTAGGGACAAAAAAACTCAAAGCTAACACAACATAAGATAGAGAAAAGAGACTATAAAGACTACTAATACCCTTATATCTCTTTCTACCATGGGGTGTAGTAATATCCAATTCACAAGATAAAACTTCCATAAAAATATTATGAATAAAAATAATAAATGATGAAATAAATGAGTGAGATGAACCAGTATCAAATAGAGTAGTAACTAATAAAAATGATAAAGTAATGGTACCTCGCACAGTTGAAGGATCCAAACCTACTTAATTAAGAGACTCTTCCACACAGTGATGTATGACTGTTCTGGATGCATATGGATGTAAAAGATTTATAAATTAAGCATATGATTTCCAAACAATTTTATGAGGATATAATGATTATGTCCAAATATGGAAAGTAGAGAACCTATGGTAGAATCACTATAAGTTTCTTGAAATTCCAGAAGAGATACAATTCGTGGGTTTCTCAGTGAAACCACTCATAGAATTTACTATATGTCCACATGGATAGAATATCATAGGAAAAAATCATGGCATAGTATGATGTCTTGAATGAACATTCCATCAAAATCTAGAAGGGGAATCATCACACTTTAATTATCCCATGATGGAAATCACACTAGCATTGGGAGAGAAAAAAACTTCTGATTACCCTGACATCCCATCCAGGTCCCTCTCAATTATCATCACCTTATTTATTACAATGGAATAAGTGAAAAAGTTTAGAATGAAACCCTAATAATTAATATTTGATCCAATTAAAAACATGAACAACTGAGCCTACATCCACTCATTAGATACAATCTCATTTTAAAAATATACATGTTCAGAGATGTGATTTGAATACCTATTCAGGGTTATTTCGATATACTGAATCTTGAAAAATTCAAAAAACTTATCCCACACCATATAATATGGACATAACTAGTTGGTGAAAGAACCATTATGTCTTCACATAATATCCCATCATGTTTCCTCACCATCAATATCATGTCCCACCATATCCCACTTGTCCATTCCAGCAAGAAGGTGGAACATTTTTCTATGATTTCAAATGTTGTAACGAATAACAAAAAACTAAAACTATTTATTTCCCATCCATTACTATTTGTGTTGAGGATTGGAGGAGGATTTGAAAAACGAAGGCTTGTAATAAAAGGTATCTTAGGAATAATTTTTTAGAACATCACCTTTAGTATTCATAACTAGATCTTGAATGGGAACTAGAAGGTGTCTTTATCCTCGAGCATGGACAGTGTGCACAATCACATCTACTAGATTTGGGAATATTATAGGATTCAATCTCTATGGTTCAACAATAACATCATCCTAGATCTGATTTGTATGTATTATCATATGAGTGATTATACAAAAAATCAGTATACAACAATGAAGACATTAGTGTTAAAATTAAATTGAGATTCAATGGAAATTATTTCCAAAAGATGGATCAATTAGATTTAGATTTCACTCCATCCAAATCACAATTGAAAAAAATACTAGACCCAATTTCCCAAAATATTTTCCTAATCACCCCTCAATACATAAGGTTCATTTTGGTGAGAGATTTACATGGATAAAATCACTACTACCACCTATATCATGGAATGATTTAAACAGCATTATGACATTACGACAAAATCTAAATATCATCTTGTGATATCATTTCCTCATGATCTATCTTGGGTACCCTGATAAACTTACAACTAAGACATACCAAAAATAGACTAAAATGATATTATGATATGCACATGTCATTGACTAAATCATAGTATCATACAACATTGATGGGGGAATAAATGTTCCACCAAACAAAACAGAACCCAATTATGAATGTTAACATGCATGTAAAAGAAAATCCATTAGGAGTAATGTACCCAAAGTCAAAAAGGAGTAAATTTCCAATGTACAAAAATCCCGGTACCAAAACAATTGAAAAAACTACAATTACCTACGGACACAACTCTCAAGGTCGTAAGATCAATATCTGGATCCACTTCTAAGAGATCCTTTCCCCTTGCTCTAACCATGAAATAGATAATCTATAAACAACCAAATTAAGAAGAAGGTTTTGAGATTTAAATCCTTGTATGGTCTCACCATAGATTCTGTAATACAACCAATGATATATTAACTCAATACATTAATTAATATTTTTTTTTAAATAAATAGGTTTCTCATTTTCAAATGATTTTTAACAAATCAAGGTTTACCGTTCAAATGCTAGAAGAAATACATTATGAAAATGCATCAAAAGTGAGGTAATATTTCTAAAATAATGTCTTAAATAAATAATTTATATAAAAGTGTCTATAAAAAATTAGAAGGCATGTAAATTAGTTTTACAATATTATAATATAATTATATATCAAATATAAAACAAGTGAACTTCATTTTCCTCTAGCAAACAGTTATGAAGGATTCATTCTATAGAACTATTCACAGTATAAGAGATCACAACAATTTATGTATAAAAACTCCCCCCTGAAGCTAGCCAATGGTAACTCCTAACTATCCCATCAGGTATGTGACCCACTCCACGTATATTATAGAATATTTTAACAGCATAGTGTGTGTACAAATAACAGACCAACTACCTAATTCATGCTTGTGATCATACATAATTAATGATGGGAAATGTATTTGAAGACTGCATAAACTAAAATAAAACACAAATAACCCATTTCGATATGAATTTTCCATTTAAAAACGGAATCATTTTTAATAAAAACATGTATGTTTAACCTAATATATGCACATGGTTTCTATAAAAACATTTTATTCCAACTACACAAGTTTGAAATCTATTGATATCTTATTCCATAAACATCATAATTAGCTTCCAAAAATAGATTCTATAACTAAATTAAATTATTTCCCATAAAAAATAAAATTTATATTATACAATTTAAATATTCCAATTTCAATAAACACACATTAATTCCATGGAATTGAGGGACTTCCTATTTCTCATGCCATAAATATTTGAAATATCCTAATTCATTGGAATTGGATTTTATTATTACATTAATATAATTTTTGTTCTCTCAATTTAGTTTAAATATATTGTTTAAATAAATCAGGAAAATTCAATTTTAATCAATTTGGATAATCATGTCATATTAACTGACCATTTCCCAGAACATAACACTTAAAAAGTCACCCGTCAGTTAGAAAAAGGTGTAGATAACATTGAAACACAAACTAGAGTTGTGATCCAACATCATAGAGCATATATCCATCAATTTGAGTATTCTATATTGAAATAAAAATGAGGATATAGATAGAATGTTAATGAATGAGTGAGAAATGTTACCAGTGAATGACACAACAAGTACAATGACTATCAAATATCGAACGAGAGGATCCACAAGGGTAAAAAACCTCCATGATCACCTTGGGATGTCTTTGGGGTTTAAAAATAAAAACTAGAGATGATGCGAAAATAGATCATAGTAGGTTATCTCATTTAGAAATTTTATTTGGGTATTAAATGATGTTTATTCCCACTACTCGTCGTTAACTAGTTAATATCCAAAACTATCAAAAAACAAATCACCGTGATTTAAAAATAGATAATCAAAATAAAAAATTGATATTTAATTCATTCCCAATGATTAAATAATAATTATTTCATGTAAAATTAATACAATGAATCATTTTATGACTTTAAACTAGAAACCATTACAGGTCGTTTAACATAGTTACATGGTGTGTAGTCCTCCTACAACCTGTAGAAACTTCCTTTTAAACTATAATTTTTCAAGGCATCTGAATTCCCAATTATTGGTATCCTATGAATTTATTATCAACCATTACTAGTAAATGAAAATAGAAACCCTAAAAATTTAAATGGAATTCATATCATATCAGTAACATGATGATAGATATTCTATCAAATATTTGGCAAATCAATCGTTCATGTCATCAATGATGTACTTCCTCACGAATCATCAAAAATTTTCATCCATAAATTCTTACCCAACCATGGTGTATTGATAAATTTATATATATATAATATATTCATAAAATATTTATCATTCTTGAAAATTTATATTTCCTATTTTATCTTACCATTCCATTAATTTTCCAATGATAACACCATTCCTTCCAATGTGATAACTATGACCATAAAGAAGTGATGTGATACATTTTTTTATCAATATATGACATGGATAGAATATATATGTGTATTTATGGGAATAATATCAAATTTATGATATAATTATAACTCTTTTTCTATAAAATAATTCATACATACACTCCATTGTGATCATGGAATAATGGAAATGTTACTCGTGTTTACGTATGATCTACCGTCTACATGATTATAATATATCCCATTATTCAAAACCATATATCCTGGATGGATTTATAAATATAATATATTTATATGAATAAATTATATTGGATTTTATATTATATTTGTGATGGTTAAAAATTTATTCATTGACAACAACCATGCTACTAATGTCATTTTTTACAAATGTGATGAATATCATCAAAACATTTGTTCTAAACATAATTGATAATGTAATTTTTTATAAAATGGTACTATGTGAAATAAATTTATTAAATAACAAAAATATATCTTTATACTATATATATATATATTTATATATATTTATTATTCATGATGATGATTAATTCTTTTCATGAGTCTATCTTTTTGTAAGGGACATTATTTTTTGTAAAAACTCCACTTTTATTGTATCCCTTGCATCCCATTTTATACCATATACAAACTATTCTACTTTTAAAGATGAATTTTATTTTCATACATATATGGATTATATAGTTTATTTTGAAAATATTTTAATTTCATTATAATGTTATTAAACAGAATCATTGTACATTTTTATATAAGGGAAAATTTAAACTAAAAACTACATTTTTAACTATTTACATATTTATATTATAAATCATTTTCATCTATATAAATATACATTATATTATGTAATTATTATATTTATATTACCATATATTATTTATAAATGAAATTATAATGATATTTTTTTATTTTAAATCAATGGATTTAAAAAAAGGACCCTTGTAATGTATTTTTTGAGGACTGTTTTTACATTCATTAAAACATCTGATGTGGAATGCTATAATTTATGATATACATCAACAATGCAATTCACAAAAGCTAAAAATTTTATTTTATTTTATGATTCCCTTAATGTAATTTGATATCTCTTATCAACTCTTTTTCATTGTTTTTTTGACACCACCCTCTCTTACACAAAATTTTCTATATCATTAATATTATTAATTGATTTTATCTTGTATGCATATACCACCCACATATATACCATAGTAATTATCATAAAAATTAATGAGGAAATATATTCCATATTTTAATTTCATAAATTTTTTTCTTAGTAAATATCTTTTGATTATTTTATAATGTAATTATAATAAACCCATTTCATTCCATCGTTGTAATTTTTTTGCTTTTTAATAGATGAACTTTTTTGTAAAACATATTCCTGAATATATCACGATGTATTAACCCTAGTAATTATATAATTAATTGGATAAATATTTTTTCTCATAATATATTATGTATAGTATACAATGTATTGAAAATACACTATGAGAATCTATCCATAATTTGATGAGGTCATGGTAGTTATCCTTGACTAATACATATTTTATATTTATGTTACTATATCATTTCTAATATTTTATTTGATCATATGATATAATTTTCAGTTTCCTATTTAACCTTTATATTATACATTAAATAATTTTCAGTGAAATTATATTCTCTATCATATTGCTGAAGCATATTACTTTTTTTGAAAATGTTTTCATCTGTTTTTAAGGGTTAAAAGATAACCTTTGTGTGTTTTTTCCACTTCCACAGTTAGTGAAAAGTTATGTGAAAAAAAATTAAATGAAATTTGTAGATATATGGGTAATAAACTATTTATTTTGAGACAAATGTTTAATTTTGAAAAAGATAAATATTGTATCTATATTTATGGTGTTACAAATTTCATTCATTCATTTTTTATTCCAATTATGAATCTTTTGTCTCCATCCCACATATTATAATGTTTTTCATTTAGTTTTAGTGATGTGTAGTGACAAGGATGAGGTGATTATGACTAATGTGAATATATTGGTTAAACAATAATCTTTTTATATCATAAATGATTTATATTATTGGTGAAAACAATAATATGTGTAAATATACACTCTGTAATAAAATTGTATTTTACAATTGTATAATGGTATTGTAAATTAAAAACATGTACTGTAAATATAAAAAAATGTAAAAAATTAATTTCTGTCATAATAATCAAGATTATAAAATGTTTTCATAAATATACATACATTCCTTTATCAGATTAATATATCATCTAAAATTTGAATCTATGATGGTACTCAACCCCACATAACTACAACATGTTTGTTTCCTATAGTGAGAATATATATTAGGGTTTGTTGGGGTTAGTGTATATAGGGATCAAATTATCTACTGGATAGTATTTTATAAAAATTTAATGTGTTAAAAATATTATTTTCTATCTACATTGATTATTAGATAGTTCCCCTCATAGAGAAATAGATGATATATCAATATTATAGTACCTAGTTTGGCAACATCAGTATTTCTCTGAAACAAATTCATGGTGTACAATAGTATATTAAATAATTTATCCCATTAGTTTGAATTACCACCTCAAGAATTATATTCTACCTCCTCTTAAGAAAAATATTTTAACTATCATGATTGTCTAAAAACATATATTTCTTTCCCATAATTGTCAATATAGTAATAGGTTTTGAAATTTGAGATGTAGTAGATAAACTTTTGGTAGTACGAATATAATATAACAAGTCATTTAATAGAAACAAAATTATTGGTACATGAAATAGACAAACACTACCTATACATTCCCTAGGATCTGGGATATGTCCATCCTTGAAACCACATTCCACAAATATTTCACCTTATATATAAATAAATAACACATTGATAAAATGATAGAAATCCAATGCCGTTTATGTGTATAGAAGACTATATCAAGATGTAATATATTTCTCTATGTGATAAGGGAATAGATGATGATGTTTTTAATGTACACCAAGATGAATGAGTCCAGATGTTTGTGAAATATCATGTTCACTCTAGAAATATACACTACCTAAATATTCATCAATCCAAATGGAATCACAAGGTATTTCTGCCTCACCATTTATTTTATCAAACATCATCATTATAATTTACCCCTTTCAATTGTTACTAGATATATCTTGATCGAATATTTTTAAGGGGTATATATCGAGTTCCCCATAAGTAATTAATAATTTCTTCAGTTCTAGGATTATTAAATATTTTACAACTATTTCATAATTAATTAATTTCAATAAACAATATGTCAATAAATACCATCGACTATATCAGAATTAAATGTAGGTGAATGTCAATGTGAGGTACTGAAACAAAAAATCAATTCTACTTTATGATCATGGAATATTACATGATCCCTCTCAAATCATCTAGTTTTATATGATAAAGAGTTATTCAAATGGAATTAAAAACATTAATGAAATTTATATCAATGAAAACTCCTCTGTCAATAATATTTCAGATGAATTCATCTAGAATACATCTTGAGGGAGTTCGATGACCATATAAAAGGATTAGGGTAATGAAAAATATCCCACCAAAGGAGACTAGCATAAAATATGCGTAATTATAATATAAATATAAATATATTATATAAAAAATCTAGCATTTCCCAGACCCCATTATAATTTTACCAAATAATTCAATCCCATATATGAAGTAAATTATAACTATATTTAATAAAAATCAATTTGTTATCATAATTTATTCATCAAGTAAGTATTGAGAATAACATTAGAGATCAATATCTCTAGTTTAATGATTCCCTAAGGATGTCGATGGCCATAAATGACTATAAGAGATTCTAAGAATCAGTATAATATTATAATTTTTTCCCAAATGTGTATTTAGGTAATTTAAAAACACAACATGAATAGATATTCATGTCATGTAATAACTTGTACAGATATGATAGATTTAGAATTTCCAATACCAAATAAATTAATAGATAGTGTATATGTATTTAAATAATACATTGAATTTTTTACACTCACTCAACCCCATTTACAAGAGATTTATAGAATATATAAACATGAAGTACATCATGTTTTATATTACATAACCATGGTATTTGTGGCTGGGAAGTTAAATGATAAAAATTCACTATATTACCACATTTTAGATAGGTAGTTTGATTTATTAAATAGTATATGAAATGATGTATGATCCTGGAATAGTTAGGTAAAATTATAATTAATATATATGTTTCTAAAAAATACATTATTTCATCTTTATACATTCCACAATTGTAATTAATTTATTTATCTTCCTCTACCTTTTACATGGGGTGACACATATCACATCAATATAAGGTCCACCCAATAGAGTAACATTGAATAAATATTTAATAGCTACTAAATTATAATATTTACCAATTTTTTATATGTTTAAAATATATAGAACAATAGTGTATGCGCATAGGAAACGGTTATTATAATATATTCTAATGCTAAAAATAAAAAATATCTCAATATTTATGGATTTCTACATATCATTCCATCCAAGAGAGGATAAAACAAATTGTTTTTAATTGAAAAATGTATAAAAATAATATAATAGAACCCACTTGAAATTCATTGAAATTATGTGCTATAACGATTTATTATGATATAAACTAATCTACCAAAAAGGTTCTTGAATGTCTCCCATACAAGAACCTCATGTATTTTATCATATTCCCTTAGGCCCCAGTAATTGATTATGGATCCCTACATAATATAATTTCCCATCACCACCTTTTAGTCTTTATGTGTCTCAATGATTTAAAGGTGCTCCAAATGATGTCCTTAATGACCATCCAATATTTTTTTCTTCTTATACAATTATATTTTAGTGGATGATGGAGCTGGATGCCCCCAAGAAAGTCAAAAAATGAACACATCACATGTCTTCCCTATGTATGAAAATTAATAGGTACACCTAGCTATTATGCATATATTTCTTATAATAATTGATCATGTGGGTGAGAATTCTCTAGTGAACCCTCCTCTAGAGTATTTGTAAACTATGGATTCATATTTAGTGAGATTATTTGGAACCATGTAAGCTAGAGGTTCAATTAGTCCTGTATGAAGTGTCCTCGTCTATTACTCAAATAAAAATATTTATAATATTTAAATAATATTTTATTCAGTATACCAGATCATTGGAATAAAACTTGAGGAGACTACCAAAGAAGAATGCTACATATATCATATCAATAACAATGATCTTGAACCATCACAATAATAAAAATAATATATATATATATATATACAATCATATCAGCACTTATTTTAGATAATTAATTCTATATTTTATAGATTAAAATGGTACTAAAAAATAGATATGTAATTAAAAAAAAGATCTAATAATTTTCCCACACATATATCCAACAATGATTCCTTACATTAATGAACTATTATGAACATATATGTATATATATGTGTGTGTGTGTTGAATTTGTTCCTAAGTTTCCAATTCTGATGTAATATTTCACTTAAATTATAAACAAACATAAACATCACCCCCTTAAATGATAAATCATTTCCCTATAGAAAATGAGATTTCTTGTCATAGGGGAACTATTTTTTATATATTCAAAATCGTTATCATCATTGATCAATTTAATATTTAAGTCCAAAAGGAAGAAAAAAAGAAATGGTGAAATGAAAGTATTTTATAATTACATGACATGAGCCAGTGGGTCCATGTTGGAGTTCCACATGAACTCTTCACACCTTTGTAGATAGAATCAGATTCCAATAAGAATAAAGGGTCTGCAATTCAATTTAGTATGATTACACTATTAATATGATATCACATGTTAAACATAAATCCATCAGATATCAAATAACATATAATAATAATGAAGAGTGAAACAAACAATCAAAAAATACATGTAATGTAATAGAACCCAAATTTGATACTATTTTTGAATGACACAATAGAGTATATAAATTACACATTATAAATATGTGAATATACTGTATTCTCTAGAGTACATATCATTAGAACTTATGAAACTATACTGCTCAGTTTAAATATCTTCCTTGTAACTTTTCCTTTTCTCGAATCCTTATAAATGATGTATTACATCATATAAATAAGCTCATATTATTTTTGAAAAATAAAAAAAATGACCAACCAAATTAATAATTATATAATGTGAAGTTGAATGATAATTTTATGAAATTATAATAATAAATTTTTATGAAGTACATGATATTTTCAAGGAAGAGCCGATCTAAATTCCATTTCATAATGCTCTTTTGTTTCACATAATTTAAGTCTATACACAAAAGATGATAATAAAATATGAAAGGAAAAAAACTGTCCACTTGATAGGTGTTATATCCTTCTATGTGCACCAGGAATCGAGTCTCAAGTTTGGTCAAAACTTGTATTACTAGGAATTTACTCAATTTCCCCAAGGAATCATGTTGTGATATATCAACTCATTATCCTCAAAGAATCTTGTTATAGATATTCCATAACTATGTTATGATTTTTATATAGCATGAATACACCATCATTATAACAAAATTTCATGTCTTCTTACATTATAAGGGTTTATCCAAACACTAATGTCAACCAATAATTGAAACCATTAAAAATTATTTAAAATGAAATGTATAAACATAATATAATATGGAATATATACACGGACAAACACATCATCATTTTAAATCTGATTTTAAAAATTATACATGTTTTTATAATATACATCGTCATAATGAAATAAGGTAACACGTCGATTATATCATATAAAAGTATCATGTGATATAAACAAACCCATTATATAATCAAGGAAAATTACAAAAATATCTATGATCATTTCACGTAGAAGTAGTTAAAAATAGACTACATCTATGAGTAACATGCCAGCAAAATGACACTGTCTTTTACAATAGTTAATGGATAAATGAGTTATTGATGAGTAAATGTTATAAAAAATTAGGATAAATATTTTACCAAATTGAATAATGTGGGTCATATATGGATACTAATCAAGGATTAAATTGGTATAACATAGAAAAACATGAGCTTCATTTTATAATCCTCTATATTAGGCATACTAGCATCTTCATGGTTACTATAAGCAAGAATATGGTACCACCTATTTTTTATACTACCTTAAATAATATTTGGAATTCATACATGGAAATAATAGGTTTTTGGGTTCTCTATACATTGATATCATCTAGCATAATATCCTTTTATATAGTGAATATCCCATAGTGATTTTTTATCCATGTTATAGTCACATTGTATCCTATGTGTTCTTAACAATTCACAACCTACTATATACCCATGTTTTATTAATATTAAACTAATGAAATATAATTTCAAAGAAGAAAAATATGTGGAAATTATCATTTCACAAAAAGTAAAAATTTATATATCAAAAACATACATTGATGTTATAAAAAATTGGTAGTTAATCTAAAATATTATTTGGGTTTAGGGAAATGGTATTCGATTATCATATTTTTAGATCTATTATATTATGTTATACAGACATTATTTTAAATAATTTGTGTTATGTTACATGACATGATCATACATTAAAACTATGATTGTGTTCTCAATCTAATGTATCCACATTTATATCATTATTTTATTCAGTTTATTCATCGAAAAATAACAATTCCAAAATCTTTAAGAATTCAAAAATACGTTTAGGATATTAATTATAAACTATACTAATTAACAAATCATTATGTACGGTGATTTATATTCTAAAAAATATTATTCCATTGATTGAACCTAGGTGAACCTAATATAATAATTTTTAGAGAATCTAATTGAAGGATGTATTCATATTTTTTCAATATTATCCATGACTACAAATTTATAGACACTATAATATCACTGGTCCAATAAGAGGTTTAAAATAACTATGATTATACTATCACATAATGGAAAACATAGAAAAAATATCCTCATGATTTTTTATTCTTTTTTATCATATGTGGGTGGTGGGGTATGAAGTGAGATTATCTTGACATTTACTAGTAAAATGTGTATAATTAATTGAAATAAATTTTTAAAAATTATTACCTCTCGTTCACCACACCCCTTTAACAAGTATCTAAAACTATTTTCATAATTCAATTAATTATATATATATATATATAATTAATAAACTTGTGGAATAAAATGATTGAAAAATATATTTTCTATAAGGCCCCCAGCCTTAAACCTTAATTAATCTTGAGTTATTACAAGATTACACATTGAGGATCTTTTCAGGTTTAGATTTTTAGAGAATTAAATCATGAAACTTGCATTACATTCCATATTTAGAAAAATGGTTACATGAAAGACATTATTCATTCTTCCCATCAACGGAAACATATTTAAAATAAAACATGGATTCTTTATTGACACATCATTGACACTGTCATCACATCATGTACCCTTCCCTTAAACTGTGAAAAACATTTCAAAAACATGGTATGAGCATAAAAAGCTCAGTAAGGGATATAAAAATATGGAAAGGAATCATGAGTACATGTATACATAAGAATGAAATCATACTTTACCCATAAAACATAGGCACTTTAACATACCTCATAAAATCATAGAAATAATATGACATAAAGGTAACTTGAGGCATTCATAACATTCTTACATAGGGAGTAACCCTCTTGGTTACGTTTGGAATACCCATCACAGTATATTCCCTAAATATCTTCGGAGAAACCATAACGTTTCACTCCTTCGCGTTACCCAATGCATTGGAGAGCTATATCGGGCTCACCCGCCCTTAGTTTATCACGGAACCACCCGTTTTCATAACAATGCCCAAGAACCATAACATAAACGTATCACATAAAACATTCATAAAGGAAACATAACATTTCCACATGTCAATCACAATATAACATTTTAGTATATTGAAATAACGAATCCGTTCAAAAAGATACCATTTCCAAAACCATTTAAAACATTTAATAAAAAGATTTTTGAATCAAAGTTTCCAATACCACCTTGAAGATTTTAAAATTTTAAACCATTAATATCCATATAAATAAATCGTTAAAACCATTTTGAAAACATGGATTTTAATAAGAACAAATCATTAAAACATTTAAAGTGATATTTTGGTTAAAGGGTTTTTACCAAAATTAGAGACACATGAATACAATAATTGAGGAAGAACATTTAATCAGAACTTTATAATATCATAAGAATAAATGGATTCATGATATAATATTCCAAAGGACAGTATATACACCATATAGGAGTGAATTGGTGCATAACAACAATGAAGTCTCAATAGAGATGTAAAATGTGATGAAATCCCATATAAAGAAGGTATCCTTAAATTAAGGACAAATCAATCTCAAAAATATGTGTGAAAAATATAAATACACCCAATATAAGTGGATATTAAGTGTACAACAAAAAAATGTCATTCACACATATTCAATGGATGACATATTCAATGACTACATGTTGAACCCAAAGAAATCAAAATTGGGTTAAAAAGTTCCCTTGACAGCCTAACGGCATCACATCAAAATGAGTTGATGAGAGACAAAAACTGTATCTCATCACTTGGACATAAAATTTACATCAATAAGGATATATGAGAACATATCCCAACATAACAATATGTAAATTAAAATACCCATCAAAAGAAGTCTTTTAAAAAAGAGGAGGGTGAAAGGTTCCCTTACCGACTTGGGTATCTTTCAAAACATACACCCCATGAAAGAAGGACAATAGATCATTGATGTAAATACTCATAAACGAATGTATATTACACAAAGAGTAGAATAATGTGCAGTACATACACCACTCAATGTAATTTGTGGCAAATGTAGCATAAATCTCACGGGAATAAAAGTGAGATGAAAAATCCCTTACGAAAACTCAGCAGCCTAACTGCGCCACATAAAACTTCCGAATATGGATTGATGAGATCAAATAGGCTATCTCATCACATTAAAATAAAATTTACAGAAAGAGTAATATAAAATAAAATCCCCCAACATTACAAAGAGTATCTTAAAAGAAGTGACATAAAGGAGAGTACTTAAAAAGAAAGAGAAAGGTTAGATCTCTTACGAAAACTCGACAGCCTAACGGTGCCACTCAAAACATCCAAAATGGATTGATGAGAGAGAATAGGTTCTCTCACCACATGAACATAAAAATTACAGTAAGAGTAATATAAAAGAACATCCCAATCACAAGAAATACGAGCTTAGAAGTAATGACATAAAAGAGTGTACTTAAAAAGAGAGGAGTAGGATCCCTTACCTCGTATCCGACTTGACCTGACCATTCTTTAACATCCTGAATAATAAACTTGAGTTAATATCTACTTGCTTAAGAACCTTTTTCACATTCATTATTCCTTTTATACCATGTTATGAACATCATGTAATCATTTAAGTTAATAATGTTCATTTTTTCGGTATTTGGTTCTTAAGTCAAAAATAGACTTCTTACACTTACATGTTGTTAATTTGGTCAAAGGTTCATTATATCCATAATGAAATTCCTGATTTGGATATCATATATATCATATATTTCCAGAATATACATGTATTTATAATATCACATATTCATTTAGAGGAAATAAATGAAATGCACCATTCATGGAGACGGTAAGCCGTACGTACGCATGAACGCTACTTTCATTTCTATGTCGTATTAATGGAATTAAAACTATATGAGAGGTATGTATATTTTAATTCCATAATTATATTAATCATTTAGATGTATCATACATCATATATATCAATTATATATATGTACTTATAATAGTACATGATATTTTGAGATAAGAAATGAAATGTACCGTTCATGGAGACGGTAAGCCGTACGTACCCATTAACGCTACTTCCATTTCTATTTCATATTTAATGGAATTAAAACATAATGTTACATAATAGTATTTTAATTCCAGTATGGTATCATATATAATATCATTAAATATACCCTTTATACGTACCACATATGGTAATAACGGATCAAATCACTTTGAGGGGGCGGTGGTCCGCACTTACTTAAATGAAGATATCGCGTATACCCATAATGTAAACCATAAATGTATGCCCAAAATGTAAAATACCAAAGATTAAGGAAATAATAAACATATTATATATAATATATAAAAATAGTGACATCATAATGGCCACCTTTGAAGGTGTTAAATGAGTATTGAACAATCATCGTTTCGGGAGGTAGAATTTCGCCATCCATGGAAACCGCATGTTCTTTAACCATTTGATGTAGTTGTGTGAGAGTGTAGCTCGAATAAATCTTATAACAAAATCCTAGTATATTGAAGATACTGGTGTTGTTACAAAAGATGTAAATAAAAAGAGTTTAGGGGGTTGGAGAAGCAAAATAAAACAAATGAACATGAGAGAATGAATTACCTTTAAAAGTGTAACTCCTTTTGATTTTATCCTAAAGGCTTCCTTTGAAAAGATTATGCCCAAATGGAATCCTCTAGGATTAGGAGAGGGATGTGGAGAGAGTAAAAGGGCAGGGGTTGGCCGAGAAAAAGGCTTTTGGAGTTTGTGAAATGAGGTAGAGGTGGGGGCCTTTTATAAGAGAAGAGGAGGGTCACTTTTGGGAAGTAAAGAAATATTACTTTATTTGAAAATGTGTTTCCGTTTTATAAGGTTCCACATTGATATAATTCGTGGATAAGGTGTTAAGGGTTCGAAATCCACCCATACAATAAGTTTTGGACATGTGTAGTTTATATATTTTACATTATCTTTCCATTTTATTTAAATCGTTAAATAATGAGGTCATCACTACATCATCATGATGTCATAAATAATTTAATTTATTTAGTGTCTAAAAATAATAAAAAAATACTATGATGTAGTAAATCTATTTATCTTTCCAATGACTATTTATAATAAAAAATATGATCTTTATAACCCCATGTAAAAATTGTTTTTTTAAAACATATTATGTTTGTGTCATTTTTACTTTTACATTAAATAAAATGTTATTTATGTCATTTCCCAACCAAAGTGGCTCCATGGGGTCCCCAAGTTGACCCATGGCTTGTCTTGGTCGGACATGACACATACAATGAGGGTATGACATGTGTCAATCTCATCTCATATTATTAAAACATTATTTTTACCTTAAACTACACTAATTACCACTAATCGCGATTAAAAACTTAATAAGTTACTATTCACCAAAAATTATTTTAATCTCATTGAACCACATTTTACTTCTTAATGACAACCATGTATGTCGGATTTTTGAAAATCAAAACAAAATGGTGGAAAAATTTCATTTAAATGGAAAAATCAGTTTTTATAAGTACCACTTAGTGGTTTCACTATTAATCAAAAATTGAAGTTTTTCAGAAAAATCAAAAAAATTCACCATAAGCTATATTTGATATTCCGAATTCAAAAATGAAGTCCGTTTTACAAAATTCAAAACATATTAGTCACATTTATTAATTTAAAAATTAATTCCCGCTGTCAGAGCAAATAGCGTGTTTTTATAAAACAATAAGTATCAAAAGATTGACACTAGTTTAAGACTGATTTAAAAGTGAAATTAATTCCAACGACCACTATTGGATTTAATGGTAAAAATATTTTATAATTTCACTTTAAAAACTATTAAAATTACTATCTAATCATTTAAATAAATTACATTAAAAAGAGGTTTTGAAATAAAACACAACATTTTACACTATTCATTAAAAAATGAACTTTATCGGAAAAATACCAAAAAATTACACAAAGTAAAATTTGATGTCCCAATTCTTAATAAGAGTTTTATTTCGACCAAAATAATGTATAAGAGTGATCAAAACTATATTTAATGACAGTTCTCCATTAATAGGCGATAAGTGAACCTTTAGTGAAAACTAGGGCATATACACCTAAAATTGAATTCTTTCCGTATTTGAAGCCTTTGTATTTTATTGGATAAATGTAAAAACATTTAAAAACATATATAATCATATTTTAGTTATTTCTATCCATTCCCACCAACACAACGGCTACATGTTAACTACCATTTAAAATAATATTATTTTATTATTAGAGTGCAACGTAAGATTCCCAAGAAACTCATTGTTGCGTGTTGGGTACGCCATCGAGCATAGCGTCCCCTTTAATGTAATATTCATATTTTATTCACAAATATGGATAAATAAAAGATGTCATATTCTTTATTTACCTGGGGTGTTACATCATTCCCCCCTTTTGGGAATTGCGTCCTCGCAATTTTAAAATTGGGCTTGGAAACATCCTTGAAAGTCCCATATCGGAGAAGAGTCGGTAAAACAATCACTTTAAAATAAATAAAGATAAGTACATAGGTCACCCGAGATAACCCATACTAGGATTCCAAGTATGAAAATATGGACATGGAGGAAAAAACAAAGGGTCATGTTCTGATGGAGAGTGATAGAAAACATGTTTAGGAGAAAGTTAACCACGAGAAAATCACAAACTTGTGATGGGTTAAACGGTATTCGATTCCCCATTAGGAAAATTTAATAGACAACATTTATGTTTTAAGTTACTTTTTATTGAGGAATTTATTCATAAGAAAACATAATCACTTATCATATTGACTTTCAACTTTTATTAGATTCCTTACACAAACTCATATTTTCTCCAAAAGACGAGTATTTAGGAAGACTTGTTCACATTAAGAGTACTATAATCAACTTCTAGAGAATCACCTAATCCACAAAATAGAACTATATACTTCACATGTCTTTAGACTTTAACCAAAACAAAAAACAAAAAGGCTAGTACAAGATCAGATAATCCAGAAAAGGATAACCATTTATAAAAAGAAAATCTATTCTTAATCTCCAAAATTTGTCCAACAAAACCAAAAGTTCAACGAGGACCATCCGATAAACAATTTGTCCATAAAATTCTTCAAAGTAAACCAATATAAGATTGAAACCCAAATATTTGAAGGATTTAGTCACATAGTCTTCCAAGTTAAATCGTAACGTTTATCTCCAAACAACATCAGTTGCTCCTAAAGTCTCGTATTGAAATGTAATTAACCTAATCACATATCCTCCATGATAGGTTAATCATTTTCATAAATAACCCAAAATCAACTTACTCTTAATTCATAATATCATATAACTAGAATGAATCAGTCAAACTAACCCGGGACTTCACGTAGTCTAGTGGTAGGCGATAAATACCAGTCACACATTGGTTGTGGGTTCGATTCCCGCTGCTTTGTCCGACGCGACGGGATGTCACACGGTCTGCGTGTTGTCCTTTTTCCAAATCTATATAATTCTTAAAACATTCCCCAAAATGAGATAAAATCTTCAAGAATAATCATAACATATTATAACCTCAAGTTTATCTCATTCCTTTCATTTTCCATCATATCATAGAGTAACCCATAATTACCTAAAAATTAAGTATCATATAAACCCTAATGGTTACCTTAATAATTATTACCTGAATTTCCACATCGAGTTGGCCATCTCGTAGATGATGCATTAGAGAACTCACCAAGGTTGAAGTGGTTGATCATGACTCCTTGATAGTTGGTTTAGAACAACCACGAGTTTCCTCATTGAATCCCCCATTTTATCAAGTATCTTAATCATAGAACCACCACAGTTTCCTTCAAACCTATTGTCTCTTTAGTGCCTGCTAGATCTATCCAATCACTAAAAACAGAAAGGTCAGTGTGAGTATATCAACAAAACCATCATGTACTAATGAGGAAGATAAACACTAATATATACTTACTCATTCACTTTATCTAAAACTAGTACTCTTTCTGAAATCCTAACCATTATGGTACTGTCACTTATGCTTATAGAATAACCTAACCTCTAAATTTATCTAAACCGACCTCTGATACCAACTATAAGGCCCCCAGCCTTAAACCATACTTAATCTTGAGTTATTACAAGATTACACATTGAGGATCTTTTCAGGTTTAGAGTTTTAGATAATTAGATCATGAAACTTGCATTACATTCCATATTTAGACAAAGTGGTTACATGAAATATAGTATTCATTCTTCCCATCAACGGAAACATATTTAAAATAAAACATGGATTCCTTCTTGACACATCCTTGACACTGTCATCACATCATGTACCCTTCCCTTGACCTGTGAAAAACATTTAAAAAACTTGGGATGAGCATTAAAAGCTCAGTAAGGGATATAAAAATATGGAAAGGAATCATGAGTACATGTATACGTAAGAATGAAATCATACTTTACCCATAAAATATAGGCACTTTAACATACCTCATAAAATCATAGAAATCATATGACATAAAGGTAACTTGAGGCATTCATAACATTCTTATGTAGGGAGTAACCCTCTTGGTTACGTTTGGAATAACCATAACAGTATATTCCCTAAATCTCTTCGGAGAAACCTTAACGTTTCACTCCTTCGCGTTACCCAATGCATTGGAGAGATATATCGGGCTCACCCGCCCTTAGTTTATCACAGAACCACTCGTTTTCATAACAATGCCCAAGAACCATAACATAAACGTATCACATAAAACATTCATAAAGGAAACATAACATTTCCACATGTCAATCACAATATAAAATTTTAGTATATTGAAATAACGAATCCGTTCAAAAAGAAACCATTTCCAAAACCATTTAAAACATTTAATAAAAAGATTTTTGAATCAAAGTGACCAATACCACCTTGAATATTTTAAAATTTTAATCCATTAATATCCATATAAATAAATCCTTAAAACCATTTTTAAAACATGTATATTAATAAGAACAAATCATTAAAACATTTAAAGTGATATTTTGGTTAAAGGGTTTTTACCAAAATTAGAGAAACTTGAATACAATAATTGAGGAATAACATTTAATCAGAACATTATAATATCATGAGAATAAATTGATTCATGATATAATATTCCAAAGGACAGTATATACACCATATAAGAGTGAATTGGTGCATAACAACAATGAAGTCTCAATAGAGATGTAAAATGTGATGAAATCCCTTATAAAGAAGGTATCCTTAAATTAAGGACAAATCAATCTCAAAAATATGTTTGACAAATATAAATACACCAAATATAAGTGGATATTAAGTGTAAAACAATAAAATGACATTCACACATATTCAATGGATGACATATTCAATGACTACATGTTGAACCCAAAGAAATCGAAATTGGGTTAAAAAGTTCCCTTGACAGCCTAACGACATCACATCAAAATGAGTTGATGAGAGATAAAAACTGTATCTCATCACTTGGACATAAAATTTACATCAATAAGGATATATGAGAACATATCCCAACATAAAAATATTTAAATTAAAAGACCCAACAAAAGAAGTCTTTTAAAAAATAGGATTGTGAAAGGTTCCCTTACCGACTTGGGTATCTTTCAAAACATACACCCCATGAAAGAAGGACAATAGATCATTGATGTAAATACTCATAAACGAAATTATATTAAACAAAGAGTAGAATAATGTGCAGTACATACACCACTCAATGGAATTTGTGGAAAATGTAGCACAAATCTCACGGGAATAAAAGTGAGATGAAAAATCCCTTACGAAAACTCAGCAGCCTAACGGCGCCACATAAAACATCTGAATATGGATTGATGAGATCAAATAGGGAATCTCATCACATTAAAATTAAATTTAAAGCAAGAGGAATATAAAATAACATCCTTAAACATTACAAAGAGGAGCTTAAAAGAAGTGACATAAAGGAGAGTACTTAAAAAGAAAGAGAGAGGTTAGATTTCTTACGAAAATTCGGCAGCCTAACAGCGCCACTCAAAACATCCAAAATGGATTGATGAGAGATAATATGGTATCTCATCACATGAACATAAAAATTACAGTAAGAGTAATATAAAAGAACATCCCAATCACAAGAAATATGAGCTTAGAAGTAATGACATAAAAGAGTGTACTTAAAAAGAGAGGAGTAGGATCCCTTACCTCTTATCCGACTTGACCTGACCGTTCTTTAACATCCTGAATAATAAACTTGAGTTAATCTCTACTTGATTAAGAACCTTTTTCAAGTTCATTATTCATTTTATACCATGTTATGAACATCACGTAATCCTTTAAGTTAATAATGTTCATTTTGTCGGTATTTGGTTCTTAAGTCAAAAATAGACTTCTTACACTTACATGTTGTTAATTTGGTCAAAGGTTCGTTATATCCAGAATGACATTCCTGATTTGGATATCATATATATCATATATATCCAGCATATACATGTATTTATAATCTCACATAATCATTTAGAGAAAAGAAATGAAATGCACCGTTCATGGAGACGGTAAATCGTACGTATGCATGAACTCTACTTTCATTTCTATGTCGTATTAATGGAATTAAAACTATATGAGAGGTATTTATATTTTAAAATCCAGAATTATATTAATCATTTAGATGTATCATACATCATATATATCCATTATATATATGTACTTATCATAGTACATGATATTTTGAGATAAGAAATGAAATGTACCGTTCATGGAGACGGTAAGCCGTACGTACGCATGAACGCTACTTCCATTTCTATTTCATTATTAATGGAATTAAAACATAATGTTACATAATAGTATTTTAATTCCAGTATGGTATCATATATAATATCATTAAATATAAAATTTATACGTACCACATATGTTAATAACGAATCAAATCACTTTGAGGGGGCGGTAGTCCGCACTTCCTTAAATGAAGATATCGCGTATACCCATAATGGAAACCATAAAGGTATGCCCAAAATGTAAAATACAGAAGCTTAAGGAAATAATAAACATATTATATATCATATATAAAAATAGTTACATCATAATGGCCACCTTTCAAGGTGTTAAATGAGTATTGAACAATCATCGTTTCGGGAGGCAGAATTTCGCAATCCACGGAAACCGTATGTTCTTTAACCATTTGATGTAGTTGTGTGAGAGTGTAGCTCGAATAAATCTTATAACAACATCATAGTATATTGAAGATACTGGTGTTGTTACAAAAGATGTAAATAAAAAGAGTTTAGAGGGTTTGAGAAGCAAAATAAAACAAATGAACATGAGAGAATGAATTACCTTTAAAAGTGTAACTCCTTTTGATTTGAGCCTAAAGGCTTCATTTGAAAGGATTCTGCCCAAAGGGATCCTCTAGGATGAGGAGAGGGATGTGGAGAGAGTAAATGGGCAGGGGTTGGCCGAGAAAAAGGCTTTGGGAGTGTCTGAAATGAGGTAGAGGTGGGGGCCTTTTATAAGAGGAGAGGAGGGTCACTTTTGGGAAGTAAAGAAATATTACTTTATTTGAAAATGTGTTTCGGTTTTATAAGGTCCCACATTGATATAATTTGTGGATAAGGTGTTAAGGGTTCTAAATCCACAAATTCAATAAGTTTTGGACATGTGTAGTTTATATATTTTACATTGTCTTTCCATTTTATTTAAATCGTTAAATAATGAGGTCATCACTGCATCATCATGATGTCATAAATAATTTAATTTATTTAGTGTCTAAAAATTATTAAAAAAATACTATGATGTAGGAAATATATTTATCATTCCAATGAGTATTTATAATAAAAAATATGATCTTTATAACCTGATGGAAAAATTGTTTTCGTAAAACATATTATGTTTGTGTCATTTTTACTTTTACATTAAATAAAATGTTATTTATGTCATTTCCCAACCAAAGTGGCTCCATGGGGTCCCCAAGTTTACCCATGGCTTGTCTTGGTCGGCCATGACACATCCAATGAGGGTAGGACATGTTTCATGATCATCTCATATTATTAAAACATTATTTTTACCTTAAACTACACTAATTACCACTAATCGCGATTAAAAACGTAATAAGTTACTATTCACCAAAAAAATTATTTTAATCTCATTGAACCACATTTTACTTCTTAATGACAACCATGTATGTCGGATTTTTGAAAATCAAAACGTAATGGTGGAAAAATTTCATTTAAACGGAAAAATCAGTTTTTATAAGTACCACTTAGTGGTTTCACTATTTATCAAAAATTGAAGTTTTTCAGAAAAATCCCAAAAAATCACCATAAGCTATATTTGATATTCCGAATTCAAAAATGAAGTCTGTTTTAAAAAATTCAAAACATATTAGTAACATTAATTAATTTAATAATTAATTCCCGTTGTCATAGAAAATAGCATGTTTTTATAAAACAATAAGTATCAAAAGATTGACACTAGTTTAAGTCTGATTTCAAAGTGAAATTAATTCCAACGACCACTATTGGATTTAATGGTAAAAATATTTTCTAATTTAAATTTAAAACCAATTCAAAATAATATCTAATCATATAAATAAATTATATTAAAAAGAGGTTTTTAATTAAAACACAACATTTTACACTATTCAATAAAAATTGAACTTTATCGGAAAAATACCAAAAAATTACACAAAGTAAAATTTGATGTCCCGATTCTTAATAAGAGTTTTATTTGGTCCAAAAGAATGTATAAGAGTGATAAAAACTATATTTAATGACAGTTCTCCATTAAAATGCGATAGGTGAACCTTTAGTGAAAACTAGGGCATATACACCTAAAATTGAATTATTTCCGTATTTTAAGCCTTTGTCTTTTATTGGATAAATGTAAAAACATTTAAAAACATAAATAATCATATTTTAGTTATTTATATCCATTCCCGCCAACACAATGGCTACATGTTAACTACCATTTAAAATAATATTATTTTATTATTAGAGTGCAACGTAAGATTCCCAAGAAACTCGTTGTTGCGTGTTGGGTACGCCATCGAGCATAGCGTCCCCTTTAAAGTCATATTAATATTTTATTCAAAAATATGGATAAATATAAAGATGTCATATTCTTTATTTACCTGGGGTGTTACATCTTCTCTTCTATAAAATTTAAAATTAGGAATACATGGATGGATCATATTTATTCATCATTTTTTACATTAAAAACATCATTAAGTTCAATGATTAATAGACAGATAAATATTTATTAGAAGATAAACACTACATTAAACTATCAAAAAATTAATCTTAAATTTATTCTCATCAACCATAAATCTTCACCATAAACCCTCAAGTCCACATAATATCATAATAAAACACAATAAAGTACTAAAATTGAAATTTTAATTTTAATTCCACAAAATCATTTATATGGAATGGTTTATCAATATTATTTATGACCATGTATTATTTCAAAATACACATATATCCTAAACATTGAACAAAAATATATCATCTTAAAAAATTTTACAACAACACCACATGTATTAATGAAAATTAATCTCTGGATAACAACATCATCATTCGACATAGTTTATTTATTTCCAGTGATTGAATAAATACATCCTTATATTAATAAAACCAATATAATATTTTCGACAAGATAATTTATATACATATTTATTACAACACATTTAATTTATAATTTGTTTTTATAAAATGACACATTACATAAAAAACCTAGTAAAAAAATTTAAAAATATATCCATTAAAATATTTAAATCATGTTGATACAACATCTAATAATAATTCATAACATGAATTTAATTGAAAACAAAATTGAACATAATTTCTTATTGATTCTAAATATTTTCCATATATAAGTCATCAATCATATAAATGTTTTTCAATGAATATCAATTCATATATATTAAAATAAATTCAATTATAAATTCCATTAAAAATATCTAATTCCTATTTAAATATAAATTTATTCACATTTAATTTGATACATTTATAATAAAATATTTTCAATAAAAATGTATATATTATTATGAAATTTTTTCCACTTGATAATAATGTAGTAATTTATATATATATTTTGATGTACTGATTCTATGTATAAGTTCATAATAATGAAAAATTATGGTGTGTACATATGAAAAAATAATAATTTATTTTCAAAACATGGATAAACTATATCCTATTTTTTAATTATAATATTAATTTGGGGTAGTTATAAATTAATATTTGTTTATATAATTAATAGTCTCATTTTTCATAATTTTATTCTAAATACATATTTACTAATTAAGTTATTTTTTTACTTCCGATGATATTATTCTTAGACTACCTTAGATCAAGACCATTCACATCATCACATAACATCACAAAAAATGAAGAGATTCAAGTAGAAAAATTGATGAAAATGAACATGAATAGTGGAACCCATGACGAATCATATGTAAGCCTCAAAATATTGAAAACAACCCAATGATAAATAATGATAGTATCTATGAATAATTTAGTAAATTCCTTGAATGATTGAAATGAATAGAGATAGAAGCTGCATGGATACTAATGATATGAGCATAGTGTAATTACATATCTACAATAATGGTAGGGGATTTGATGTCATAATATAAATAATAATAATATTCATTTTTGGGGATATGAGGGGATTTATAGAGATAATATGGATGAATACCATATTATAAGCAAGGTGAATAAGTTTATATTGACAAGTGAAAGAAAGGTAGGTATATAGACATGGAAATAGAAATAATTAGACGTTTCTATATATATTTATCAATTTAAATTTTTTCTATATATTGTAAGAATTTATTTATTTATTTAATTTCTTAGTTTTTTGTGAATGCTTACAAAATTTAATTATGTCTTTATATTACAATAGGTTGAATACATTTATGTATCTTTATATATTATTCATCATAATTTGTATTTTTATATATTGGATTCAACATACTGTATATTTGTAAATTATGTTTAATGATAGTTCAATTGACTAATATAAGAGAAGAAACAAATTTAGTATTGAATATTAATTAATTAATTTTCTTAATAAAATAAATTATTTTCGTGGATATAAATTAAGGTTAATTATTTTGATCTTGTAGTCTTGTATCTTTATTTTATATAATCTATATAATTTATTTTACAATAATATATATATTGAAATTTAGTGAAATTAAATCCATTCAATTCATTTAATAATAAATTACCTAAATATAAAAAAATATGAATTTATTTTTTATCATTGAATAAATATTTGTTTTTAAATTTTTAACTAGTCAACCATAGAATAAATAAATTGAACTATGATGACTACTCAAAGAAAATGAAATGAATCAATAATATTTTTTATATCCCATGAAACTATTTTTATTAGAAATTATGTTGGAATGTTAATAATCAATAAATTAAGAAAACTTTGGCCTCCCTAATCAATATAATATTCACCATTTGGTTGTATCACTGTTTTGGTTTTCATATCAATTTTCTATTAATTTTAAGTTTATTTTCATCCATGTTTGACATAATTTCCATTGAAATGTCCAAATTTATCTACCTTTTATGTTTTCTTTATTGATTGTCATATTTTCTCTCTATTGTTTTTTATTATTAGTTAATACCATCCAATGGGATTGCACCAAAATTAATCTCTATATTTAAAATGGTAAATTATATAAATTCAATATATAAATTCTGAAAACCTATGTAATTAATAAAAATTATTGTGGAATGATTTCATTGATAACTATTTAGAACACATTAAATAAATAACTATTATTAAACATTTATAGATACTATTTTTGATATGTGTTATTTTTTCAATAAAATCAAATTCATTATGGGATAAATTCACAAGTAGATGCAATGTAGGGTATAAATTCTAAGGAATGAAATAAATTTATTCCGAAAATTGACCAATATTTTTGTTTCCCATGAAGAAAAAGATTAATTAAATAGAACCCAATCAGAATAAAATATATGAGAATCAAAATTAGAACATCATACCCTCTATATATAAAACCATGTTATCTAATATATATATAATTACATGTTTTAATTTTTTCACTATATCATTGAATCCATTGTGTTTGAAGATAAATCATAAATTTCAAAACTATAATATAATGACCTCTCTATATTACACGCGTCCAACTATAATAGAATACCCATGGAAAATATTTAGTACTAATTATGGAATATTATTGTACACTTTAATATCTACCACTACAAGATTATATTGTATATTATGTAATTAATAGATTTTTCTATAGTATATTGGTGGTTAATGAGAGAACATTATAAAAACGATTATGTTATATATTTTTGATATATTATAAGTTGAATTTAATTTAAATGGAATGAAATTGTATCCCAATGTAACATCGACTACATTTAATCAGAATATTAATTTTCTTATATAGGATAATTGTGATCACATCGATGATGCCTATAATAAAATTATTGGTTTAAAATGTTTTTTCAAGCCATAATTTTAAATATAGTTTCATTATGGATTCCATTTAAAATATCATAACCTAATATAACAAAAACCTCTAACATCAACAATTTAAAATAGGTATTTTGGCAAAAAATATTGATTAATTAATGAATACTTTCAAAACCTGTTCATATTACTAATAAATTAAATAATGTATTATAATATAAATAAATGAATATAATTTTACACTATTACATTTAAAAATCCTTCTGAATCTATGAATTTCAATTAAAATTTACTTATAGAGTAATTATATCATAATTTTATATTAGGTTATTTAATATCATATTGTCTAAACATCAACATGTGTGGTAAACGTTATTATAATGAAAATATTGTTTTGTATTGACAAGAAAATTTTATCTTATGGTGACCCATTTTCAAATAAAAATAGAAATGTTTTTATTTATAATATATAACATTCATAGAAGGTTCATGGTGTGTTTTTACTAACTAAAACTATTGGATTTCTTCTACACCCTAGGATCAAATTATAAAATTCAAATTATATTAATTCATCCAACTCTAATAATAAATTATAGGATTTAATATAGTAAATACATTATAAAATAGATTTTTAAAACTGTTGAAGTAAGTAAAAAAAGGATTAATATATTTCTTCAATTAACACTACAAATATACATCAGCCTATAATTATTTAAATTGAATGATGGATAGAAATAATAGAATGGGGTTAGTTTCCAATAAAATATAGGATACTGATATGAAATAAAAATAATATATACGACCATGTGGAGTGTTGTTATAATGAAATAATAAACTATAATTGACTCTAAGAATGTTATATAACAAATTCTTTAAGAATTTATATTCCAAAACAACTGTGTCTTGTACTCAGAGAATCTTGATAACCATGATGATGCATAATTAAATCCAACAATACAACATAATATTCAATGTTAAAAATAATTGAAATTAAATAAAAAGAATTACTAAATTCTTTTGTGAAAATAATGGGTTTACAACTATTTTATAGAATCTAGTACATCCAATATATTTCACTAAATTGGAATCTAATTTATATATTTTATAATATTTATCAATTTTCTATCAATTTTTATGATTTATTTATTGATCAACAAATTCATCCATATCATAATTGAAATACCTTATTATTTAAAATAAATTTAAAGAAGTATTTCAATAATTAGAACCCCAAATTCATTTTATAAAATCATCTTCCATGAATATATTGGTGATATCATCCAAAATTATATCAATCCAAAACATAACAATCCTAGATAATTTTATGTTATTTGTATTTCGTTAAATATAAATGAAAAAAATATTTGGAATTACTATCCTTACAAATGTTAAAAAACACCATAGTATTGAAATAAATGATAAAATATTTTTACCATATGTCATTGGATGAGATTATGACATTATTATTAGTGATGAAATTTATTACGAGTATAATATAATATCATTGTATTAAATAATGTGGATAATTAAATCCCAATCATCCCGGGTGGAACATTCTTGATATTTATAAGATTTATGATAATTTCATATATGGGGATGTTGATAATGAATTTTGTGGTAAAATTCATATAATTAAATGTTCATTATGATCAAAATAAACCCACATTAGAAAACAAACTCTATTTATATGAATTAATATGGTGTGATGGCTATTTGTATCATATAAATTTTGAATTCATTGATTTCATGGAAATTGTTTAAATTTGACCCCTAACTATTAATGTTCTAATATAAAATTTATGTATCATTAATCAAATAATTAACACCTCAATATTTCATTATATGTTATTTTCATTAATGTAATTCAATATCTTGTGTTACACGCAACACCGAGTTTGAGGGCAACAGAACCTACCATACTAGCCGTTCAAAAAATAGTTCTAAATAGTATTTACAGATTTTTTAATTTTATATACTACACATAATTCTAACATCCATATTATGTGTTTTTTAGTCATAATATAAGAAAAAATTAAACTTTTCAGATAAAAGAATTATTTGTTTAAAATGAAAACTTACCACTGTTTAATGGTGAAACGTTTTTATATCCAATATTTGTAATTTTTTTGTAATCATGTTGACAAAATAAAATTATTATTTAAAATAAAGACTTAATTTTTTTTTTGTATAATTGTTTTTCTGATTTTCTAAAAATTATCATATAATAATGGATAGTGGAAAAATACTAAACATCAATTGAAAACATCATTTTTAATAAAAAAAATTATAGTGATGAGTTATACATTTAAATTGTTTTTATGTATGTATATATTATATTTTAATAATTTAATACAAGTTTTGTCTTTCCAAGTAATTTTATATTTAAATTAGACATAAAAACATATCAATGTTTTGATAGCTTTTACATCTAAAAAACCCACTTTTTGGTTTGGCCAAAATGAATATTTTTTTAATTTAATTAATACAACATATATGTTTTTAATTTTGTATAATAGACATTATTTTGGAATTTGGGATATATAAAATATATTTGGGTGACTTTTTGGTATTTTTCTAAAAACATTATATTTTTTGTGTATTTTAAAAAACACTGCATTATTATTTAAAGTTGAAATTTTTTTAATTAATTATTTTTATTTAAATTTATTTTAATGAGAAAATAGATAAAAAACTACCTATATTAGTCCAATTAAATACATTGAACTCATTTTATAATAATATTAGATATATATAATTTTGTTGAACTTTTTATCGTCTTTTAATCATCTTCTAGGAACATCTACAAATTTGCATAAAACATAATTTTACCACATTTATGACTTGAATTTCAAAAATATAAGAGACATGGTAAACATGAGTAATTAAAATTTGGTTCAATAAGATGAAAATAATTTTTTGTGAATTGTAAATTTTGAATTTTATTTACCACGGTTAGAAGTAAATTAGGTAATTAAAGATAAAAATGATATTATAATTACCCTAAAACATGTAATTATTCCATTATATAAGTGTTTTTAGACAAAAAATAAAATTATAAATAAAATATGTCCCTCTTGATCCATTTGGATTATATAATAACATTTATTAGTATTTTATTTAAATAAGATTTATAATTGCTAAATTCAATGTTTAATAACTAATCCATTTTTAATATAGGGTTATACATAAGATGAATTCTAATATAAATATTCATTGAAAAGATATCATTATTTCCTAAATCCTGGTGTTTTATTTATAATTTTTATGCATTAAATAATTTCATTTATTTATGACACAATGATGATGGAGTAATTAACTTATTAATGAAAGAATAACATAATTGGTATTATAAATATCAAAATAAAAGAAAATTGGGATTTTTTATTTCATTAGATGAATTTTACAAGATAATATGAAATTTTTCGGTTGAATTAATATATTTTCTTCCATGTAATATATTTTTGCTGACATTCAAAAAAACCAATTACTAAATAGTTTCAAAACCGACATAAATGTTCATTTAAAAAATACTATATTATTAAATGATATAATATTCATAAAATAATAAAGTGTGGAAAAAGGACATATCTAATTTATATATGTCATTAATGAACCACATTAGGTTCTTTTAAAATTTTATTGTATTTCTATTAACCATGTAATATTAAAATACAAGAATACTTGGTAAAATTGAAACTATTTAACTATGAATTAAATATAAATGATGTGGTTAATATGGTAATATAATGTGTCTAAAACCTATTTGTTGAGAGTATTTCTACCTATCCCAACCTTATCCTCTAAATAAATCAATCTTTAGCCATTATATACAGAAAATTAAACTATAATAAAATAATATTTCATGCTTTTCCTAAAGTGACCCTCACCTCTTTTATAAAAGGGTACTTCCCCTTCCCTCAAAATCACACCTCCAAAGTTATTTGGATTGGCCAAAACCATCTCAATTATAGTCCCAACTACCCTAAAATGAACCTTTAAGACTTAATTTTATCATAAATACAACTTATGGGGACCATTTGATCAAATAAAAAAAACCACCCGAAGAAGAAGAAATAATTTCATAACCTCTTTCAAAGTTCATTTCTTGTTCCACTTCTTCTGTCATTGTTGTTTACGTACCAGAAAAAAAAAATCTAGTAGTATATACATACTGTGATGTTATTAAAAATATGGTACGACCATATTAATTATTCTATCCATCTTATGAATGTCAAAGTCATTATACATGTGTTTGTAGGGCTTACCGTCTCCACGTCGTGATGCATTTTTTATTCAACATTTCATTATTATGTTGGAAATAATAATTTGTATAAGTGATGTAAATAATAAATATAATATTTTAATGATTATTTATATATAAAATACCATCCAATTACATATGATTTCACCACTAATATAATGATATTGTTGCTCATCTGTTCGTACGGCATGCCGTCTCCACGATGCGATGAGATTTTGTTCCCCATCATAACCATTCAATAATAATATTCATTTGAAGATTCAAAATAATTTTTAAGAACATAATATCATTCTATACATGAATATAAAATGTCTTATCCATAGTAAACATGACTTACATAACAAAACATATAAAGGAAAACAAATAAGTTAACACCCAAAACAATGATACTACTGAAATACCATTAACAAAGAAAGGATAGAAGATCATATATGATGTCATATTTATTTATATAGTTCTTTTATAATATAATAACATTTATTTCACCATTATATAGGAGGTTAACCAACCTTATACTATGGAAAAGTACAAGGTAAATTGTTTTCATCTCACTTTTTATTTCTATGATATTCATGCTATATTTCCCAATATTTCCGTATATGTTGTGTATGTATTTTCCATGATTGTATTAATTGATTAATATACAATAATTTATGGGTATTTAAAAAGACATTGTTTGATCCTTATTTCATGGGGTGTATTTTTTGTATGTTACCAAATCTGTAAAGGTATTTTAATTTCAATTTCAACTAATTGATTTTTATGCAATCTTCATTGATTATTTTAATAAAAGATTATTTGTGAAATCAATATTTACTTTTTTAAGTAGTAAATTCCACTCCCCTGTGTGTGGATATATTTTTTATACACATAATCACTCTGTTAATAAATTCTAATTTCATCGATATGAACTTGAAAAGAGTAATCTTTACTCAATTTCCATTCGTTGAGTTAAGCATCCATGTAATTGGTGTAGTTTTTAAAAAAATATATGTGAATGTACTCTGATTTCTTTACAATTAATATCCAATCATATTGAGTGTATTTATATTTTCACACATAATTTTTTCATTTATTTATCCTTAACCTAAGGATTTAGTCTTTATAAGAGATTTCATCTCAATTTACATTCCATTGAGACGTCTTTGTTGTTATACACCAATTCACTTTTATATGATGTATATAATATACAATGAAATATTATATAATGAATCCCTTTATTCTCATTATATTATTATGTTTTTATTATGTAAATTATTTGTATTCATGAATCTCCAATTTGGTTAGGAACATTACTTAAGATATCATTTTAAATGTTTTAATGATTTATTCATCTAAAGCATTGTCATTAATGTCCATGTTTAAAAAACATAAATGATTTATTTATATGCACATAAATGTTTTAAAATTAAAATTACATTTCAATGTTTAAATGTGGTATGGGGAACATTGATTCAAAAAAAAATTTAAAAAGTTTCTTGATAAATATCGAGTCTTTTAATTGTATTCAAGAAAAAAAGATATTTCTCTCAAATAGTTTTAATTATTATTTTCATCTATGTCAATATAAGTCATTATTCTTGATTGATGTTGATAAATTATAATACAATCTTCCATATTTTATTGAATGAGTTTTTTTACTATGGATGTGCATTTTTTATACCATTGATGGTATGTGGTTAAAATACTGACATTTCTTATGATAGTTTTAATATGAATGTTTAGATATTGGTCCAAACTTTTTATATGAGAAATTCATTGGACATAGTAAGTCATGGGTGGATCCCTCTATAGATCATCGATGAATTGGTAGGTATCATGAGGCAAAAAATTGTCTTAACACAAGACCTTGAAAATATATTATTTGTAGTCATGGAATGAGGCCCTAACTATGTGGATATGTTGTCTGACCTTATGCATTCCATAATTATGAAATTATCAATTGATATTACATGTGATTATTTGGATTGTAAAATATCGATGTGAATATGTAAATAGCATTATTTGGTTTATCTTTTCCTTATTATATTGAAGTTAATGTTTAAAAGGATTTTGTTTTAGTCATATAAATTGTGTTAAATGTATACGATTATTTATGATAGTTTTTTTGTTGTCCCTACTACATGTCTGAGCTGAACCCTTTCTTATGTTTTATTTTTTTCCTAGGATTTTAAGTAGTATATTTTGATTAACCTGCAAGGATGGGATAATGGATATGAGTGTGATCAAAGAGGACGCAATTTTGTTTTTCATTATTTGATGATGTAATGTAAAACTTATGTATATATCCAGTAATAACAAGGCTATTAAACTAATATGTCTTTCAAGACTTGATCTCTTGTGATCATCCCAATGTTATATAATAATGCAACAACTCTGGGTAACTAGGGTCGAGGAGTAATAGTTCGTATCAGAAGAAGTTTAA
Source organism: Viscum album (assembly GCA_963277665.1). Taxonomy (NCBI): domain Eukaryota; kingdom Viridiplantae; phylum Streptophyta; class Magnoliopsida; order Santalales; family Viscaceae; genus Viscum; species Viscum album. The sequence continues at coordinate 1,208,335,548 of OY728146.1, read as the reverse complement.
TACAGTGATTGGAAGATAGATTAAGGAAAAATCTAATTAGAAATCACTTCCCTATGATAGACATTGAGGATTAGAATAGAGAACATATAAAATAATTAGTAATGTAAATATTATATTGTTTATCTAGGAAATACATTCATGTATAGTTACAAGCAGTTAGTGGCGACTTTGTACAGATGTACCATGGGGTAAAATCTGAAAACACTTCGTTGAGCTATAGTCGAACGAGAACTGGTCCATGACAAAGGGACTTGATACACTCTTGGTTACAACACTCTCGAAGGATACTCTTAGGATTATTCACATTTTAATTACCAACCAATTTGATGGATTTTAATATAAGATGAGAATAAATAAAATTTGTTAATACTATGGTGTTTTCGATTGAAAATAATGTGTCATGATATTCACTAAATGATTTTAAAACTATTGTTACTCAAACTATGATTTCTAGTTTTTATTCAATGGATGGTTTCCAAGTAGGTCATAGTAACATTGGAAATTATGTACAAGGTGGGAACGATGGTGTAAATTAGAAACAAAATGGAATTTTGATAGGCATAAAATATTTTGTGTTCATGATGATGATGGTATCCAAAAATATGATCAACAATATATACATTACCCTACTCCCAAACTCAACAAAGAAGAGAAATGCAGAGAATGACAAGAGCCCCAATATTTGATATTGTGGAGAAAAAGAATATCAATTTCCATCATGCTGGAAATTTGGAAGGAGACACCCATGAAAGTGTATCAGTTGAACAAAGAAATGCTTTATATGTTGGAAAGAATGACATAATGTAAATAATTGATGAATAAAAATGTAGTGTACTATAGAAGAAAATTAAATTGATCCTACGAATCCAATTATTATAATTTTCCATAAATGTAGGGGACCTGGGAATTTCCCAAGTCAATATATTATTATATACGATAACCACAAGGTCATGGAAGATCCTATGTAGAAATAAATGGATGTTGAAATGTTTAAAAGTATTAATGATCATTGTTGATGTGATTACTTTTGAATACTTTTCCCTTGTATGCATAACCCTACAGTTTTTATGATAAAATGATATTTTAGGAATAATTATCCTTTATTTTATGAATATTGTTATAAAGGAAAATTATGGTCTATATAATCCTTGAATTTGAATCAATTATAGGTTATTAATTTTTGGGATGAAAATGAGAGGTATGAGATAACCTGTGTGGTTAAATTTTGTTAGGGTTATTTTGAGAAATTTATCTAATTTTGGGAATGTTATAAAGTATATTTTTTGAAACAGGATAACGCACAGACCGTGTGACCACCCTATCATGTTAGATAAAACAATGGTAATCGAACCCACAACCAATGTTTGACTCAGATTTATCTCATACAACTAGACTACATGAAGTCCATTGCTAGTTTGACTGATTATTTTTAGTTAATAATAATTATATTTGGGATCTTATGTTTTATCAAATGGATTTCCATAGTATCAAAATACAATTTGGTGATTAAGTGATAAATGATATCTTGGATGATGTTCGCTCTATTAAGAACACAATATGTCTATAGAAAATAGAATACTATTGGATTTAATTTCCGAAGTAATGGTGGATTTTTTTGAATAATCTATGTTTTATATAGAGATTTTATTTATTAATGGAAATGATTAACCTATCATAGAGAATATGAGATTTGGTTAATTACAATTCTATATGAGGATTTAAGGGTAGTTGATGTCATATGGAGATAAATGTTAATATATACTTTAAAAGAATATGTTATTAAATTCATTCATGTTTTCTGTTTCAATATTAGTTTGGATTATATTAAAGAATTTTATGGACAATTGTTTATTGAATGGTCTTTATTTAACTGTGTGTATTATTAGTTTAATTTTGGAAATTGAGATTAGAATTTATTTCTATAATAGATTATCAATTTTGGAAATCATAGGATCTTGTACTAAACATTTGGTTTTGGTAAATCTCCAAAGATACATGACATATATAGCTCATCCTTTTTCGATTATGTGAATTCTCTGGAAGTTTATTCTACTTCTTTAGGTGTGACCAAGTCATCATGAATACTCATCATTTAGAATAAAGATGAGTTAGTGGTAGAAATTTATTAAAGGATGAAAATGAACATAAAAAGTAAGTATATCTCATTATGTTCTTAGTCAATATCATAAATAAATTCCAAAAAATATGGAAATGAAACTTTAAACAAAAAACATTGATCATTTACTTTTGTACTAGGAAACTAATGACTGTTTAACCGATCATGTTTTCGTGGTTTTCATGTTGTTAACAATATCCTGTTCATGTTTTCAATCACTCTCCATCAGATGTTAACACAAATTTTATCTTCCATACGAATGTTTTCATACATGGAATCCTAGTATGGGTTATCTCAGGTGACCTTTGTACATCACTTTCTATCTTTTAAAGTGCTAGTTTTATTGAATCTTTTTCTAATGTGGGACATTCAATGAAGATCAGAAGTCCAATTTTAATGTTGCAAGGATGCAATTTAAAAAAGGGGGAAGAATATAACACCCAAATATTTTATAGTAAGTTATTTTCTATAATGTAATTTAATAGTTTTCACTACACGCAACACTGAGTTCGACCGCACAACGACTTACAAAACTGGACATTCAAAAAATAGTTATGAATAATATCAACTAAATATTGAATTTTATGTACTCTATATAATTTTAACATCCATATTAAGTGTTTCTTAGACATTATCATTGGAAAAATACAATTATTCATAAAAAAGAAGTATTTTGAAAAAAATGATATTTTACCATCTTAGAATGGAGAACCCATTATAAATAAAATATTTCACAACTTTATATATATTCAGTTTGACAAAAGAAACTTATTTTTTATAAGAAAGATATAAAAATTTAGTTTGGAATAATTTTTGGTTCCTTTCAGATAACTTTTATATTTTAATGAAGAGTGAAAAAATACTCATCTTTAATTGAAAACAAATTATTTAATAAAAAAAATATATAGTGCTAAATTATACATTCGAATGGGTTTTATGTATAATTATATTATATATTTATCATTTAATATAATTTTTTTCATTTGAAGTAATTTTACATTTAAATTATACATAAACCCATATCAATTTTTTGATAGTTTGTACATCTCAAAAACCTGCTATCCTATTTTAAAAATTAGAATATTTTTTATGAATTAACAAAATACAGCTTCTCCATATTCTATTTGATAAAATAGAAAAAAATTTGGCATTTGGAATATAAAAATTATTTTTGGTGAATTCTCAGAATTATCCCAATAACATACAATTTTTGATGAATAGTGAAAAACATTGCATTATTAATTAAAGACGACTATTTATTTAAATAATTATTTTAAATTGAAATTTATTTTTACGTAAACATAGCCACATAATACCTATATTTTTGTAATTTAATTCATTGATGTCATTTTATAATAAGATTAGATATATAATATTTTATTGAACATTTTACTGTCTTTTACTCACATTCTAGGAACACTGGAAAATTTGCATAAAACATAATTCTTCAACTTACAGTGCATGAATTTCAAAAATCTGAGAGACACGAGTTACATCAGTAAGTAATATGTGGTTCAATAATATGAAAATAATAATGGGTGAATATTAACTTTGGAATTTTATTTACCACGGTTAAATGTAAATATTGTAATTATAATTAAAAATGAAATTGTAATTACCCTAAAACATGTACCTATCCTATTGTTTAATTGTTTTTCGACCTAAATCAACTTTAAAAATATAATATTATCATTCTTATCATCATGGATTTGGTTAGGACATTTATAATTATTTTATTTAAAGAAGAGTTTAAAGTATTAAATTCCATGATTAATAACTAATCCATTTTCAATATAGTGTTATACATAAGATAAATAATACTATAAATATTATTTATAAATTTAAAATGATTTCCTACATCATGGTATTATATTTATAATTTTTAGACAATAAATAATTAAATTTATTTATAAAAAAAATGATGATGCGATAATAACCTTATCAATGAAATATTAAAATAATTGATATTATAAATATCCAAATAAATGTATATTGTGACTTTTAATGATTTCAAATATTTTTATAGGTTAATATTACATTTTAGTGTTGATTAAATGTATTTTATTTGATGTAATCATGTTTCTTTGACTTTCACAAAAACCATATACCAAATAGTTTAAAAATTGACATGAATGAGTATTTAAAACAAATACTATATTATTAAATGATATAATATTGCTAAAAATACAAGGTTCAGACAAAGGACATATATAATGATATATATTTAATTAATGAACAACTTTATTTTTTCTTTGAATATTATAGTATGTTTATTATCCATGTAATATAAAAATATTAGAAGACATGGTAAAAGATAAACTTTTTAACTAAGAATTTAATCTAAAAGGTAAGGTTAATATATTGAACTAAACATCACTAAAACATATTGGATGAAATGATATAGACCCATATATACTGTATCCTTTAAATAAATCCATTTATAATGATTATAAACTGTAAGTGATTTTATAATAAAATAATATTTCATGATTTTCTTAAAGTGAAATTCACCTCTCTTATAAAAGGATACTTCCCCTTATCTAACAATCACATCATAAAAGACATTTAGATCAGCATTAATCTTCTTAAATATCCTCAAAAATACCATAAAATGAACTTAGAGGACTTAATTTTACCAAACATACAAACTAAGGATCCATTTTTATCAAATCCAAATGATGCACCAGAATAAGAGGTAATAATTTCATCACCACTTACAATGTTCTATTCTTCCTCCACTTCCTCTATCATTGTTGTTTTCAGACCAAAATAATAACTCTAGTACCTTCTACATACTGTTATGTTGTTATAAATATGGTACAACAATTTTCAATATTCTATCCATCCTATGAATGACAAAGTCACAATACGTGTATATGTATGGCTTACCATCTCCACACCGTGGTATTGTTTGTTATTCAACACATCATTAATTGGATGGGTATAATAATGAGTATATCATATATAAATAGTAAATATAACATGTTAATGATTCTGTAAATATAATATACCATCCAATTATGTACAATTTCACCACTAATAAAATGTTTTTGACACTCATTCGTACGTACGGTTTACCGTCTCCACGACGCGATGAGATTTCATTCACTATCATAACTATTCAAAAATAACTTTCATTTGATTATTTAGAAATAATTTTTTACAAAATAATATCATTCTTGATATTAATTAAATAATAAATATCCAGAACAAAAATTACTTACATAACAAGACATATATAAGGAAAATGAATTAGTTAACACCCAAAACAGTGATACTATGGAAATATCATTTACAAGGAAATTTTAGATGATATTATATGATATAATATGACTTTTTTGGTTATATTATAATATAATAACAATTATTTCACTATAATACTGGAGGTAAAACTTTCCTCTACTAAGGAAAAGTAAAATGTAATGGGATTTTATCAAACTTTTTATTCTCATGAGATTCATGCTATATTTTCCAATATTTCTTTTTTGTGTGGTGTATGTACAGCCCATGATTTGTAATCATTTTGTAATATAATTTAATTTATGGGTATTTACAACTTTAAATTATGATCCATATTTCATGGGGTGTATGTTTCATATGTTACCAAATCCTTAAGTGAATTTCTAATTTCAATATCCACCCATTTGGTTTTATGCATACTTTAATGATTTTTCTACACCAAGATTATGTGTGAAATCACTATTGGTTTTTATGTATTAATATCCCCTCCCATTTCGGTGTATATTATTTTTATACACATAATCACTACATTAGTAAATTTTCAAGTCATCTATATTAGCTTGATTAGAGTAATCTTAACTCAATTTCTATTCATTGAGCTAATAATCCTAGTCATTGGTGTTGTTTTTACAAGAATATGTGTTAATGTACTCAGATATATTTACACTAAATATCAAATAATATTGAGTGTATTTATAATTTTCACACATAATTATTTAATTTATTTATCCTTAACCAATGTATACAGTCTTTATAAGGGATTTCATCTAAATTTATATTTCATTGAGACTAGTTTGTTGTAATGCTCAAATTAACTTTTATATGCTATATATATTGTACTTTAACAGAGTATATCATGAATCCATTTATTCTCATGATATTATAACATTTTTATTACCTCAATTATTTTTATTAAATCCTTTCTCATTTGGTTAGGAACTCTTACTAAAATATCATTTTAAATCTTATAATGATTTATTTATCTAAATATTTCTCATTATGTCCATGTTTTAAAAATGTTTTCAAGGATTTATTTATATGGACATGAATTTTCTAAAATTAAAATTCCACTTAAATGTTTCAATGTTTTATGGGGAACTTTGATTCAAAAATCTATTTTAAACTGCTTCTTGATAAATAGTGAGGCTTTTAAATGTATTAAAAAAATGGTTATTTCTCTCAAATTGTTTTATTGATTATTTTATTCTATGTAAATATCCTTAATTATTCATGATTGAGGTTGATTTTTTATAATACAATATTCTATATTGTATTGACTGAATATGTTTTACTATGGATGTGATATTTTTATACCATTCATCGGTGGTAGTTAAAATACTGACATTTTGTATGTTTGTTTTAATACGAATGGTTGGATTATGTTCCAACATTTTCATATGAGAAATTAATTAGACTTAGTATGTGATGGATTGAGCCTGGTATATCTCTTTGATTCATCAGTATGTCTTATGAGACAATCTAGTTTCTTGGCATAAGGTTTGAAAAAATCTTATTCGTAGTCTTGGCACGAGACCTTGACTATGTGGTTATGATGTCCAACATTATGTGTTCCATCATTATAAAATTAGCAATTGATTTTACAAGTGATTATTTAACTAGTACAATATCCATGTGAATTAGTAAATGGAATTAAATGATTTATCTTTTCTATATTATTTAGATGTTTATATTTAATAGTCTGTTGTTTTAGTTTTATATATTTCCTTAAATATATATTATTATTTATGATTTTTTCTTCTGTATTGTAATCCCTACTAAGCATCGGAGCTCACCCCTTTGTTATCTTCCCTTTTTCCCAGGATGTAATGTAGTATATTATCTTTAACCTTAAAGGATAGGCAAAAAGATATGAGTTTTTTCAAAGGTGACACAATGTTGTTTTTGTTTATTTCATGATACAATGTAAATCATATATATGTATCTAGTACTTCCATGGATACTAAACTAATCAATATTTCATGGCTTGATATTTTTTGATCATGCCAATGCCATGTAATAATGCACTGACTCTTGGTAACTAGGGTTATAGTTTCACAAAATAATTATTTGATAGATGTCACAATGAAATTTTTAACCACTATGTTTACATTTTAATGGAGTAAATAATTTCATTACCTGTAAAAAATGATATAGTGCTGAATTAATATGTGTAATAAAATGAGAAAAATGTTTTTACTACTAAAATATATATATTAAGAATCATAATAATGTACATGGGCTTCCTTAGACTATGTGTATACTAGCTATCCAAGAATAACCTCAAACCGAATGGGATTGGATTCATTATATCATGGGGTTTCCTTGGGGGGAATCTATGGAGTGTATGGAAGTGTTGGGATGTGTGTCAATAATCATGAGTAAAGATAAATGGTATCTTGGCTTCATTATATAGGAAAAGAGGTATATTTCATTTTAAATTTGGTTTTGGTTTCTACGTATTAAAATATTCAAAACCAAAAACCATAACATGGTTTTTTAGATGTGTTATAAAAATTATTAGTGATTTTCATTTCTTTGGTTGAAAAATTTATTAACGTATTAAAATATTAAAAGTGGTGATATAGAGATGAGTCAAACCATAAAAGATATTGTTCTAAAATCCTAAAATATATAATAAGTCTAGGAATATTCATAATGGCTTTTAAAAAATAAAAAATATTAACATAATATATCATTATTTATAATGGATAAAATATTTTTGTCTTTGGATACTATTTATATTACTTATTACATAATTTTTAGGTCATCTTGATGATTTAAAATAGAATGTATATTTTTAGGGTATAAAATTTTTACCCAAAAATTAAATACTCAAAATATTTTAAAAAATTCTCCAATGTATTATTTTGAAATCCTAATTCTAAAAAAATTGATTTCACCTATATAATTTTACAAATATGTGATTTTTTACATTTAAAATGTCAACTAATAAATATGGTAAATTATTTATTTTAGGACTAAATAATTTTTTTGAACAAATATAAAAACAAAAGATGACATCATAAAAAATGTATTCTCAATTATATTTACTGAAAGTTAAATAATAATAATATCTTATGAAAATATTTTTTTCCATTATACAATAAATCACAAAAATATTTTTCTTCATTGAATTTGAACATTATCCAAAAATATTATCGGTGTTTAATTTAATAAAAATAAAAAACCATATAAACTCGAAAAAATTGAATGAACATATACTAATTATTATATAAAAATAATATACATACTCATATTTATAGGGTCCTGTTACATATCTCATTATTAGGCTAGATAACATTATAAGGGTAAGGTACGTGATGGGGGGACTTTAATGGTGTGGTTTAGTGAACATGGATTGGGTCATGAAATTTATGATCTTGAACTTCTCTCATAAAACGTTTGTCTTATTATTATGTAATTTGATCACATATTAGGATTATTCAAGGTAAAATCCCTTAAATTTTATCTCCATAAAAATCTCTGATAAATGGGCTTCATTAGGAAAAATATTATTTTTTGAGGCCATCACATCCATTGTATGTGAAAATTGTATTTGTAAAAACATATATTTTTACAAATCATTTTATAACTCTTAAATGGATATATTATCAATGATAATGATACATTAATGTCTTTTTAATACAATTTGAATAATTAGAAGAAGAAAAATTTCTTGTTTTTTCAATAATAATTTTATATAAGATGACATTTAATAAATGTTAAAGGGTAATATTATTTATAATAGTTTATTTCATTACAATATTCCTCATATAAGAAATTTCATCCTCATAATTTTTATTTCCAACATAGAAATAATTGAGGGTAACTAAACTTCATCACTTCCTCAAGTTCCCATGTTTCTTCATTAAACTTTTATTTTCTCTAAAACACATTGAAGGGGGAATTATTAGATTTTAAAGAATGTTTTATCTATGATCTATGATATTAAATGGATTATATTAATAGTAAGGGTCTTTCTACAGTGGTACCACCTATGGATTGAGTACATGCGAGGTTTCTATTATTTACTCTCTCATGAGGGATACATGGAGTACATCACGTAATTAAGATAAGTTCAATGAGTGTTATAGATGATTTTCCACCACTCGGATACGATCAAGGATCTCAAAAGGGAAGATGTACCTTGGATTGAGCATTACCTTCCTCAAAAATCTCATCAATTTCTTCCATGGTGATATTAATAGTAATACCATGTCTCAAAAATCCAAATTGATGTGTCATTGATGATTTTTAGCATAACCATTTTGTCGATTCAGAGCATCCTTGTTGTTATGTTGATTGTACTTAACCTCATCAAAAATTTAATTATTAAAAAGAATTAATTGACCAAATTCATCCCAACATGTCAGTACTCCCCACCTCTTCCAAAAAAGGGATTCATAGGCCTCCATTTCCATACTCAGTTTGAAAATATTATTCTAAGAGAACCTCGTTAGAGATAGATATTGGTCCCATACTCTTTTAATGTCAATTGAGAATGAACTCAATATACCCTGAAGTGTTTGGATAGTCCACTTATATTGTTATTTTTTTTGAGGAAACTATGTCATACTAAAGTTAATCATAATTAATATAGGATTATGAAGACTTTTTTTTAATTATATATGTTAATACTCGATCTCAATCCGATATAATTTACAGTGGTACTCCATAAAACCTCACCACTTATCTGATTTAAATCCATTCATGTTGATCTACTAAGAAATTTTTTCAAATCATGATGATATGTGCACTATTTTCATACCCATCCACAAAAACTCATATAGCATTGTTCCGTTTCAATGTATTTGAATGTATTATGAAAATTTCTATGGTGATGTTTTTTCATTTCTATATTTGTTTAGGTAATGGTTTGATTATCCCTTTATATTTATATCTTTAATCCTTAACATAATAATATATCATGAAAATTAAGGTATATTTTATGATCTAATTTCTTACGGTCTCTAACCAATTTTGTGATTTGAGATCTCGATACAACTTTGTGTTTATTGGGTGAATAGATAATTCCAAACAATGTTCACTATAAAATGTATTCTTCTTTACCTTAGTATTTAATGGAACACATTATCTTGACCCAAATCTAGAAATTCCTTCTTAACTAAAAAGAAAATATGAGGATTTTCATTTTCTTATAGTTTCCACATTCCTCTAAATTCACAATTCAAAATTTTCAGAATCCTTTAACTATTCAAGAAGAGATTTTTGAGAAGTAATTTTGTAATTAATTGATGATTTTCCATCGTTTATGATTCACATGTCCATCAACATCAATTATATGTAGATTGGATCCTCCTCACCTCTCATCAATTATTAAATGGAAAGATATTATATATATATGTAGAATCAAAAACATTATTTTCATTTCAAGGATTGTAATGAATTGAGATGTCCTTATATGTTGTCAAATTAAAAAATCTCCATTTTCTCAATATTGATATATTTCTATGTAAATATAAATTTGATGTTCTTATGACATGTATATATTTCACCATCGACCCCAAAGAGATGACGTTATCATATTCTCTAAGTGGATATTATTACATCCAAATCAATAACAATAGTCAGATAATTATTTTAATGAACATTCAACACCCTTAATGCACAGTCTACTACATTGTCATTTTTCATCAACACAAAGCCCAAACCCTTCTTCAATGAAATGATGAATACTACGAAATTTTCTCCTCTTGTGGGTATTGTGAGGGAATGGGAAATGATAATCATATTTTTTAACTCCTGGATGCTTTCATCACATTAATAATTCCAAGAAAACATGAATCCCATTAAAGAAATATTAGTAGGATGTTTCACCAATCACAAGAAATTTACCTCAAATTAGAGATAATACCCATATAACCATTGGTAAATAGGAATATTTGTCACAGATTTTGTCTTAAAACAAGCGTTGATTTATTTTTTCATTGTTTGATCAATATATAACCTATTGGTTGGGATAATGATACCTAATAATGAGTCTTCATTAAAAAATAACTCACACTTCCTTTACATGGCATAAATATTATTTTTCTTGACGGTCATTATCATAGTTTACAAATACTCTTCATCATCCCCCTAAATTTTGGATTATATTAGGATATCATCTATATAGATTATAAAGTATATTTCAAGTTAATCTTTAAATTCTATATTCATAATCTCTATAATAATTTCTAGAGTAATAGTGAGTGTGAAAGAAAAACTGTGAACTCATAGTTCACATACAATGTACAAAAATCAATCATTGGAATATATTCATTCATTACCACTACATGGTTACATCCTGACTGATGGTACACCTTGTAGAAGTATTTTTCTCCATGGTGAAGATCATAAAAGTCATCAATATATGTTCGATGATACATGTTCCTTCTCATGATCTTGTTAAAATCATGATAATCAAGGAAAAGGCAGAGTTTCCCATCATTCTTCTTAATGAGGTGGACTTGTGCAGCCCCTAGTGAAGCACACGGGTGTATAAAAACATTATCCTGATTCAACTATAGTATTTTATTTATCTCCCCAAGTTCCACAATAGACATCATATATTGTATAATGTGTATTTGAAACACTCTATATATATGATTGATTGAAAATTCAACATACCTTCTTTGTGGAAGACCATAAATTTCTATGGGAATCACATTAGCGTATTCCGTAACAATAGGTATTTGTTCGAGGATGGTCCTCTTCATTTTCTTGATAATATGAGATAGATACACTTTCTCATTGATAAATAATATACTTTCTTGGGATGATGGTGTTAAAAAATATTCATTATCCTCTTAGAACTACTACAGAATTAGGTGTCGATTCTACATATAGAGAGTTGTTTCCTTCTCATGTAAATTTATGTTGACTCTATATAGGGAAATACATTTATATCGTATTCCATCAAATTATGTATGAAAGGTTTTACTTAGAATATCATCGCATAAATTGTGAGAGGGGTGTAATTATATACATGGGATGCAATAATTTCTGCATTTTCCATTTTCACCGACTACATTACTTACATGATTTTTCGTTGTGTTTGAATATTTCTTCTGAACATTCCTAATATGAAAGAATGCATATAAATGACCTAATAATGTATGTTAACTATTCGTAAATATGTAACTATCTAACTCTCACTACATCAAAGCTGGGATTCACATCAGTGGTAGTGATGGAAAATGCTCTCAATTACTACATTTATGGTATATAGATGCGTTAGAAACACCATGTCATTGGAAATTAGTTTAAAAATTGACATGATTCCTTGGAGTTGAAGTAATAAACAACATTCAAATGGTTTATTGGAACATTCCTTTCCTTTTTCTCATTTTAGGGTTTCCCTAGTTAGAAACTATTAGCATTATGTCCAACCTTCCCACACATAAATCATATCTTCGTCCCCCTTTGGAAATATTAGGGGTGCTTCGTTTCTCACCATTGACATGTGGGATGCTAAAATTTCATAGAACTATTATGTATGTCTATTAGACCAGTAGAATTAAACAAAAATTTCCAATTCTTATACTGTTAATATCATTGGGATTCTGGTATCTCTATTTCAACTTAATTGAAACATTAGACAATCTCCTCATAGCAATCAACATCACATATCACCAAATATTTTTGTAGACTAGGTTTTAGCCCACAAAAGAAAATCTCAACCTTACATTCATTGGTTATGACATTGTTATTTGGAATATCATACATTTCTTGTGAATTTTTAATGATAAACCATAATATATTTTTCTTCTTTTTTATTGAGGATGGGGAAATCCTTTTCCATTTTATGTCATAGAGTGTGAGTAAAATATTAATCAAAAATAATTTTCCATTATTCCATCCACTCCATAACATATATGTATTACCTAGTATTCATATTCTTGATCATTTTCCACAACTAATTATCTTCTTTATCCATGCAATAATTAGCCACCATAACATTATATATCCTAATACATTTATGGTTGGATAAGAAATTATCATTGGAGTTGATCCGTGGTTGCATTATTTAAGGATAATATGTCCCGTTGAATATAGGTTTCCCTCATCACATGAATCTTCCAATTGTGGGGTGTTATGTCTTTGGAGGGTTTTGGAGCTCTTCTTGATCTAGGATTCTATTTTAAAAATGAGCTAGCTACGAGAGTATCATGACAATATATTCGATTCCCTCTCCAATCATATTTGGAATATTGTGGGGGGAAGTCACCACATTGGTCATCACAAATATTGTTGATCCATGTTTTCCAATTCCCCTCCATTGGGTAGAATAAAACTAAAATTATGGATGAGTATTTTAATTAGTTATAGACATAAAGGGTAATCTAAAGAAATTATAAGGATACCATATAGATTGAATATTTCATTAAATTATTAATTTATAAGAATTATTTCATGTTCTACATGATTTAAATCAAACAATATATTCTTATGGTATTTGTATCATTCCACTAATAATTGTTCGTAATGTGACTTTGATTTTACAACTACATATCCACTTGGATTGTAAAATCAATTCTGTAGTATGCCCAATTTTAATTTACCATGTTACCTTGAGTCAGTCCCGGAACACCTTGTCGGAGTTGTTACTCCTTGGTATATATATTCAAGAACCACATCTTGTAGTAGTTTCTATACAAGTATATATTTTCATGACAGAACTCATACTCTATAATTAAATAAATTGGGATTTTTTCTTATACATAGCCTTGTCACTAAGTCTTTATTTAATGTTTTCTAATACTAATCCAAAAAATTATTAAACCATTTTTCTTATGCCAACTAGAATAGCCATAATCTTTGTTATATAATAATAAAAAATTCATCAGATAAAAGTATAATTAATACCACCTGAAAGATCAATAAATATTTTGATTTTGGAAAAAAGGTACATGACATAACATTTTTATCATGGGATTCAACAAAATAAAATCCATGAACATAAGATAAAAAACCCCAAAAATGAATGTAAAAGGTATACATAGTCCAAAGTCTATAATAGAAAACACCAATTATTGTGACCCCATAATCATTTATGAACTAAAACAATCTATATTATCTATTTTGACTTGGATATGTCACCTACTCTATCATAGAAATTATAAAAATAAAGAAAAATACATATATATATATATGGGTAAGAATATATATATATATATATATATATATATAACCAGTAGGATCATCCACCATATCTCTCATGAATATTTTGTTGAAGCATACTAAATCACTATTGAAAAAATATTTAAACTAAGTCAACATCTAATAATGACCAGCTATCTCTCATCTTCATCTATCCACATTATCCTAGTAACACATTCAAATACAGTAACATAATAATTGATGAATACGTCTATGATGGTACCCCACAACCACTTACCCAAATATTTCATCCCTTCATTCCCCCAACAACACACTTCGTCAACTCCAATCTCATCCCTTGTCCACTTATAAACAAATAATAAAGAAATAACAAGATTATAAATCCACATCCCCAAAACCATTATTATATACCCATATATCATAACCTCATAGTTGATGAATAATTTAATAAATAAGTGCAGCGTTATTGATCTATAATATTCCAATATACTTCCACCACCATGTATCCAACCACAAAACTATGTGAGTCAGTACACATACACTAAATCCTCACACCCTTAAAGCTCATATATATATATATATCTTTATATCAACATGATTCAAAATATATAATGATACATATTAAATATTAATTAATAGGAATATACTAATATTTAATGAGAAAATAAAAGGAATATATCATATCATACAACCAATATTATTATTTCCACCTTCCATGTAGTGAGGTATCAAAGCAATCACATGTAAATAAATATTATTGTGGTAAAAAAATACATCATTAAATCATGGGAATAATGAACATAGTCTTGATGTATAAAGACAAACCACAGTCAATGTTATTGGGATACATAGATGTATATGGTGTTGGTTCATCAAATGATATTAATTAAACATTAGGACGATATTATTTATCTTTATATATTTTATATTTCTTTTCTAGTAAAGAAACTATATTTCAATCGAATGAGCATTGAATATGCTGTGTATATTTCCATATTTCAATTACGCACATAGCTATTATGGATGACACATCATCTTGATTATATAATAGTTTAAGTGGATTATCTTATCATAATCAAATATGACATTTTATGTGCAATAAAACATTTAAAGAATACACTTCATCAATCACTGACAAAGAACATTGTGATCAAATATCAATTTATCAAGGAGAAGGAGGATTAAGAGAGTGTAAATATGGACAATGTACCTATAGTGCTAAATTTCATGAACATTTAGTCAAATTCTTTACCCTTAGAAATAATTAGGAGTCATCGAGTTGCACTATGTGTTTAGTCTACTCCCGGCACTTGAAAATGTGTGGATATGGAACCTCTCCTACTCCTATTGGAATTGTATTTTTTCCCAAATGTACTTATATATTTTCATTAACTTTTTGATGTCCATAAAGGAGTGACCATTAGGTTCATTGACAAAGGGGGAGAATGTTTACAATTAAAGGGGGGCACAATATCTTTGGCAAAGACACGAGGATAAACTGACAAGTTGAGCATTGAGATAGAGGGAGTTAATCAAGATAGGTAAAAAGGTGATAGGGGAGAATAATGATGAGAATTCCTTAGTGCTATGAGGAAATAGATAAGCATAGCTTGAAAAACTTTATTCATTCCTAAATATGATAACCCATCTAGTGAGAAATGGAGAGTATTAAATCAGACGTTTCCAGTAGTGATAAGTCAAGGAAGATATATCATGACAGTAGAGTGATTCGATGAAATCAGTTGATTGTTTTCATGAATTTGTGTCAGTAATGAAGTGATACATAGAAGAAAATATAATAATACTCTTGTTGTTTCACTCCAATCATTATCCACGTGGTATTAGAGTATGTGTTGAATGAATCCTTGATCGATATCTGAATCACAAGAGCTGAATGGTTGAAAAATATGTAGAGAGCTATAATGGGGATTCAATTTATTAAATATATGTAAACAATTGGAAAAAGGAATGATGTGCATGAATGATTTGTAAATGTGAATGGAATATGATGATTCAAGAAAGAAACATGCCCGCCCAATATGGTGTCCCATGGGGCTCTGCACGCTCGAAGAGGATATCATGCGATCAGTGGAATATTCCACACAGGGGTCATCGATGTTTATAAATAAGAGGTGACCACCCTCATTCAAAAAAGTTCAATACATAGAGAGAATCCAGGAACTAAATCATGTATGAATATTATGAAAAAGACGTTGTGTGAATGATTTTTATTTTCATGCATGATAAGAATTTTGTGCATAATATTTGTGTTGCACATAAGATTGATGTTGTTTGTAAGGGGTGTTTCACGAAAATAGTTTAATCTGATGTGCAACAAATTAATGTTTCATGCAAGATGTAGTATGTGTTGCATAGATGATTTGAGGATTCCGAGTAATAATTTGGAATGGTTATATTAATTATATGATGAAAGCGGGACATCAATATAGCATCTACAAACAGTGGAGGATGCATTCATTAATGATAATTTTGGGACCTATAAGTCTATTAACTATGAGTGGATCATCTGAAGAAGCATTGAGAACACTTCAGTTGAGAGATAAGTGAGATTTAAAATTGTGATTGGTTGTAAACCAAGAGTGATGGTGGGTTCACTCCAATCATTGTAAATAACATTGTGCTTTTACTAGATTTGGTATATCGGCACATCGTCATTTAATGCTCCTTGGATGTAGACCCGTGATAGTGAACAATGTAAAATCATTGCGTCCTATGCATGATTTAATTTTTTTTCATACCTTGCTATGGGAGTGAAAGGTAAGATTGTTTTGTGTAATGGCAAAACAACTTTAACATGGGATGCATGTTTTATTTGTCAACCCCTACCCCCCCCCTTCGGTATTTGACCTAGTGGACCTAACAAAACCATATATAATAATATAAAAATTAGTGAATGATCACTTCCAATACCATCGTAGAGGAATGATTTATCCACTTAACTAAGTTCAATCACAATTATATCCCTCTCATATAGAATAATGTTCCGATCCTATTATAGCATGCTCTTACATAACCAGGTTCGATATCTATTTTTTCCGTATTATGCTAAATCGTGTTCTCTCCCCATTCTTGTCCTTTCTATATCATGATATATAAATTATTAACCAAATTATAATATTTATATATAGGTTACAAATATTACATTATAAAAAAATTCATATTTCTACAACAACCACATTAATCATTCCACATTTTAGATCCCATAAAAAGAAACGGGTTTCATAAATATTTCATCATTTCATAACCACATAAAATGTAAGAGAATTCTAAAACACCATTTCATCATGCACATAAATAATATATAAAAAGAATAATAATGGTATTTGGGGATCATGTACCCAATAAATCATAGTTGTATTAAATAATCAGGTCGTAAATGAAAAATAATTTGGAAAGATCACGCGAATACTTTCTGGTTGAAATGTTCCATTCTATATTGATTTTTTTTGAAAATCCATGAAATTATAAATGAAAAACATATAATTTAAATGAACATTTTATGATTTAAAAGGAAGAATCAAATCATTATGGTTTCATAACACCCTAAAAATCTATTTGTGACATCATATAAGTTAGAAATCATTCTTTATGTGTGTTTTTTAGAAGATACACAATGTACCTTATTTGGAAAATGATTAAAATATTCCTATAAAATTGTATATTTAATATAAAATAATTGGAACAAAATAAATTTAAAATTAATAAGACAATAGAAATTTCATTTTTCGAAACATTTTTAAAATATAGGGACCGTAATATAAATATTCCCCAGTGGATATATGAACATAAATAATTCAGAATAATGATGAATTTGTTAAATGAACCCTTATTATAGGTCTCATTTCCTCCACATGTGTCTGATATTTCATTATAGTGGATTTTTAAATACTAGTAACTTATAAAATAATTATATAAATATTATTCATATTATTTATAATCATTATAGAATAATTTTTTTCTCTTTTAATAAATATATTTTATTTAGTTCACTATCTCAAATATTAATTTCCTTTTTTTTCTCATGCATGTTTTTATAGAATATCACAGTTCTCTTCAATAAGATATAGATCAAAAATATTAATAGTAATATTTATTTCATAAATATAATATTTATTAATTAAAAACATGTTTTGAAAAATAAAAAATATTTAACATAGAAAATTAATCTCCATTCTTCATAGAGACAATATTCCATACTTATGTAAGAGTGCTGATATCATTTGTAAATGGTGGAAAGGGTAAGTAAGTTAATGGTATATTGAATTTCAAGAATCAACATTATTTGATAATTATTATATACATCCATTATTTAAATCATCATAACCATCCAAGTATTGTGGGGATGAAAAATGAATTACAATACTATATGGAGAAGGTAAGTCATAAATACACACATATGGTGATTTAACTATCCATGTGATGGATAAAATAATAATATAGTTATTTAATAATTATAATAACATATAACTACATAGATTATACTAGAATTAATTTTTTAGGATGGTAAAAAATCATGATGAAGTATTAGAAGATATTATCATGAATGTGGTTTGAAAAACAATTACCTTTTCATCAGTCATCATCTTATTGATCCCAATTAAGTTATATATTATTTGAGTTAGTGGATATCCAAGACGTCAACAACCTATCCATGGATATTGGAAATAGGTATAGGTAGAATATTTTCGAGCTAGAACAGTCAATGTCATATAATGAAGCCATAATGGATGTGCCCATTTATAAATGATGTGATGGGGACTTTTTATATTTCTCAAAATATTAAATTATTTCAAATTCTGTTTCTATCTACATAAAACCAAATGGTTATTGATTCGAATTAATTATTGGTAAAATTATAATATAATCATACAATATATTTTATACATGATTTCAATTCATTTTATACTATACTATTTAAATTGACCCTTAGTTAACCATTTTAATCTTTGAAATGGTAGCAATTTCATTTAATATTAATAATTTTCATATTTTACTAATATAGTATCACATGTCCTATAAATTGACAATTTTTCACTTTTCGGACCATATTAAAATAAATTTTTAATATTTTAATATGATTATGATTCTAGATCATTTAATAACATATTAATCTCAAAGAAAATTATTATTGTAAATTTTCTTACTATTCTATATTTTGAATTAAAAAATACAAGAAAAAAATTTAATTATAAAAAACAATATTATTGTATCCCAGACATGTCATGTTATTTTATATAATTATTTTATCACAAAAAATATTGAAATTCATTTTTCTTTTAATATTTTTAATAAAATTTATTTTTTTCCTAATTAAATAATTATCTCATCAATATTTTATAAGAATTTAGAGTAATATTATAATATATAAAAATTATAAATAATTTATCATGATGAATACAAATAATTAATCATTCCATGTAATATATATAGTTGATCATATCATCTTATCAATCCATCATTAAAAAATTAAATCTTACTTAAGAAAAAGTGTCACATAAATTGTATTTCATTAAAAAAAGTATTATAATTAACATAATCTACTCCAAGTGGCTCTAAAAAGTAAAAAATAAATTTACAAATTTAAATATAGATTATCAAGTTTAAAATTGAAACATATATCCATTCATGTCATAATAGATTCCCCGTGTAGGCTCATAAGAGTAATTTAGTACAATGAATATAGCAGTCTTTGATTTTCAATTTTTTTAAATTATATTAAAATCAATTTATGGAAATTTACCGTATAAAGAACTCAATTTTAAACAATTATTAACAAGGTTCAAAATAACTACATTCAGTAATAAATAGATGAAAAATCATTTCCCATATAACTTATTTTTAAGCCATATACACTTGTTGTTTCTTTAATAGAGGCATTTAATTTTAACATAGTCTATATTAATAAAAAATAAAAAAAATAACTTTTAATACCAAATATGAACACAAAAAATATAACTGTAGAACAAATTTTCCAAATTTATAAATAATGCGTTTGTCAATTTAATTTAAAATTAAATAGTCAAACTGTAGTGAAAAAATATTTTCTCAGAATAATTCCATTTTTAAAAATATTTTTTTTTGGAAATTATATAATAAATTAGACTTTAATAATCAAACATGTTTTATTTAAAATATATATTAACTATGTAAAATTTAAAACAACACCAAAAAAAATTTATATTGTAAAAAAATTATAATAAAATATATTTCTTAGTATAATTTGTATTTTTCCTGATTCCTTGAAAAAAATTCATATTTTTTAACAAAAATATATGTTAAATAAATTTAAAATATTTAAATATATATTGACATTAATGTTATGAATATATTTTACATAAATTCTAAAAATTAACATTCACTAATAAAAGGATGAAATCACATTTTAAAAAACTGCCAATGAAATGACTTTAAGAAAATTGTGTGATCATTTTCTATGAACATACCATTTTAATAATATTTAAATATATATTTACTTCATAAATTAATTATTTCTATTGAATCTCATCAATTTAATAGAAATTTTATTTCAACACATAATATATTAATAATATTCTTTGGTTCACCTAAACATGATATTTTATTCTACCCAATCCAATAAAAAATAATATTATTTATAGATCTATTATATAAGAATATTTTGTTGTTAAAACAACAGCACAAACCCCTTGTCATTAAAAAAATGATCCCCCAATAAAATTTCATGAACTAA
Organism: Viscum album; assembly: GCA_963277665.1. NCBI lineage: Eukaryota > Viridiplantae > Streptophyta > Magnoliopsida > Santalales > Viscaceae > Viscum > Viscum album. The sequence goes on along the minus strand of OY728146.1, from coordinate 1,208,314,339 downwards.
TCCATATAAATTAAGTTATGTACATAACAAGAGAAGCATTTCTTCACAAAACAATTTATTTCTAATATTTCTTCAAACACCAAATGTGTGTCTTATCAATACAACATATATAGGTAGTAAAAAAATAGGTGAATATAATTAAAACAACACATATTTATGGTATATGATCTTACATGTATAGGATAAGGTACCAACTATACAATGGTCGGAGAGACAAATAATGAAAAAATGTCAAGATTCAATAAATAATCACATTTATATCTATATATCCATTCATATTTTCTTAATATCCAAATTTTATATCATTGATAAATAAATTAAATAATAGATTCTACTATGGTTCCTCTGTGGGTATGTCTTTCTCATCTCCCTCTCCCCTTCCAGAACCCAGCAATTCTTTGTATATTAGGGAATTTGGTTGGACGTTTCCTTTGCGCTGATTCACGTACTACTGCGGTTTGTCATCCGGTAAAACCCTACATCTGTGTGGAGGTGGATGATTCAAAGGCTCCAGGTTAGTTCGTGTGGATTGAATCTGGCGATGATATCAGGTGCAAGAAACCAGTGGTCTTTGAGCATTGAGTGGAGTACAATTATTCTTGTCGGCAACTTGGTCATTAGTGTGCTGTCTGCAGGCAGGGTGAACCCAAAAGAAAAATGAAGGAGCAAGAGAGGATTGTTGCAGATGGGATTCATGCTCATAGAGTGTGCAATAAGATGTAGTGTATAAGGCAACAGTCGGGTGCCAAGCCTCCTTTTTCCGGGGCTACAGATTGGAAGAAAAAGTAATTGAGAGGTCCAGACAAGGATAAATCAATAGAAGTGAGGGATGATAAACATCCCCTGACATTGCCTCAATCTAGAAGTGGGAGGTTTTATGGAATGGAGGTGGTGGTTTGGACGGGTGGCATGGTGAAAGATCCCTTTGCTGCATCTTCTTTAAGGGTCAACTAGCAAGAATTTGATCAATAGATGCTGGGCATCCAGGTGGGAGGTTTTGTTAATGTTGTGGTTGAGGATGTTGTGTCTGGTCTTGAGAACACAGTGCAGAGGATTTCCATGAATAAGATAGAGCATTGTCCATGGGATATGATGTTTAAGAAGGTTTTTGATCACTTAAACTATGACCTGGACTTGTAAATTTAGATAAAGTGGATGGGAAAGAAGTGGAGTTGGGCACTCAAGAGGACGGTGTTGGCATTGCAGTGGTGGGAGAGCAGCAGGATCCAGTTCATTTGTAGGGAGTGAGTTGTGATGCTACTGGGGCTGTGGAGGCTTTTGTGCCAGAAAGGATGACTTATGTTGATCCAATACAGAATGAGGGGATGCTACATGAAAATGTGGTCGATGTGCGGAAAGATGGTAGTCTCTTGAGGTATGCTGCTGATCCACTAGAAGCTGCAACTGGGGTAGGTGTGATGAAACTGATGAACTGACCCCAATGGCCTGCCATAATTGATGTCAACAAACAGGTATAATAGGTTTGTGGTTCAGAGGATGGTTATCGGGAGGTGAAAATTTTGGGATAATGGGGTGATATCTCGGATAGCGACATGGAAAAGAATCGTCATGTGGTGTGACCTTCTTAAAGAAATTTTGTCCAGGGTGCAAGGATGAAGGTACAAGGGGAGGAAGGTGCTAAGACCGCCCCACCACAACCAAGAATGAAGAAATACTACTCTTACCATCCTAGTACAGTGTCCACTAGATCTTCTGTTGGGAGGGAATGCTGGGCTATGCAATCTTTAAAAGAGTTTCTGGCCTTGAAAAGCTAAATCATAGAAGGAAATATGCCAAAGTTCATAAATACTATGAATGCTTAGAGTGGGAAATAGATAAAGAATACGAATTTTTCACTAAAAGGGTGGTGATGGGTATGATTTCTATGATATGTAGTTGTTCTGGACTTCTTGTACCTGTTGTGATTTTCTTTTATTAATAAATGCTCAGAGGCTTGCCTCTGGCTGAGCGTTTTTGGTAACATAATATGAGTTGATCTTGAGAGTTCATTCAGGAACGTACCCATACATATGATTATATATATATATATATACATGTATATATATATCAATAAAATTCTACACAATCAGTATCAATATTTATATCTCATAAAAACTACATAGTTACATATATATCTGTAGGAGTACTTGATTCATGAATAATAAGAAATAATTTTCAATTTTTATGAGTAAATATGAGTTAAAAAATATTTTTTATTTTATTTTATGCACATCACATGGTCATGACACAATGTTTATAAAAACATGTTACAAATATGAATATTCTACAGTATTTAAACTAGAGAGTCAGTTTGGCACTAGAACATTCATCCAACCATGTAACAACTATGATTATGGTACTAGAAATTGTAATGGAATCTGCATGGTTGTGGAACATTTTTCGGGAAGCCATGTGATAATTGTCTGAATTAAAATGTGTAAATATACCCATCTAAATTTTATTTTCCATGTCCCTGCATGGTTTCTCCAAAAAAATGAAACAACTATGTGTAATCCTAGTGTCTCCATGAAACATTTTAAAGGATTAATGATGAAGTGCATTGTATACCATAACCATGATAAATCAATATAGTCCTATAAATTCTCTCAATGTACTTCAATGAAAACCACAAATAACAAATATATTCCAATGTGTTATATAACATAATATCTTATAATTAATGGGTCATGTACCATAATTACGGTGTGTTACATTCAATATAACATTGGTTATTCTACATTCATAATGTCACATAGTATATCATAATTGGAAAATATTGTGAAACTATTCAATTGTTTATTTCTCATGATTCTAGATATCTTTATGACTCTAACCATTGATAAATGAGAAACATAAAAAAAATCTTTCATTATATGATATTTTTAATATAAAAAATAAATATAGGTAAATGAATGAATTTATATTCAGCATAATGAAAATCATGGTCACATAGAAGAAACTTTTCGTGATTAGGGTCATACTTCATCAATTTAAATACATGAAAAATTGGGCTTAAAACTGAATGATGGGTTAATGGTAACCAATATTCTACTTCTATAACACATTCTAATATATCAAATGGTCCAATTTACCAAAGATATATTTAGTAGTTGTTATCAAAATTATTATTCCTTACCCTTGGAGATACTCTTTATAAAACACGATCAACAATAAAAAAAATAATGTATATAATATTATTTTCATATGATTTGGGTATTTGAACACATTTTTCATAGTTTTTGATGATCAGAACTACCATATATGTCATCTTATGACCAATTATTAATTCTATCAGTGAAAAATGAAGTATTGTTACTAAAAAATGTAAATTGATTGGGGATACAATTAATTTATTAGATTGGATTCATATATATTTAGGTATTATTACCAATATTATATTATTAATTCAATAATGATATATGATCCACCCATAACTCTATAAATAAAAAATTCATGATCTTAACAATCCATACCGTTTTTGAATCAGTCGTTTAGATTTTCAATCCATTTTAGTATAATAGTAATTAATCATGGAAAACTGGTTTCCCATGGAAAGCTTATAGTATTTTTAAATACAATATTAGAACCTAGTGTCCCTATTATAAATAACCATATATTTAGTTACATTGAATATTCAAACATTAAAGATGTACTATATTTTCATTTTTTTCTATCACTCTTCATTAATATATATGGGTTGAGTGTGACTAATTTATGATCAAATACACAATTCCCCATATCAAATAGAGTTATAAAACTAGTCTTTGTAGACTAGTGGTATAATACATAACTATGTACTTCCATTTTAACAAGTATATAAGTGATGATTTCAATATACCAAATGGATAATGGAGCTCCACCCTAACCTTATGACATGTGAGACACCTCATTAAATACTCGGTTACCCCTTATTTTAGGCAATCCCACTGAAACAATGATCAAATATCATTCTAAATATTTTAAATGACATGATTATTGTCCCATATAGGGTAGAGGAAACTAGAAAGGATATATTCTTTAATTTTATTGGAATTATAATTTGAGCAATAAAATACCAATTTAAAAATATTATAATTCACTACTGTGCATAATAATAATTTATAACAAAGATGTTCATAGGGGTTTTCCAAGAGGTAAAATAATATATCATTTCTGTATCTAATAAGAGTCATGTATCTGGAATTAAATATATGTGGATAAGTACCTATTTTATATAGAAATAATGCTATTAATTATTTTCAGAAAGGAATTGATACTTAATAAATCCAAACACTATACCCAATGCTTTGTTCATGATCAACCATGGTCCAAGAATACACCAGAATATCATTGAATAATATCACCACAATGGAATCGTTTTATGCTATAGTGGACTAATTCAATTATGAAATATAATTCAATAGTCCATTGTTAAGACCAAAATACATAATAAAATATTCACAATAACTATAATAGAAATGTGAAGCAATATTTATAACACCTAAAGAAACTTCAAAATATTTTTTCAACCTAACTAATTCAATTTCAACAATATTTTAATTTACATTGGATACTCTGATTACATAAGATAAATGAAACACTATGTTTTTATTTCATTACATGAAATACACATCATATCTTTCCCGACGTGAAACATTGAGATTTAATGAAATGTGACATCTTAAAAAAATTGTATTATAATGGTTGTCATCTAGACATTCAAAAGGTGGTTATGAATATGATTATCTAAATTTAGAAAATAATTTTGAAATATTTATATGAAAAGAATTCATTTACCTCCAATTAATTAGAAATTGATATTAAACCATTTTGAAAATAAATATAACTATATCTCTAAAAACAATTATTATTCATACAAGAGTTTTATATATCAAGATAATAAAAAAAATGAATTTTCTATAGTTGTTTAGTGAAATATGTATATATATATATATTATAAATTCAACCATATTTTTACCTTCACTATTAATATTTTTGTAAACAAATTTTTATGAATAATACAATATTATACTAAAATATTTTTAATAAAAATATGTTTATTTTTACCTTTTTTTTATCCAATAATAAAATTAATTTCATAAAATATTACGATATTAATTAGATTAAATAAAATTATGTTTTTATTTAATAATTATGAAATATATTATAGTTAAATGTTTTTATTTTTATGAAACGTTTTATTTATTGATGAATAGTGATACATGATAATTTTAATTGAAAATAATCATTTCATTTAAATTATTATAATTATTAATTATCTAATGTACTAATTTTAAAGAATATGTAGTTAAATTTTAAATAAATTAATCAAATGTTTTTCATTTGAATCAATTTAAAATTGATTTTTAAGTGAAATCCTTTCAATAATTTTGAAATTTTATCATTATGAACATACATTCTATTCTTGTCTATGGATTAATATGAAATTATTTTTTCCATATTTGTTGTTTAAAATATTAAAAATAGATTCCATCTTAGTATCCTCATAATTTTTAATATCTAATATATTAAACATAATATTTTACAAAAACTAAAATTGATGGAAAAAAGATAATTGCCATGGTTAATATAAAAATGGAATTTCCAAGAGGTTAAAATAAATTGATAAGTGTTAAAATAACAAAAATAAATTTCAATAAAAATGATTTATAGACATATTTATCAATAATCATATATTTATTGATGTGGCCTAATTTTTTTCTTTTTACTTATAATAACCACCGGACCGCTTTTTTCATTTAAAAAATATCAAATTGTGTCATCTCCCCAATATATAAAATTAAATCACTATCACATCTTCTTCACATCATCAAACCTATTTAGATAATAATATACCAAAAAAATCACTTCAATAATTCCCAAATATAATATTAGAATCATTTCTTGTGTTTAAATACATATAAAGAAATAATTAGTTAAAACTGAAGAGAGATACCTAAGAAGAGGTTGTTTGATCAAGTGTGAAAGAAGTGGGTACTTTCTGTAATTGGAATAATTGTCTCAATTATATTTCAATGATACATATTGTATACTCACATCTATTTTATTTTATAAATCATATATACATCACAATGAAATTATATAAGATGAATTATTATTATTTTAGGATAATTTATGTTTTTATTTTTATATTCATTTATAGGGATTGAGATTTAAAAGTAATTTATATGGAAAGGGATGTTTTTCTCAATCCACCATCTTGGAGAAATATGTTATTGTATGACCTATATTATTTTAAGTGGAGTGTATACAACACCAATGACATCTAATATCATGAATTTATTTATCCTTATGATATTTTATGTTTCATTTAATGTTAATTATCTCTCGGTATTATGATTTAGGGTTATCTGGAAGTGTTTTACACAAAAATATCATTTCATATCGAAATTATTTTTGATTATCCTTTAAATTATGAGTTATTGGATTATTTATCCAAAATAACACAGTTATATTTTTTTTACTATGTTAATTTTAGGATAATAAATGATTCACACTATATTTCTCGATTTATATATTAAATAAATTTAACTAAATATTTTTTGGAAAATAATATTTACAATCGAAAATAATTTTTCTACCAAATTTTTTTTCTTAAATATGTTTTCAATTTTTTTATCCAATTACTTTTAAAAGAAATTTTTAAATTTTTTATCATTTAAAAAAATGATTTGAAATGAACATTAATGTCATTTTCCAAATATTAATCATTTAGTTTCTATAGAAAATGTGAGTGGATGAATTTTTTAACTTGTAAATCGTAAATAAAACTACCCATTTTCAAAAAAATATTGTATTTGAAGCATCATTTATAATTTTTCAAGATTATTTTTAAATGATTTTTTTAAAAAAATGTTTTATTTAAAAAAAAGAAAAGTAAATTTTTCATAATAAATTTTATATTTTTAAAAATTATTTATTTATATGTTTTTTGGTTATTTTAAAAGAAAAAAATAAAATACATTTCATTTTTTAAAATTTCATTTATAATGAAAACCTATTTTCTTAATAAATGTCCAAAGTAGTGTTTTAAAATTATTTTCCATCTTTGATGACTTTAATTAATGATACATATTCATTACTAAAGACATAAACTAAGGACACAATTACAATTCATTCTCTGATTGGGTTATAAGTAATAAAATTTTTTAAAAAAGTATACCATACATTGATTATACAATAATAGAAATATTATGAAACATTCTTATTTTTTATGTTTTATTATATGATCAAATGACCAAATGATTAAAAAATATGTCACATTTCCATAGGTCATGATATGATAACATGATTATATAACCCATTTCATTTCATGGGTTATGATATGGTGAATGTTTTATTACCTTTGGACCGACATGATTTTAATTTTTCCTAATGTTTAAGTGGTTAAACTAACCCATGGATAGTTATTAAATTATAAAAAAATTGCATGGGAACTAAATCTTCATTCATTACACTGAAAAATAATTTTTATCTCATGATATATAAGGGACCATAATGGGGTTTTAATCCAATTTTTTAGGACTTCCCTAAGAATGAAGAGTGATCCTAGTTTTGTAATTTAGGACTAGAATGGGGAGTGAACTAGGTTTGACAATACATTATTCAAATGTGGTGTGAATATAGTTTAATAAGGTATGAATATAATAGTGATAGAACCACATTTCTCATGATAGGAATAGAATGATGTGTTAAATCAGTATAGTAAGTGACTTTTTCCACTAAGATAATCTTTGTACAAGACTGTCAATACTATGATTGTTAGGTAAAGATCCATTTTGAATATGATATCCTTTATCTTGATCCTTTACTACTAGGGAACTATTTTTTATATATTCTATAAATGACTTAATACTATATCTTATACCAATGTTATACTCTCATGGATCAAGTTATTTGATTAGATTATGAATAATATTATATGAAATCCCAATATTAGTTTTATGACACAATATTATGATATTTTTTAATTATGGTATGATTCTAAAATCTTATTATCATGTTCTCATATGCTTAATCTCATTTATTGCTTATACATCTCCCTAATTTACCCATACTGAGCATCTGATCCCAACCATTATTTGTTATTCGTTCTATAGGTTTCATAGAATGAATTTTGACTAGGATTACTATCGGGGATTCTTTTTATGGGATACATTTAATTATAATAATCGTGTTTGGGATCTACTTTATGGAAACGTGGTAACCATACAAAAACATCCCCAAAACACTAGAAAAAATCATACATAGACTATCAAGTTCCACATTTCAAATAGAACTAATCTATTTTTCAAAATTTTTGTGTTTTTATATATAATGAAAATTGTTTTATAAAAATGAATTCCCTTTTATAAGATACCCAGGTCACTATTGTCAGTATCAGAGTTAATTTTTAGTAAACCATTTCAATGAAGGATAAAAAAACATTAGTGAAATCTGTATCGATATTTCTAATAATATGTATGTTTATATATCTTATGATAATTATATGGATATTTCATCATATTAGAATAATTTCCTAGAGCATTTGTAATGGATTGTGTCATTGGTTTCCATGGAATTACAAAATGGCCTAGATAATACAAATATATTTGGAACTAGTATTGTTATTACTAATAGAAAACCATAAAATCATTGTATTAAGATAAATTCAATTGAGAACTAGTGAATGTAAATAGTTGTAATTTCATAGGCTGTTTGAAAGATCTGGATGTTATGATTTTAAAATTGAAAAACACTTTAGGAATCATCATGATGGATTTAAATAGTGGGCGACAATAAATGAATTAGGATAAAACTAATGTTTTATAGATTTCATTTATGGTGTCCTAATTTACTCCTCCTAAATAATTTTATAGACTATGTGTGTTTTAATTATGATTATTTTTTCACACTCTAATATTTATGGTAAATGTTAATAGAGGGAACATGAAGTAACATTATTAACAATGAAAGTTAAAGATAATTTGAAGTGGAAAATTTAAATTGTATGAAGACTTGAGTAACGGATTTTGTTATTATTTCTAATAATTTTTTACAGAAAAATATTAATAATGTGTATCATAGCTGACTATTATAATCTCCAATGGAGGGAATAAAATAGTTCACTAAGAGTTAGGTAGAGTTTAACCATGGTGGTATGAAGATTGAGTTTACTACACATTGTTAATCTCAAAAATTCACCAATGTGAAATGATTATATTAATGAGGATGTTTTATGACTACTTAGAAGAAGTACATGTTGTAATAACCCGACCCATGTGCCACATACATGTTTTAGGATCTATTTCTCTTCCAGATCATAGTAACCCCTACATGTATTCAAGAGGCTTATAAATAGAGGAATTTCTATTCTATGTAATGTGGGTAGAATATAATCTCTTTTTATGGTATGAAAAAATTCAATTTAAATATTCAATATAACCTATATAATACAATACTAAATACTAATCAAAAATCAATAATATCAAACATCACATGGGTAAATCCAAAAAAAGGAATGTGACCATAGACCAATTAATTAAAAATTTTGTGTCATAAATTTTTTAAGTATTTAATAAAAACCCAAATACAAATTCACCAAGAAATCTATCATGTGGTTCCTCGTCAAATTTATAATTCCATCATCCATTCTATATGACAAATCCCAAAAAAAATCCATATAATATAGGGATATTCCCTTAATAATTTACTACAATGAAGATATATATATTGGTAATAATTATGTAGCCAGAGTAGGAAGATAGTAAAACTCCTCACGGTACTACCAACAATGTCTAAAAATATAAATTTAATAATAGTGTATTTTGTTGTGTAATTAATAATGAAAAATAACAGATGTTAAATGGATTCACATTTATTATTCATTAACAACAATGTAGGATCAATTAATCATAGTGACACCGAAGCCAATCATTCATTCTTTGTCTTATGCTGATGTTTGACCCATATTCCAAAGGTATATTTCAATTAAATAATTCTAGGTATTTCATTATTCAATTCATTCCAATTTCACCTTTAAAAACATGGAGCATAAGTCTAGTTTCAAATATCATTATTGTATGACCCCAGAGCACCCTGAGTGGCTAATGGTGAATCGGTGTGACATCATTTTATTGTAAACTGATTGATCTTTTCCCATGTTGTTAGAAACTCTTAAACTCTATATGATATATTGGTTAAGTAATCATAAATTCACATGCAGAGTGACAACAAATCACTTTTCCATTGTCCACCACAAAGGGAATGTCAATGGGGCATACACTGATAGGGTGTCGGTCATACCAAAATCCACTAATCATTTGTAGTCGAGGAATAAAAATATTCATCCACAATCACTATCTACCATTTAGACTACCTCTATAATGTTTTAGGCATATCTCCTTGCATTCCTCAAAAAACATATTTTTACTCCCTCTATATTACTACATTGAGAGATGTCTATAATATTTTATCGAAATTATGGTCGCTTTAATAAATTGGAATTGAATTATTTTTCTCTGTATAGAACAAGACATTGCATTCATCATTGACCTGAGTCGATGCTCATTGAAATCCATGTTCACATAAAATTGATATTCAATAATGAATTTCACAAGGACCACTCCATCATAAAGCATGCATGCATTCTTGAAACAAACAACCTTTTGAAAAAACTAGTTTTTTTGTGGAACGACCTTCCTTCGCAATGATCACCAAGAGAACACAGAATACCCCATCATTTCTAATATCAAATTTTTTAAAATCATTAGAACTGATCTAAAATATAGTAATATAACCATTATTAATAAGTTAATATCAGTTTCATGGAGCTACCATGGCTTCATGAAAAAATAAAGATTCCATATTATCCAAGTAATAATTCATTATAAGTGGATATAGGTATCCCCTTATTTACAGTCTTGTGCATTCATTATGATCCACCGCCTCAAAGAAATTTTTCAGATCCTTTACTAACATATTTGTCGTGAACTTCCATTTAAGATGCACCATGGAAATTTTCTTTTGATGATTCTCAAAATAATCATATATATTTCTATCAATACACTTTTCTCACTATTCGTAATCATGGAGAATTCCATCAAAATACTGTGAAACAAAGTCACCATCAATAATGTAATCATCATGAACTATATGATATATTTCCTTGAAAACACCTAGATCTTCTAGGTGAGGATTAAAAAAACAAAAAGCAACTAAAATATATTTTTGACACAGATGTTTTTGTTATCATTGTTTTTGTTTGCAACATTATTGTATCATTCAAATATATTATATAATAAGTGGTATTTTTAAAGGAATGATGATTAATGTATATTTCAATAATTTTTAATATTACATGATGATATTATAATGATCAAATAGAATACATGAGGAATGTATTCCCATATCTGTTATGTGATAATAAAGAGAAAATTTATAGTGTACAATGAATTTATGATACCATGATTTAATAAATTTTTTGACCTTAATTATGATGTTTTTTATAACACTATTTTACAATGATCATAAGGATAATAATTTTTTGGTTGGTTTTTTGTTGAATTATTCATGAGTATTTAAATTTTAATGTATTAAAACACCTTATAAATATTTATCTATATTCAATAGCATATGTAATGCTTTTCTAACTAGATATTGAAGGAATGTCTTTCTTTCAAATTATAAATCCAATGATAAATTAGTTATATTGGAATAAAAAATCCACCATCATTTCATGGGTCATAGATGAAGTGTAAATTTATCAATGTATAACCAATTAGTGAGATTGTGCATTTAAAATGGAATGAAATTATTAAATAATGCCCTCTGAGGAGATTTCAATAAATTTTTATGTTATAAAAAAATTATGATATGAATAAACATTTTCGTTCCTCAATGTTTTATGGATATACAGTCATTATGCATATTTTGATAAACCATTTTCCTATGATCATTTTGATAAATATCACTTTATTAGTATTTGGTTGATTATTTGTTCTTCTTTTTCAAGGATTGAACTTCCCACCAATGTTCTCCCAGTTGGAAACCTAGATGGTGTTCTTCTAGAAAAATAATGAAAATTTTTCTCATGTATTAAAGTGTATGTTATAATAATCCTATTAAAATGTTTTGTTCCTATAATGAATTTTTCAATTGGTAAACCATTGATAACTGTGAAGCATTTAATGGGTGAAATTTATTATAAGGGTGATAGAATGTAACACCTTGTGACTTTTTTGAAATTATATTTTACAATTTAATTTAAATTTTTTTATAATTTTCTTTATAAGAAATAGTATTTTTAGCTTAATTGACGTGAAATGTAGTTTTTCTATTTAGTTACAAGAAAAAAAAATCATTCCATGCCATTAATGAAACACGATTTTTAAATAAAACCTGAAATATTATTAATATATTATTTTAGAAGTTCAATCCAGAATATTTTAATGGTGGTTATGAATATTGTTAAAAAACAATAAATATATTTCTTACACATTAATATACAAAAAATTAATCCTAGACCAATTAATTAAAAACTAAATTAAAACCCTTTTATGATAATAAAATCATTCAGTAAAAACTATTTTTCTTCATATGTCTCCTTTATATAAAAAAAATACCCATGTATTTTTTTATGAAATGGTATTAGTTATATTTATATATTATATATTCACCAAAAAATTTAACAATAATCGTATTAATTCTATGGACATTAAATAATAATTAATCTAATTTTGCAAATAAAAATTGTGTTTTTTAAAAGAGGTTTTGTCACCTTCTTGTGAACATATAATAAATTTAATTTAAAATTATTTTTGGAAAAATAATCTTATAAATGAAAAAATATATTTTATTCCAATATATATATATATATTATTAATAATTTTTTGAATTTTTTTGAAAATATTCTTTTCCTGATCAATAGTGAAAAATAATAGATATTAATAGACAACTAGTATTTATTTTTAATTATTTAGACATTGGAATTTTAATTTTAAATTTTTACTGTAAAATAAGTTAAATATTACAATAGTTATTACAATTTATGTAATTTTAATTAATTTCATATTGAATTTTCATATAAAAAAATTTCGTACTATCGAACATTTATCATTAAACCTTATCATTCTCGTTGCATTTGCGGGAGTTATTTTAAATTAAAATTTTCATCCATTGTGAATTGAATTTGTAAAATATAGTTTATTTTTAAAATAAAAACAATTTATAATGTCTATAATTTTCAAAGTAAATTTTGAAAATTATTAATAGTTAATGCATTGAAAAATTGATTACAATAGTTATTGTAAAAATGTGTTTACCATTGGTTAAACTAAAAATTATATTGGTAAAAACTAACATACAATAATTTATAAATACTATTTTATCGAAATATATAGATGATGAAACCAATATGGTTTATTAATATTTTAATTTGGACCCGAGGACACATTTAGAAAATGGGATAAATCAATCTATTAAAAGACACAATATTTCTCTTCTCCACCACTTGTAAAAGGCCACCCTCCCTTTTTTCATAAACCCTTCAAACCTATTTATCTAGGACAATCCCTACCCAAATAGGATCCCAAAAAACCTCTTCTAATACAAGTAGATTTTTTTTGGACATTAAAAAAACTTAGTAAATCATTATTGCAAATTAATGGTAAATCCCAGTAGAAGAAGAGGTTTGATGGAAGGGGATTGAATTTGAGACTTTTTTAGAGGACTTATAGTCTCACATTTATTTATGAGAAAATTATAGCATATTGAACCCTCATTTCCATTATGATTATTATATACAACCCTCTAACAAGATATATCTTGATTTAAAACATTCCATGATAATTAATGTTTCTATTAATTTTATTTAGTCATGAGGCTTAATATTTAAATGTTCCCATTTAGTAAGGGATTCTATCACAATTTAACTTATTGAAGACATTTCTTATGTTATAAACCTACATTATTTCATTACTAGTATATATCCCTCCATTAACTCATAACATATTGAATTAATTTAATCCTCATGATATTTATGTTTTTTATGTTACTTATTCATGGGTATTGTGATTCAAGGTAAAAAATGCCATAATTTTTATTATGATATCATAACATATCGATATTGTTTATTATTATAGTTCCAATGATGACATATTTTGATATATCTCTCAAGCAAATCTTTTCTTTTAATCTCCTTCTATTTTTTCATCATATGACATGTTTTCCTTTCAATTTCTTTTGTTTACATAATTAAGAAATCATAACAAGCATTTATTTAAAAAAAATCTATGTAGTAGAAAACCCATTTCCTTATGAAACCAAGATCATATAAAATATAAAAATGGGTTTTATTCTTCTTGTTATATTATTTTTTTAAATAATCCCATCATAGATTTTTTTAAATAAAATGGAATCTTAAATTCAATTTCCAAAAAGGCTTATTTTTTGTTTATTAATAATGTTAAAAAACTATTTTATTAACATGGACATCATGAAATCAGCATGATAGTTTTTAAATTTCAAAATTAATTTATAAAATTTCATCAATATTTTAAAAGAAAATTATTTAAAAATATTTAAAAATATTTAAAATTATTTATCAAGGAGGAATTGATATTTTATTTGAAAAACGTTTCAAACTACTTTTAATTCATCTTTTATATTTTTTCGTGGGTATTTTAAAATAAAAGTATTTTCTAAATATTATAACTTTTGAAAATGAAATCTCAGTGAAATGATAGTTTTCTCATGAAAATTCCCACATAATATATTTAAATTATTTTCAATCTATGATGGAAACTATTGATGTTATATTTGATTTAATACTATTATTTACCATGGATATTATTCTTATTCAATGCCTTAATGGTTTATTATGAATTTTTTTAATAAATCACATCTCCCTTAAATCTATTATACCATGATATAATTCTATTAAAAATACCATTATTTTCATATTGATTCTACCACAAAATATTCAAATGATTATAAAATATATCTCTTTTTCAAATATTATTATTATAATAAATATTCATGTTACCTATTTTAGTTTCATAGGTTATGAAATAACGAATTATTTATTATCCAATTAAAAAATTATTTATTATTTTCATTACGTGATATTGTTTACATTATAAAAGGATATGGTGGATATGTTATAACAAAATAAATGTGGGACCATTACCACCATCCAATGAATTTGGAAATGATATATATCACATAACGTAAGTAGAACTAGAATGATGAGTGATCTAACCGCTCTAGTCACGTGGTGTGCAAAATTGTAAGTATTTTCTTTTACCTTATAAATCTATTAACTAGGTAGTTATTATTATTCGAGGTTGATCATGAAAGTAAAATAAATAAACAATTATTCAGTGAGATTCTGCATGGTTTTATTCAATTATCTAGACAAAATTGATTTAGGTTAATGTTTAAAACAATTTAACTATATGAAAAAATTAAAATAAAATAGATGAAATGAATGAACATTAATAAATTGTGATAGAGTTTCAAATTAATATGGGTTTTTAATAATGGACGTTTTTAGCAATGAAATATTTAATAATAAAATTAACCATGGGGATTATAATATATTTCTATTTCATGGTCAGATAATAATAAATTACATTATTAAATTATTTATACCATAGTATAGTGATTAAGTTCTGAAAACTCGTTAAATTTATTAACCCATAAAATAGTGGAAACAATCTCACCCAATGGTCATAGGTTTTCAAACTATACAACCTTTATTTATCATTATTGGTGTCATTAATTTTCTTGACACAAAACCAATAGTAATATCATAATTTAACTCAGTAAATAAATTTTATAAATGAAATCAAAATTAAATAAACACACTAGTATTTGAATTATGAAAAACTCATTATTTAACTACGTCGCCAATAAAAGAAAAATATCATCTTATGGTCATGTTTGTGGTGTGATGGTAGAGCCGAAACTCAACCCATACTATGGATATGAGAAGAATAAATGGTAATGGGGATTACTAAAAAAATTTAATATTTGAAAGATAATCTCAAATCAGGTTCTAGGGAGAAGAAAGAATGGTGTAGAAACACATCCCCCTAGAGTGTCCAACCTCAAACATGGAGTGTTACCATTCTATTTTTATATTTTTATACTAAAATATGTGTACACTAAAATAAACTTCATTTAAATTGTTCAACATTATTTTGTTCTATTTCTGCATCGGTATGTGACCAATAGTGAAACCTTTCAATTTCAACGCAGTTTGGGTTTTTAGGTGTAACATCCCATTAATGATCTATTTGGTGAATCATCAAAAATTTCATGGTTTTTCATTTATCATTTTCTATATAGGTAATATACAGAATTTATAATATACCTATAATGTTGATGTTAGAGATTTTTTGAAATCATATATGTAATGGAATTATTTTACTTGAAGAAGGTGGATTCTACATCGTGTAACTCGGTTGCACGACATGTAAGAGTCGTTTGATGCACATCGCGAAAGTAATCACAATGTGAATGGTTACATGAGGTGAAGAGATACATCATATTGTGAAGGTTTTAAATAATTTATTTTAATCCAAGGTGATAGGTTTTTTTATATGTGGTTCTTTGACAGGTACACACCGTCTAACCGCCCACATAGAGTTTATAAAATAGTTGTGTTGCTGTTTTGTTTAGATTCTCATATCCAAACACTTTTTTACATTACCCACTTAAATTCCATGTTTTTTATGGAGACTCCAATCCTTCTAGATCAATTCTTTAGGCATTCTATATTCCTTGGAATGGTGGTTTGGTTTTTTCCATGTAAGTGATCTTTTCTCTTCTTCATCATCCTTAATCATGGTAGAATAATTAGGCCATGTTATCAAATATCTGGGTATATATAGGTGCTTTTCTCTTATATTACTTCTATATCAGTTGTGTGGTCTCCTTCCCGAGAACATTCCATTACATTTTAGGGTGAATTGGGTGATTTTTATTGAGGTATGTGGTGTTTCCTCTTCTCTAGAAACAGTCATTCTCAATTAAATCTTTCCTATGATGTTTGGATTTTGATTCTAGTGCCTTTGAAGAAAATTTTTTCCCTTGTTGGGGGATCCTATCGTGGGCATGTTCTACCAATGATTCTAAGTAGGTGGTTCCGTATCTAGCCTATATTGATGATCCTCATTGTTCAACCATTTAAAACTAATTTATAGACAGTAATGGAATGATTTTTTTTTCTTTGTTGAAAATAATTTTTAATGAAAAATGAATTTGCACTGATTTTTACTAAAGGAATGAAAATGCATATTTTTAATTTATTGAAAATTATTTTGTTAAAAGGTTTTGAAATGGTTTTGGAATCTTTGAATGGATTGTGAAAACGATCACACGGGTTACCTTGGGTATTAAGTAGAATGTTTAGCATGAGGCAATAATCCATTGTGGTGGGTCCATATTATTGGGTGTTCTCGTTTTCCTAGAGTGTATTTCATTATCTCTATTTAAATATTTTA
Organism: Viscum album; assembly: GCA_963277665.1. Lineage (NCBI taxonomy): Eukaryota > Viridiplantae > Streptophyta > Magnoliopsida > Santalales > Viscaceae > Viscum > Viscum album. Next base: position 1,208,296,853 of record OY728146.1, on the reverse strand, counting down.
TGTTCGGGATTCAATTTATTGGGTGACTTTTGGTTCATGGGATATAGATTGTTGGCTTCAAATACCACATTGTACTATTCATAGGTTAATGGGTATGAGTAGTATGTTCTATGGCCTATTTTTATTACATAGTTTTTTGTTAATTGTTCTACTATAATGGTTTATGTATATATTTTAATTCGATTGTTTTAGCCTTGGTATGCATCATTATTCTTCTAAAATATGATATGGAAAAATGCTCTTTGAAATTGATATACTCGTGTTTGTTTTAGAACTATGAAAAAAGAGAAATATTTACCAGGTTTCCAAAAAAAACATTCTCACTATATATAACTCCATATTTTATTCCAAATAATCATACATGAATTATAGTATAGTGACTTGTAAGGGAACACCTTTGTCTGATCATGCTGAGCCTGTTAGTTCAGACCCTGCGCAGCTTTTTAGTGGCGCCTAAACCATTATTTGCATTTTGTTGTAGGAGAAGGAAAGGTGTATTAGGGTGGTGGAAAGATTTAATTTCATTCTAGTTGGGTATCTATTTTGTATATGGAGGGAGTTCATCCATGTCATCTCTTGTAGTATTTATTTCACCTTGTTCCTTTTTAGTTGTACATGAGATTTGGAGTATTATCCACCTTCATAATTGTTTTTTCTACTGTATTCTCAGAGTTATAGAATATATTTATTACTCGTCCATTGTATCATTATTTTCCATGTTCATATATATATTATATGTGTATATATATGTTGGGGGAAATTGTTCCCGTTGGTTTGTCAATCAATGGACAAGTGCTTGTCTCCTGCTTTTCGGGATCATGAATGCCCTTCAAGAGTGTTAAGTGTTGGATAACGTGACATATTTTAGGGTAACCCGGTTTGGATCATTAAAAAATGGTATAAATGAGGTTTCTCCTAACGTGTCATTGTCTTGGGATGTCAATTAAAATTAATATGGTATTATTGGGACTTGAAGAGTATGTCGCTATATGTGTCTGGCCATCTATTGTACTAAAGATACTAAAGATAGAATTGTATGTGGGGATATGTGTCTATACTGTTGGGTTTTGTTTTAAATATCAGTATTTGTTTATTGGTTTCTAGATTATGTGTAGAGTTTATCTAAGGTATGATCATTCTATCTATTTCATTGTGCATCACTATACGTCTAAGACATCATCCATGGGTTCCTTAGGATGGTGTAGATGATGCTCCATAAAGGAATCTTCTATTTGATGAGAATATCATCAAGACTATCATACGGGTATTCTATGTTCATGATTACACCACGAGTCTATAATGTGGAAATTGATGTATATCCATGAGTTGGAGGATAAAGAGATTAGTCGCTCTCATTTGTTTATGAGAAGCCACAATCCTTTAATGGAATGAAAAAAATAGGAGAGGAGTATGACTAGGTAGATAGGATAGATCGTATATTTGTATTACTGGAGACTCTTGAGGATATCTAGATGAATTGTGTATAATTTATGATCAAGGGTTATTTCATGGGATGGTTTGATTTAATTGTCCTTCAAGGCAGACATGATGACATAGATTGGAAGAATTTCAAAAACCCTTGAAGTTGTAAATGTATTTAGAATTCATGTATTTGTAGTAGGGAGAGTATTCAGTGTCGGCATACACTTATATGTCATATAATCATTCCCATTTTCCACTTAATGTGGGGAAGGATGACCAGATAATGGTTTGGAAGTACCAACATTGTTTGCGAACCAATATGAGATCACATGTGTTAATATTGAAACATTCTTCCTATGTAGAGACTACAGATAGAGCTATGATTGAAGTGATAAATAAAGAAATCAATGATGATTTTCTCAAATCAAATCTTCCATATATAGAATAAATTTATGGAGTGCATGAGAATAATATGACATGGAGGAATCATCATAGAGGTGGTGGTGGTGGGTCTCAGAAGTGAGCCTCCTCCACATATTCTCCTATAGCTAGCATTGTGCCTCTGACTTTCTATCAATGTGGCAGGGTCAGATACACCAAGTGGTTTGTTCTTATGCCAAAAAATATATTCAAAAGTTGTAGAAATGTTGTTCATACATAGTGAATTTCATAGGATATGACTACACCTCATTATGGTCTTGGGTTTATCATCTCTAATTGTTATTGTGGTGCAGTCAGAACCATCAACGACTGCAGGTCTACAACCACTTGCCTTATGAGTGAATCACATTCATGTAGTAGATGAGTGTCTGGTAGAAGTCATTATTTTTACCTCAATAATTATATTTACTATTCTTATATAATCATTAGAATAAATTTCATTATTTGACACCACTTTTCCTTCTCATTTATTTATACACATTTTTTTGATATTCTAAAACTTCCAAAATAACTTCTTTCAGTTATAATGTAATCATAGACACATCGTGTAAAAAAGATAGAGTAAGGATTTGGAATACTTATTTTTCATTAATTTTTTATGATATGGAGTAGGGATAGTATTTTTTTGTTATTGAATTCGATCTGTTTGATTTTATCATCAGTATAGATTGACTTGTGTCTAAATGAGTTGAGGTTAATTATTATCATAGGTGTATCTTCTTCCATACTATCAATGAGAGATATCTTCTATTAAATGTGTATTGGGAATTTATATCCAATGATAAATTTCTTATCAACATATTTCACATGAATTTTTAAATGTCTATTGTATTTGAGTCTGATATCATTTATCCTATTAGTGATCACCCTTTGTTTTTTGATATTTTATAAGGTTTTCCCAAATGACCTTTTGGTCTTCCACCAAAAAGAGAAGTAGATTTTATCATTTACATGGATCCATGTACGTAGCGAATATTGATACCATCTTATCTTATTTCACCAACAATGCCAGAAGATCCGAAAATTTAGTTGGATAACATATTTAAAAAAGGGGTTTCCCCCCTAGTGTATCACATTGGGATGTCCATGTGCTATTATCTAACAAATAATGTGGTTAAATTCAGTTGTGTGTGAAATATTAGAAGTTTAAATTGGTAATGGTTAAGAAAAAGTATCAATTTCCTCATGTGGATGACTTGTTTGATAAGATAAATTGGTAATAGTGGGTTTCAATGATTGATCTTCAATCGGGTTATCATCATGTAAGAGTTGTGGAGTCTTATTTAAGGAAGACAACTTTTAGGAGTAGGTATGATGATTATTAATATATTTTGATTCTTTTTGGTATAAACAACACAATTTTTAGTTTTTATGGGTTTAATGAATCAGATATTCTATTAATATCATTAAAATTTTAGTGTAGTTCTCATGGATGTAACTCAGGTCTATTTGAAATTCGAGTGTGACCCCGAGCACCATCTAATTTAGTTTCTAGAAATTTTATCGTGTAATAATTTATATGGAAATATTTAAAAATTTATTTTCTAGATAAATAATGTGAATTTATTAGGGCACAAAATTTGGGATTTTGGTTTATCAGTTGATTTAATGAAGGTGATGTTTATTTCATCACTGAATGAACCGGAAAATGAATTTGAAATTTTGAGATTCATTGTCATACTGGATTCTACCAAAGGATTGATAATTATTTTTCAAAGGTGGCATCACATGTGATTCCTCTAACTAGTAAGGTAGTTAAATTCACAAGGAATGTGAAGTTTCAATCTCCTTTTGATGAAGTAAAATGGCTTCTAACATAGGCTCTTATTCTGATATTACAAGATCCCAGTAAGGTTTACTTGGTAAGTTTCGAAACTATTGGTGTGGGTTTGGGATGTGTGAAAATGCAGGAAGACCATGTGGTAGCTTACTACTCTCATAAGCTATGAACTCATGAGAATAATTACACCACTATTGATTTAACGATTGATGTTGTTATGAATGCACTTAAATGTTTTTGGAACTATCTTTTTTAGAGATAGGATCAATATCATCTCTGATAATTAGAGTCTCATTTATATATTTTCAAAGACATACCTGAATATTAGATAGATACAATTGTTGAATACTTTATGAAATTTGACATTGATATGACCTACACCTCAGGGAAGCGGATTATCATTGTAGATGCTCTTAGTAGGAAATTATTATCACATGCTATTTTAGAATCTAATGTGGGGTCAATTCATATGTGAATTTTCAATTAGTTTCACCTATATTCCTAGGGGATGTTTCATGTATCATTAGGACTAGTGTTCAGTTATTAACATCTCTTCTTGAATATATTTTGTAGAGTCAGTAGCAGGATGCTGAGTTTAGTGAAGTCTGATAAAGCCTTTATAGAAAGGAGACCATTTCTTGTGTGTCTCTATCTTTAGATGGATACTCCACTTTGGGTAGTGTGTTTTGATCCCAACATCTGAGAAATGATTAGTATTCAATGATTTCAAAATAACTATCTAAGGAATCCATCCAAATTATACAATGATTCATTATAAATAGATATGAATATTCTTGTGGTCGACTATAAAGAATGTCCTCATAGATTATGTTTACCGCTATTAGACTAGAAAAAAGATAAATTTAGAGCACTTGATACACTCTAGTTTTCTCAGCCTCTTCTAGTGTGATAAAGGAAATTGTATGAGGTATCAAGGTGTTTTTTTTGTTGGATAAGAATGAACTGTCATAGGGGGAATGTCATATTGGAAATTGTTGATTGAATTAAAATTTCATCTCATTTCATTCCAATCAAGGATACCATTATGTTTGAATAACTGGGTATGATTTATGAGTATGAATTTCTGGGGTTACATGTGATTCCTTATTTGTATGTTTTTTATTGTGATCTTAGGTATACCTTAAGCTTTTGGATGAGTCTCCAAGAGTTAATGGGAACACAACTCATGTAGAGTTCATCTTACCATCCATAGACAGATGGCCAGATGAATCATGTGACGCAGATCCTCGTGTATAATCAAGATGTGTCATTGATTTTTAAGGATCATTGGATGGACAAATGGGATTGGATGAGTATGTTTACAAAAACACTTTTCAATCAGTAATAATAATTTATCCATTGAAGGAATTGTATGGTCACCTGTTTAGATCCCTACATTGATGAAAGGAGATCGGAGAAGCTTATTTTGTATGGCCATGTTTGGTATAGGAGGTCTCCAAAATGATTTACGATTTATATCATTGTTTGGATACATCATATATTCGACATAAATCATTATTTCATCGGTGGTGTTAGCCATTAGATTTTTCAATAGGGGACTTGGTTTTTTTAATGTTTCACCACGAATGGGGCACAGTCATCTCGAAAAACAGGGAATAATGGTTTTGATATATGTTGGACCGTCTAAGGTCACTATGCTAATACAACAAGTTTCTTATGAGTTATCACTACCAATTCAGTTGATATGTATTCATGATGATTTCAATACATCTATGTTCATGAAGTCTCATTAAAAGAATGCTCATATTCTATGTTGAGAAGAAATTGAGTTATAGCTTGATGTTTTTTTATTGAAATAGATTGAGACCATTGACTCCCAAGTGAATATCATATATGAGAATTTAGTTCCATTGGTCATCATATAATGGAATCTCTAATCAAATTCTCTTGAGTCTTGGGAATGCGATTTGATGATGGGGGAGTAATGGCCTCATCTTTTCTCCAATGATTAATTCTTACACGTGACTTACAAATGACGGAATTTTTTTGAGTGGGGTGTTTTTAACAAACCATTATCATTCTATCAAGTAAATCTTGAAACTCTTTATTGTTTTTTATTTTCTCATTATCTATATAAGGATGAGAGGGAATTGGGAGGATTCCAATAATGGTAATGTCAATGATTTTTTACTCTTATATTTAACCATATTCTTCTTCTTGATGCATGAGGATTTCACACCATGTAACAATATAACCTGATGTATAAGAGTCCCTTGATACAGTTGATTAAATAATTCATGCTTTGAATGGTTACATGATTTTAATATATTTTTCATGTCATAATTTTTTAAATTCAAAATTTTAATCTGATGTGATAGGTTTTTCGATGTATGTGGGTCTTTGAAGATTACATGATATATAACCAGATTAAACACCATGTAATAGCCCATATATATTTTTTAAAATAAGAATGTTGATATTTTGTTTCAGTTTTATTCTACAAATTTATTTTATCTCCACTGAGGGAAATTTTTAAGAGATTTTGTGGGACTTCAATCCTTCTTGATCAATCTGTTGGACAATCAATCTTTATTAAAATTGATATTTTCTTTTGGAGTAAGTAATAAATCAACTTCTTCATTATCCATGATCACGATATGACCCTTGGGTTCCTTTTCAGATCCATTGGTATATGTTTATTTTTTCTCTCATATACTATATATATATATTTTGTGATCTATATTCAGAGGTCATTCCATTGTCGGTTGTGGTGCGGTGGGTGTTTATTCTCATGGTATGCAGTGTTTCCTCTTCAACACCAACCCACATTCTGAATTGAATCAATCATAATATGTGTGTATTTGGATTCTAGGTCTTCATATTATTAATTTTTTTTGGATCCCATTGCAGGCTTGTGTGACTTGATTTTCGAAGAAGGTGGTTCCATCTCTAGCCTATGATTATGATCGTTATTTTCCATGAATTATTAACATATTTATACAAAGATATATATTGATTAATTTTTTTTTGTGGAAAGGTTTTTTATAATAAAAAATATTTTTCTTTAATTATAGTTCAATTCATAAGAAATGATTATTTTAAAATCATTGAAAATGGTTTTGTTAAATGGTCTTGAAATGATTTTTGAATCATTAAAATTATTTTGGAAATTATCACTTGGATTACCATGGGTACTTGGTGGATGGTTCATCTTGAGGCCATCATCCATTCTGGGGGGTTCACATTCTAGGGTGTTCCTCTTGTCCTAGAGTGATTCCATTGACTATAGGTGCGTATATTATATTAGGGTTTTAATTTTTGCATTGTCTCACTAGTCATGTAGTGTAGATCATTGGATATTGGTACCATAATGCATTGTTCATATATTAGTGGGTATGAGTAGTCTATATCCTAAACTATTTTTATTATTTATATTGTGATGTTAGAGATGTTATAGTTTATTTCATATTACATGGTTTTGTTCTATTTTTTCCATAATATAAATGTTTATTCTTGTAAAATATGAATTGAAAAAAATTTCTATGAAGTTGATAGACATAATTTTCTTTTAGAATCGTGAAAATTGGAAATATTTAACATGTTTTCAATGATACTACATTTCTTTCTTCCATGTCATGTTTTATTTAAAATGTTCAAACCTGATTTTTTGTACAGATACTGGTTATGTAACACCATAGTGAGATCATACATAACATGATATCCTACTATGTTACCACCTATTTGGGGGTGAATAGGCCATTTTATTTCATTTGTTGTAGGGAATAGAAAGGCATCATTGGGAGGCACTGAGGTTTTTTCTCTTCTAGGTTCGGTATCTGGTGGTGAGATGGAGTGATTTATTCAACATAAAAACTTTGAATATATATATTTTTTGTCCCTTGTAGTTGTAATTGACTTTTGTAGTTTTATCCTCCATTACATCTATTTGTTTCTATTTACATATCATATATCTGGCATGTATTTATTAATCTTTCATTATATATTTCTATTAATTGTGAATATATATGATATTTATTTGTACAAGTTTGGTACAACCATAACCCATGGTTTGTGTTTGGATGACTGAGTTCTTGTTTCCAGCCCGTGGGAATCAAAAAAGTCTTTTGGGTACATGACTTCTCATGATGGGTTCCAATTTTAAGGGTAACCCATCTTTTTTTGTTATAGACATCAGAATTCATGGCATGTAGTGCTACCCCTCATGCTGGGTAGAGTATATTTTATCCACCAAACACATCTAGAATGGAATATATTGTGTGTGAACATGGAGTACATGGTGTGTTCCCTCTAGTCAGCTACATGTGCATGTACTTGGGGTGGGTGATCCTTGCCAGGGAAAATGAACAAACCGTGTTATTATAAAGTACATTCCATGTATATTTTTATTTTAATACTAATCACATCCGATTTTTGACAGGGAATTTAATCTCTTGGAAATCAAAATATACAAAAAAATAATGCATTTCTTCTAAACAAAATAATGTGTATACAGTGAATACATGTTTTTATTCTCAATAATATGTGTGAAAATGAATACAAACATTAGGTACATCAAATTACGCAACACATATTCATTTCTATTTCCATAATAAAAATATCAACATATAATTAATAGAATCCATAATATAAAAAGGTATGTATTCTACTAAGTGTATTTATAAATATTATATCTATATAAGTGGATTTTATGTGGAATAAAAACTCTTTCATATTTAACAATATTATAATATTTCCTCCTATATAATTCAACTATTATTTTCATCTAATATTATCCATATCGTCCATCTTTTCATAAATTGAGGTTACATATGATGATTTACCTCACAAGATAATGACACACTCATCACTGATGATATTTTAATCAGTGTTATGCTCAGTTATTAAAAAATTCACTCAATATATCTAATTTTATTTATTATCATTATCCACATATAAATTTAATCACAAAAACAATTAGCTCTTTAGATAAGGACAAAATGATTCTATGTCTTTGGGTATGTAGGTAATGATGTGAAAAATAATCTCAGAGGTTTGATAATGGATAACAAATTCCTAAATAAAAAAAACAAGAATTTAGATAATAATGTGAAATAATGATTCATCCCTAAAAATAATTATCAAATATCACCATTTACCATGGTCTTCCCTTTCCAAAATGGGTTCAGAAACCATCAATATTTATAATAATGGAAATTGTCCCTTTTTGGAAATTTTCAACATTTTTTTATTTTTTCAAATGACCCATAAGAATACAGTGAGTAGTGGTGTGGAACCCTAATTCACAAATGAAAAAGATGCACAACCCCCTCCCCCACCCCCATAATCATAATTTCATGGTGACTCACTAAATATATGAAATGAAAAGCTGCTATCTTTGTTGTATTCTTAAAATAAATAATCATTCAAATTTATAAAATAAATAGGGTTTGAAGGATAAATGGTATTGTAATGTGACCTCGTATTAAAGAAGTTCAAGGTTTCTATTGGTATTATTAAGGTCATATGTATAGTATGTTTTAAGGTCAACTAAGATGAAAATCTCAAGTGAATGAATTAGTCATTTCAATGTGATTGAAAATAATCAGGTTTTCAAAATAAAAAAACCACATGTTCCGGTAGTCATGAATATTCCATGAATATATCTTGAAAGAGTGTATAAGAAATAATATGGCATAGTTAATACCATAAATATTATGAATTATTAATATAAATGGTCAATCAGGTCATTACATGAATAAAAATGATAAGTTTAATAGATGAAAATGATAAAAAAAATTAATTAATATTAATAATCATTTAATAATTTTTTAAAATTAAAATAATCATGCATCATTTTAAATTTCAATAGTTGAATATATTAATATATATTTAATTATAATTAATAAAAAATCTTCCACACTTTTAAACTCACCATATATTAATGATGAATCCTATATCTGTTGAAGGTATAATACCAATGTAGTCAAATTTCTCTCCACTGCAACTAATATTGAACATAAGCCCCATGTAAAATTCTAAGAGAGTAAATATGAATAAGGAAAAAACATGGAATGGGAGAGGTAGAGAAGTGAAATAAGTAATTAATCTAATGTAAATAAAAAAATTTCAAAATAAAACTCCCCTCATCGCATGGTCATCAATAAGGAAATAATTCATTAGGATATGTATATGAGTCTCTAGAGTACCAAAGACTATCAATGAAATTTAAAAATAAATTTTTAGACATATAATCTATCACATCAGAAATATAGCACAAATATATATATATATATATGTAATTCAATGTTCAAAACTAGAACTTGTGTTACCTTAGAGGATGAATTGTTATTAATAGAGGGATCAGGAGAAGAAAAAACTGTAGTTAAAGAAGATGGCTCTGGATCCTTGGTATTTAATATGGTAAAAAATAGAATATCACATTATGAGGAAGTATAAGGCAAAGCTAGTTATCTAGTAGATATGATAATTAAATCCCAGAATAGAGCTATCAATAGTGGTTTTATTGCTAGAAGATGATTATCAAAGGGAGGAGAAGGTGCTGGGGTGATGTGAACCATTTGGTGCTGAAGAATAAGACCCAATATAAAATCTCTCTAGGTTACTGTCTAATCCCTGGAATACTAATGTTTCTCCATAATATCCTATTGGTGTTTTAAGGTGGAATTAAGAAGGAAATGTATAGGTCAGGTAATGGATTTTTTGGAGGTGAAAAATTGGATGGTTTAGAAGAGTAAATAATGGTGGAAGAAGAAGTGGGAATGGGTCAGAAAGGAACATCTATGGGTGTATGGGGTGGTAACTGATCATCAACACCATCATGGGTATGTGGGCCATCTCTCTCTATATCTGATGTCGGGCCATTCAATACAGGCTGACAATCATCTCCCTGAAGCTTAACCATCTTCATGCGAATAATAATGAAAAACTTCATACACTGGGGAGATCCTAAGTGATAACGAGGGATAGATGAATCAAACACTATCAAATGGTGTGCCACTCGGCTGGCATAGAAATAATTGTTTAGGTTTTCCTAGTGACCATTGATCATGGATTAGAAATAGGAGGGATTCAAAAATGGGAGTTTAGGGTAATTTTTCTTGAAAATGCACATAAAGAGCTATGTATAACATTCGTACCCAATACCCATATCCTCTTCACATGGAAATATGATGGTTCTAATGCACCATTTAATGAAATACAGAGTTGGATAAATTATCATAATGATCTACAAGGATGTGGGGGTGTAACTGTGGTTAATCCCAATATGTTCTTACTACTTGGGAATGACATCATATTGTTCATCTTGGGTGAGTGCAGAAACTGGGGTGCGGTGATTGGATAGAAGTAAAATATTCATTCTCATTCAAACTATAACATAGTCAATGTAATGTGACATCCACGCATCCTAAATTAGGTTGGGGTAGTTGTATCAGTGGTCATTTTGTGGTATGTGGGCCGATCCAAATTTAATGTAAAAAATTAAATATAAAAATAAATCTCAGAATGTTAGAGTGTAGTCCTGGATGATATCGATCAGATGTGTGTGCTTTAGGAGCACCGCAATATCCCCCAAACGACGAATTTTCAAGGATCTATGATTTCAAGGAATCACATTCCCATATGAATCCTGTTTTGGGAAACATTATTCTAATGCACTGTAGTGGTATTTAAATCATCATGTACTATAAGGGAATACATTTGTGGTCAAATTACTATGGATACTATCTATGTAAGAGTAGAAGCTACTGGGGATGATATGTCTTCTAATGTTGTTATATGAGTAGTTAGATCAGCATTAGAGGGGTTTGGTTGCTCTATGGTGGTAGTGGGTGGAGTAGTAGATTTCTGTTCTAGCATCGATGTCGTGTTAGTTGAAGATGTAGGGTCCACTGACATCATTGATGGATTATATTATGTCAAATTGGCATTAAAAACTACTATACTGGAAGGAAATACAATGGAAAAAGATAACACTATGTATGATAGGCTCACAATGTATGTGGAGGTGGGTGTTTGTAGGAGAGTTTGAAATGTGACATATGGTAGTTGTTTTGTGACTAGAAGTGTTGTAGTTGCTAACAGTTTCATCGACCTCCAAAGACGAATCTAATGGGGTTGTTCTCTATTAGTAATGGTTGAGGTATTATTCCCATTCACTATGTCCCCATAAATCATTAATTAAATGGAAATAGAAAATTAAAATAGATTAAAATTAAAACAAATGAAATGAAAAGAAAAATGAGGGATTTTTTTTTAAAACAATGTGCACGTCGTGTGTAGAATGATTACATGATGTGTAATCAATTCTGTATTCTAATCTATGTACTATAGAGAGACATTCCTAGTTAATATTATTGGGGCCAAAGTATAAAAGTCTGTTTAAATATCTTATATACACCATGTAATATTAAATTGGAATCTATCCATGAATGTTCTTTGAGATAGACATACACAAGGGGTTGAGAAACAATTTATATGATATGTTAGTATAAGAACCCAACATGTGTGATTAAATGGAATCAAACATGCTTTGTTCTATTTGAAACAAAATAGTGATTTAATTAGATATTACATGAATTGTTCTAAATGGACATATAGAATATATATATATATATGGGTGTTTTCTATATAGTTGCATTCACACTGGTCATTAATGGCAGAGTTGAGGAATTCAATATGGCATGTCCCAAATAGACACACCATGTGTTTATGGAATCCTATAATTATTTTTTTATTCATGTACTGAAAGTGCACAATTTTTTTTCTTCATGAGTGGTTGTGTATTATAGCTTTGCAAGAATTATTTCCCCAATCCACATATCACCATATACACATCAATATATACAAAATGAATTGAATAGGATCATATACCTAGAGTGTGGATTGGAATGGGGATATTTTACATTCCACATTCACACAAAAGAGACGATTTCATGAGGGAGGTCGAATGACATACGAGGTAAACCATGGGAGATAAAATATATTGGATGGGAGGGGTTTAACATGTGGCCCACCTAGCTAGCGATCATTGGTGTTTATAGCCATAGAACATGGCATGTTAAAATAAATGAATGATTTTTTTCATAATTAATTTATTATTATTAATGATAATGTATAATTAATTTTAATAAATTAAATATTACATATTATTTATATTTATAATTAAATAAAAAAGTAAAATATATATATATTTAAAAGAAAATATAGAAATATACCTATTTTTTATTAGATAATTACACGATGCGTTTTCTATAATTTTATATAATGAACATCAATGTTCATTTAGGAGTTCAGGGAAAATTCAAACTAGTGATCGGCTGATCTGAACAAATTACCTCGACCACTGGTGTGAAGCTTGTAGTACTCAATATTTAATTACTTTTATATTTTTTAAAACATAATTTAATTACTATATGTTGAAAGAATTATTGTACCAAATGTGGTTTTAATTATTAAATGTTTGGGTTGAAGTATGGATATTAACTGAGTTTGAACGTGGGTCACTTTAACTTTTTGCAATGACTCTGCGAAACAAACGACATCTCCCCAAGGAATTTATTATTATTTTTAAAATATCATAAATTATTTATTATTTCATGAAACACAATAATTTTTTTTTTAAAATACATGATGTATTTTTTTATTTATGTGAGAAAATATGAAACTGAACTAGTGGGAAGGACTCATACCCAGGTCTACTCGATATGTGTTCCATGAATTTCCTTTCAAATGAATCTACACTATGTTTTTGATTTTGTTACAAAATGGTTTAATTTACTAAGAAAACATCTCAGAAACCATTTATGTAACACATGGGGTTAAAATAATAAATCATATATCAAAGACAGGGTTGAATCGATTTAATCTGGTGATGGATTAGACACATTCCAATGATATTTCAATTGGAACAAGCTTCATTCTTAGTTATTAAAATAATTAATATGTATTTATATTGAAATTTTATAATAAAATATACCAGTTAGAGAAATATGCACTTTTTAAGCAGCCACACAGATCGTTTTGGAGAATTTTGGTCTTATTTATAATGTGGAAGAGTGAAATGGTGGTACATTGGATATTGAAGGGATGTAAATATCTTGTGTTTTTAAAAAATAGAAAATAATAAATATATGAATGAAGATAGGATGGGTTCCTTCCATCAAGCACCATTTATTGGTATTTTCCATCACTTGATTTTTTGTACATACACATAATCTAATGGTTGTTGTGGTTTTTTCTACGAATACCACCACATGTGTTTTGGTACCTTCACCTTGTATCCATGATTCATGAACTTCAGGGGGTTTGGGGAGCTATTTTCAGTATCCCTAATTCTTTTTCTAGTAGATTCCTAAGATGGTATTATTGCATGACATTGTCATGTATGTCCCCCACCTCCTGAGGTTCCAACATTGAAATTATAAATACAAGAAAATAATTAAATGACTCCTCCAGAGCTTGTGTGTGATTAACAAAGGGTTTTTGAAAAAATGTTTGATCAAATTTATCATTTACATGATGTGATGTCACTATATATAAGAAAATTTTACGTTGAAAATCATTCAATGATAATGAAATTGAATTATTACTGGGAACCATGTCATAACATGATTCCTCAATTTAAAAATGTTCAAAAATCTCAACCTCAAGCTTTGCCGAAATATCCAAATTAGAAATTATCTCAGAGAGGTGCTCTATATTATTTCCATGTCATCCCACCCTTTTGGGTTTTGTATCAGGAATGTATCAAATCCCACCATTATTTATACTAACCTTTCAGTATTACCATATAATGGTTTCAGTGGAGACTAAAATATGGGTGGGGTGAATAATGTGCAGAGTATTTCCTCTTGTTGGAACCCATCACCTATGTATGGATAATACTATTCTAGGTATGAGTAAAAAAGAAATAGATCATTCTATTAAAAATCTTCTCAAAGTGTGTTGAACCATTTACCTGCCGGATAATAATCTTTTGGATGTGGGGTTGAGGTTTTCTAGAAAATGACTATTGAAAAGAAAATGAATAAAATATAGGTAAACTAACATTAATGATTACTCACACTATTACATTATGATCCCATGAAAAAAGAGGCATAATTTGACCTCTAGAGTCAAAACATGTACAAATTGAAAGTATTTGTTAGTTCCCATCCAATCCAATAATCTAGGTAGTTAGTGGGAGTCAAGGTTGATCCCATATGGAAAATAAAAAAAATTATTTCAGTGAGACACATAAGTATTTTGGTTGAATATCCAAAAAAAATTAATTTATGGGAACGATTGAAATAGTGGAACAACTTGAAAAATATATATAAATACATAACATATAATAGAAGAATCTGAATATAACATGTTGGTGTAACAATTTAATTACGGTTTGTTTTATATATCGTTTCTAATATTAAATTAATTATAGAAATGTTTTTCCCATGGTGATTCCAATATATTTTTTTTATTTTTTGGTCAAATAACAATCAATTATGTGTTTAAAATACTAATCCCTTTGTTGGGTGAAAAAATAAAAAAAAACATTAATGTTCGTTACCCTTAAAACAATGGAATAAAGATCATCCAATTGTCATGGAATATCCTATTGAAACCCGTTTAGTTTTCATCATTGGTTTCATTCTTGGTTTAACATAGCAACAATATTAATTTTCAAATTTTTCTCATTAAATTAATTGTAAACAATAGATCAAAATAAAATCAACACAATTAAATTCAAATAAAAAAACAATAATGTTATTTCAACACCAACACAAGAACGGTACCATCTTATGGTCATAAACATGATGTGAGTGTTGAGTAGAAACTCAACACCTACCATGGATATTAAAGGAAATAAAGTAGGGATTAGAATTATAATAAGAAGAAATATGATAAGAAAACTAAAATTATATTCGAGGGAGATCCAATGATGGAGTGGAAGAACCACTCACCTAGAGTGTCCAACCTCATACATGAGGGTTTCATCTCTATTTTACTATTTTTATGTTATACAGAATGTATCATATTCAAAATGTCTTACACTTAGGTCATGTTTCTGTTGCTCGGTTTCTCGGCCTGTTGGTGTCTAGGAATGATGGTAATTAAATTTCAATGTGTTTTCAGTCGGTTAGAGTGTGACACAATGTGTTACACCACTGCACATGTATATTAGATTACATTTCTACCACCAAACACATTATCAATAGAATAAAAAATATGTGAACATAGATTACACTATTTGTTCTCACAGGTAAACTATATGGACTTGTACATGGGTTGGTCTATACATGTCTGGGTGACAATACATGGTGTGTATTTATAAAGTACATTCTATGTATATCTGGTTTTTTATACAAATCACTCACACATTTTTACTTGGGTTCTAATCTCTTGAAAATCAACATGAATAATAATTTATTACATAAAATATTATGTATTCTATAAAAGCATGTTTTTATACCCAATAATATGTATTAAAGGGTATTAAAAATCAGGTACATCATTAACCCATTTGAGTGATATAGGATATGAATATAGACTGAACATAGATCAGTAAGAGGGGATTGATTGGGATTTGAACACATTTTAGTACGTAATTAATAGAAGTGGGAGTGACCTTGATTCAGTAATACATGACTAGAATGGAGAGTGATCCACCTTCAGCAAGGCCAGACTAGAATGTGGAGTGAACACATTTCTATTGTGGGCATTGCCCACTATGATTTTCTTGGGTGTGATCATTAACTACAATAATGGATTTTGAGGTGCAAGCTTTCCAATATGATATAATATGAAATAATCAATGACTAATCTAGAAAATATTATTAATACATATGTGTATACGAAAATTATATATCATTTTCCAAATATATTCTCCCATAGATCATGTTGATTTATTTGATTATGATTCATTTCCTATGAATTTAAAATATTTATTCCAGGACCCAATGTATTGATCTTTTATTTTCAGGCTATTGTTTTCAAATTTTATACTCATGTTCTCATAAAATTATTCTCATGTTATTCTTTAATCTATCCCTAGTTTAGAACTACTATGAATCTAATATCACCCTTTCTTATGTTTCAATTCATTAGGTTATATATAGATGTATTTATGAAGTATAAATAAGAGGGGATATAGTTATGGGATACAATAATGTTATTTCATGAATTAGAAATATGATTTTACTTGTTTCCAATGTAAAAAATGTAACAACCCTTCTTTTTATTACAACTTAAACATGCTTTATTACATAAAAATTCACTTGATACAACAAAGAAGATCGAGAAGTTTAGTGTCTTTGGGGCTTAGGATCATTACATAAAAACTTTAAACTTGAAATACAACATCCTTATTGAAAACTTCCTTTACATGACCACTACATTCCTTCGTACTTAGCATTGCATGGGATAACCTGAGGTAATGCATAAAAAAAGGGTGAGCTATAAAGCCCAGTAAGGGAGTACACAATGAATAACATGAGGAGTAAAATACATGTTAGGAAATAGGAATATCAATAGAGAAAAATAGAGACATGAACATAAAGGCATGATAAAGCATGATAATCATAACATGGAAATGTGGCGACAACACTTAACATTGAATTAGCATCAGCCAAGGCTCATTGCACATGGATCATGAGTAAACCCTCATTGCACTTGAAGCATGAGTAAACCCTTGTTTCACTTGAATTATCATGAGTCAACACTCATTTCACATGACGTATGATGATACTATACTTTACCCAATGCATTGGAGCGCTATAAAGGGGGCACCCTTCTTAAACATTTCATTTCATGCATAAGTGTGCCACATGGATCATAAAACATGGATTCATAAATCATAATCATTTATTCCACGATAAAGGAATGTGGAATTCATACATAAAACTTTACAGTCAATAAGTAAATGTGAATAAAGGTGAATACCCTTGATGGAGAAATGGGCATGGTATTCACTACACAATGATATTGGCTTAGAAAATCGTTGTGATTTCGGCAGCGTAACAGCGTGACACAAGAATTCATAAAAAGGGCTGATGAGAGAGAAAGGGGTTCCTCATCATATTTACATGTAATGGACAGTAAGAAGGTCATATAGATACATGTCCCAACAATTGAAAAGGAATTTAGATTCATGATACAAAAGTATTGGTTGAATATAAAAGAGGAGAAAAAGGTTCCTTTCGGAATTTCGGCATAGTAACGGGTGTACATGGGAGGCATTTAATGAGAGAGAAAGGGGTATCCAATCATTAAAACAATAAGAGGGCAGTATGGGAGAGGTGCGAAACCATACCCCAACATTCATAAATGAAATTAAAAGGGCAATACAACTTAAAGAAAATTGACAAAAATGAGAACGGAAGAAAAACCTTTACTTGGAAGTGTGATTCCAAAGGCTAGAGAGAGGCTTGTGAGAGGGTTCATGGGAGCTTGGGGCACCTTGAGAGGATTCTAGAGAGAGTAGGGCAGAGGTTGGACGAACTTCAAGGGCTTTGGGTGAGGAGGAAGTGGGAGCTTGGGTGGGTTTATATAGGAAAGGTGAGAGAATTCTTTATTATTTAGGTTTGGGACCCCTTATATTAAAATAATCCAAACCACAAACCATCCATGGTATTTGCCCATGGTTTCTGGAAAAGGAAAGAGGAAAACAATATTTTACAAGGCCAAGGTCCGAAATTATTAAAAAATTAGGGTTGCTTATTTGGAGGTGAGTCACACTCCCATGGAAATTAATTTAAAAAGACAAAGTGTTGAATAAGTCTTGAGGGCTCCATTAATGCTTTGAAAAGTGAGTCAAACAAACCCAAAACCTCATTATTTTAATGATAAAACACATATTGGCCGAACATAAGGATTATGGTATTTTATTACATCACCATTGGGTCATTATGATGTCATAAAACGCATTATATATTTAATTGGTATTTAATTTTTACCCAAAAATTTGACTGTCTCAGAAAATTATGAAAAATTCACCGTTGGATAATTTCGACGTCCTGATTCCAAAAATAATATTTATTTTATCTAAATAATTTTCTAAATAGGTGAATTTTCACTTTTAAAATAAAAACCGACATTTATAAAAAAATTCATGGTCTTGACAGAAATGGCTTTCAAACCTTAATAAAAATTTTAATTGCATTCATAAAATTATAAGATCATTTATATTTAATAAAAATTAATTTAATATTAATAATAATATTTTATGAAAATATTATTTAATTCAAAAATCATTTAATTTAATAAATTATAATTCTTAATTAAATAATAACTAAAAACACCGTTTGTACTTTAAAAACTAATTACAATGTATCAAAAATGACTAGAAATTATATTAATTATTATATACAAAAATAATGTACATGAACATGGTGCTACTTATTTGTTACATAACCCCTTAAAATAGCCGCATAAGACCTAAGGGTAAGGTGTGCGATGGTGACAGACTCTTGGGGTTGCTCGGATAACATCGCTCGAGTGGTAATCTCTATCAACTTCCATTTTTCCCGTAGACGATCACGTTCGAGCTTGACTTGATGAAGCTCAGCTTGGGCTTGGTCAAGGGAAAAGGCCAAAGATGCCACCTCCTTTCCGAGCTCTGACAAATGGGCTTCTTAAGGGTCAATTCTACTGGATGAGGCCATCGCTTCCTTTGTCTGAGTAGAAAATTGGTTCGTTAAAGCCTTATATTTAAACTACCCAGATGATCACTGTTCAACGGCTATAAAAGTAACAGTCACAAATCTTAACGTTAAACTAAAGAAGTTGACATCTTATAAAAAAACATTTTTCATAAAGAAACATTTAACTGGATCAAGAGGGATTTTCCATTAATGAAACTTTGGGTCGTTACAACATTCCCCCATTAAGAAATTTCACCCTCGAAATTTTCCTTTTCCCACACTAAAACAAATGTGGGTAACTTAGCTTCATCATATCCTCCGACTCCCAAGTTGCTTCTTCAAACTTGTGGTTTCTCCACAACACCTTGACGAGGGGCATTGTCTTATTTCGTAGAACATTTTCTCTACGATCCAAGATCTTCACTGGTTGCTCCTCATAAGAAAGATCATCTTCTAATTGTACCACCTCAGAAGAGAGTACATGTGAAGGGTCTGTTATGTACTTCCTTAAGAGGGATACATGGAAGACATCATGCACCTTGGCCATAGTAGGTGGAAGTGCTAGTCGATAGGCCACAGCCCCAACACGATCAAGAATCTCGAAGGGGCCGATGTACCTTGAACTTAACTTCCCCTTCTTTCCAAACCTCATGACCTTCTTCCACAGAGATATGCGTAAAAACACCATGTCTCCGACTTTAAACTCAAGGTCTCGTCGACGATTATCTGCATAACTCTTCTGTCGACTTTGGGCTGCCTTGATATGCTGCTGAATGGTTTTCACCTTCTCCACCATTTCTTCGACCATTTCTGGTCCAAGAAGCTTACGTTCACCGACCTCATCCCAACATGTCGGTGTTCTACACCTTTTCCCATACAGGGCTTCATATGGTGCCATTTGGATGCTCGAGTGGAAACTATTATTATAAGAGAACTCAACTAGAGGAAGATGTTGATCCCATCCTCCTTTAAAGTCCATTGAGCACGCTCTCAACATATCCTCAAGTGTTTCGATAGTCCGCTCGGATTGGCCATCAGTTTGAGGATGATAGGCCGTACTGAAGTTCAGTTCAGTATTCAGAGCATGTTGAAGACTCTTCCAAAACTTAGAGGTAAATCTTGGATCTCGGTCAGACACAATAGATAGTGGTACTCCATGCAACCGTACCACTTCCCTGATATATATCCGTGCCAGTTGATCCAAAGAGAAATCCTCTCGAATAGCAATGAAGTGTGCAGTCTTTGTAAGACGATCCACAATAACCCAGATTGAATTTTTGCTTTTGGATGTCCTTGGAAGTCCAGTGATGAAGTCCATGGTGATGTTCTCCCATTTCCATTCTGGTATGGGCAATGGTTGCATCATCCCCTTAGACTTCTGCCTCTCTGCCTTCACTTGCTGACACACCAGGAACTTTGATGTATATTCGGCGATCTCCTTCTTCATATTATCCCACCAAAAGTTTTCTCGGAGATCTCGATACATCTTTGTGCTCCCTGGGTGAATAGAGAAATTTGAACTATGTGCATCATCCAAAAGTTCCTTTTTCAGCTCTGAACTTGATGGGACACTTAGTCTTTTCCCAAACCGCACAATTCCTTCTTCATTAACATTAAACTCTGAGGATTTTCCCTTTTTGATAGCTTCCACTTTTTCTTGGATTCTCGCATCATCCTTTTGAGCATCCTTTAACCTTTCCAAAAGAGATGGTTGAGCAATCATTTTTGAAAGGATTGATGATGTTCCCTTCTTTATGATTCCCACGTCCATCTTCATCAAGTCTAAGAAGATTGGATCCTTCTCAATTCTCATAATTGATAGAATTGCTGGATCGTTTCTACTTAGGGCATCTGCCACCTTGTTCGCCTTCCCAGGGTGGTAATGTATTGAACAGTCATAATCCTTTATGAGATCTATCCATCTTCTCTGGCGCATATTAACCTCTTTCTGTGTGAATATATATTTAAGACTCTTGTGGTCAGTATATATCTCACATTTCTCTCCATAGAGATAATGCCGCCAGATTTTCAAGGTAAAGATCACCGCTGCCAACTCCAGATCATGCGTTGGATTGTTTCGCTCATGGATTTTTAACTATCTTGAGACATAGGATATCACTTTATCATTCTGCATCAGCACACATCCTAAGCCCTTCTTCGAAGCATCACTGAATACCACAAAAATCTCCCCACTTGTGGGTAAAGTGAGCACAAGTGCAGTGATAAGCCTCCTTTTCAACTCCTTGAATCTTTCTTCGCATTCATCACTCCAAGCAAACTTTACTCCCTTTCGAGTTAGCTTGGTAAGAGGGTTGGACAATCGTGAGAAGTTTCTCACAAATCGCCGATAATATCCAGCTAACCCCAAGAATCTACGGATATTAGTTACCGATGTTGGCCTCGGCCATCCCTCAATTGAATCTGTTTTGGAGGGGTCCACAGATATCCC
The DNA here is from genome assembly GCA_963277665.1 of Viscum album. Classification (NCBI taxonomy): domain Eukaryota; kingdom Viridiplantae; phylum Streptophyta; class Magnoliopsida; order Santalales; family Viscaceae; genus Viscum; species Viscum album. The sequence goes on along the minus strand of OY728146.1, from coordinate 1,208,275,159 downwards.
ATTTCTTGTGATGATATGGCCCACGAATGAGACCTCCTTCAACCAGAACTCACACTTGCTGTACTTGGCATAGAGATTCTCCTTGCGCAAAGTCTCCAGTACAGTTCTTAAATGCTCCTCATGGTCCTCCTTGGTTTTGGAGTATATTAGAATATCATCTATAAAGACTACCACAAATTTATCTAGGTAATCTCTAAAGACTCTATTCATCAATTCCATGAATATTGCTGGAGCATTGTTGAGTCCAAAATGCATTACTATGAATTCATAGTGCCCGTACCTTGTACAAAAAGCAGTCTTGGGGATATCTTCCTTCTTCACCCTTACTTGATAATATCCCGACCGCAAGTCAACCTTGGAGAAGTATTGTGCTCCACCCAGCTGATCAAACAAGTCATCGATTCTTGGGAGAGGATACTTGTTCTTTATCGTGATTTTGTTAAGTTCACGATAATCGATGCAAAGCCGCATTGACCCATCCTTCTTCTTGACGAAGAGGACTGGTGCACCCCATGGTGATGCACTTGGGCGTATAAACCCTTTATCCAGATTCTCCTGTAGTTGTTTCATCAGTTCTTCAAGCTCAACCACAGCCATTCTATATGGAGTCTTGGATATTGGTAGCGCCCCAGGTATAAGTTCAATTGATAACTCAACATCTCTTCTTGGAGGAAGACCAGGAAGTTCCTCGGGAAATACTTCAGCGAATTCCCTCACAATAGGCATTTCTTCAAGGGTGGTTTCTTCCTTGGACTCAATCATCTGAGCCAGATATGCGTGCTCATAAGGCAGTAATATCCATGCTTGAGATGATGGAGCTAAAGGAGATTAATCTTCCTCCTGACACTTGTAAAGAATCGGGGGTCGATTCTCCATATGGAGTGTGATTTCCCTCTCCCGAAAATTTATGTTGGCTCTATATAAGGAAAGCCAATCCATGCCAAGAATTACATCAAATTCCATCAAAGGGAGTATGACGAGGTTCGCCAGGAAATTCAATCCACAGATTATAACAGGGGAGGACTTATACTCATGGGATGCAATGATTGCCCAATTTGCCGTACTCACTGACATCTTTACTTCCATGATTTGTGGTGGTGCAGGGATTGTTCTACTAAACTTTTGAGATATAAAAGAATGCGTAGAGCCTGAATCAAAAAGTACGTTCTCTATTCTTGAATGAATAACTAGCGTACCTGTCACCACTTCGTTGTCGGGGTTCACTTCGGCAGAAGTGATGGCAAAGGATCTTCCTTGCTGTCTTGGAGGTTGTTGATTGCCTTTGATAACCCTTGGATTAGGGCACTGATTCGCAAAATGACCCGGTTCTTTGCATTTGAAGCATTGAACAACGCGTTGAGGTTCGAACGGAGCGTTCCTCCCCTCCGTCGCAGCCGCGGGTCCTTCTTGCTGACAGTTAACAGCTAGGTGCCCTTCTCTTCCACACTTGAAGCATTTTCTTGTCCCCCTAAGGCAATTTCCAGGGTGCTTTTTTCCACACTTTTGGCAAGTGGGGTGCTGAAATTTCTTAGCGCCGTTGGATTTATCCATCGGACCACCAGCATTGAAGTCCACCTTCCGCTTCTTGTCCCCATGATACCCCTGTGATTCTCCGACCTCCATTTCAACCTTGAGGGCACATCGGACAATTTCCTCATAGCTGTCGAAGTCACGGATCGCTAATGCTTTCCGCAAGCTAGGCTTCAGCCCACCAAAGAAGCGGTCAACCTTGCATTCGGGGGTAACGACAAAGCTGGAAGCGTATCGTGCAAGCCTTGTGAAGTTTTCCTCGTACGCTCCCACAGATTCCTCATCTTTCTGCTTCAGGGAAAGGAAGTCCCTTTCCATCTTAAGATGGAGGGTGCGTGGAAAATATTTATCGAAAAAAATCTTCCGGAATACCTTCCATTCTAAAGCCTCGATCTCCTCCTCAGGCTTCGTATTTTTGATCAATGTCCACCATTGATCAGCTTCACCCTCCATACGATAAGCCTCCAGGAGAACCTTCTCTTTTTCAGAGCATTGGAGGATGGAGAATATCTTTTCAATGGAGTTGATCCATTGTTCAGCAATCGTGGGATCGGATGATCCACTAAACGTAGGAGGCCTTTGTCTCATGAAGCTTTCAATAGTGACTTGTTCTTTCTTAGGGGGGGTTGAACGTTCCTCTTGACCAGTGTTTCTATTCAAAACTTGAGTTAGATGAGAGAGAAGCGTGACAAAGTTCGTGATTCCCGCTCCCATTGGATTGGGCATCTCATAAGTACAATCATCACACTGATCTTCACAACGGTTGTTAGCCCGAGTTCTCCTATTACCGGCCATTGGCTGGAATAAAAGGAATGTTAGGGGTAACACATAAAGGGTAATCCAAAGACAAAAGTTGATGACTTATAAATAAACTTTAATCTCTTTAACTCACGAGTCTATAGGATTCAATCCATGCTTTTCATGATCTTCCTTCTAACATATATCCTTAGGGGCATTTTTCCCTTAATAAGGGTTCATACTAAGATTGTGAATTTATCAAAACATATCCCCCGGGAGTGTCGTAACCAAGAGTGCAGCAAGGCCCGTTGTCGTGCACCAGTTCCCGTTCGAGTCTAGCTCAAAGCGGTGTTTTCGGGTTTTACCCCTAGGATACATCTGTTCCAGAGCCGCCTCTACCTGCTCGTATCCAGACAGGGATGTATTTGTTTGATAAACCACTAACTTAGTATTTACCAAATCTTAGGTATGTTTTTATTATGATTAGTCTTGTATCTAAGGCTTTACTAGGGTTTCCTAATCCCAAAAATAACTAAACCTATCCTCTGATACCAACTATGACAACCCTGCTTTTTATTACAACTTAAACATGCTTTATTACATAAAACTTCACTTGATACAACAAAGAAGATCGAGAGGTTTAGTGTCTTTGGGGCTTAGGATCATTACATAAAAACTTTAAACTTGAAATACAACATCCTTATTGAAAACTTCCTTTACATGACCACTACATTCCTTCGTACTTAGCATTGCATGGGATAACCTAAGGACATGCATAAGAAAAGGGTGAGCTATAAAGCCCAGTAAGGGAGTACACAATGAATAACATGAGGAGTAAAATACATGTTAGGCAATAGGCATATCAATAGAGCAAAAGATAGACATGAACATAAAGGCATGATAAAGCATGATAATCATAACATGGAAATGTGGCGACAACACTTAACATTGAATTAGCATGAGCCAAGGCTCATTGCACATGGAGCATGAGTAAACCCTCATTGCACTTGAAGCACGAGTAAACCCTCGTTGCACTTGAATTAGCATGAGTAAACACTCATTGCACATGACGTATCATGATACTATACTTTACCCAATGCATTGGAGCGCTATAAAGGGCGCACCCTTCTTAAACATTTCATTTCATGCATAAGTGTGCCACATGGATCATAAAACATGGATTCATAAAACATAATCATTTATTCCACGATAAAGGAATGTGGAATTCATACATGAAACATTACAGTCAATAAGTAAATGTGCATAAAGGTGAAAACCCTTGATGGAGAAATGGGCATGGTATTCACTACACAATGATATTGGCTTAGAAAATCGGTGTGATTTCGGCAGCGTAACGGCGTGACATAAGAATTCATTAAAAGGGATGATGAGAGAGAAAGGGGTTCCGCATCATATTTACATGTAATGGACAGTAAGAAGGTCATATAGATACATGTCCCAACAATTTAAAAGGAATTTAGATTCATGATACAAAAGTATTGCTTGAATATAAAAGAGGAGAAAAAGGTTCCTTTCGGAATTTCAGCATAGTAACGGGTGTACATGGGAGGCATTTAATGAGAGAGAAAGGGGTCTCCCATCATTCAAAAAATAAGAGGGAAGTATGGGAGAGGTGAGAAACCATACCCCAACATTAATAAATGAAATTAAAAAGGCAATACAACTTAATGAAAATTGACAAAAATGAGAAAGGAAGAAAAACCCTTACTTGGAAGTGTGATTCCAAAGTCTAGAGAGAGGCTTGTGAGAGGCTTCTTGGGAGCTTGGGGCACCTTGAGAGGATTCTACAGAGAGTTGGGCAGAGGTTGGACGAACTTCAAGGGCATTTGGTGAGGAGGAAGTGGTAGCTTGGGTGGGTTTATATAGGAAAGGTGAGAGAATTCTTTATTATTTAGGTTTGGGACCCCTTATATTAAAATAATCCAAACCACAATCCATCCATGGTATTTTCCCATGGTTTCTGGAAAAGGAAAGAGGAAAACAATATTTTACAAGGCCAAGGTCCGAACTTATTAAAAAATTAGGGTTGCTTATGTGGAGATGAGTCACACTCCCATGGAAATTAATTTAAAAAGGCAAAGTGTTGAATAAGTCTTGAGGGCTCCATTAATGCTTTGAAAAGTGAGTCAAACAAACCCAAAACCTCATTATTTTAATGATAAAACACATATTGGCCGAACATAAGGATTATGGTATTTTATTACATCACCATTGGGTCATTATGATGTCATAAAACACATTATATATTTAATTGGTATTTAATTTTTACCCAAAGATTTGACTGTCTCAGAAAATTATGAAAAATTCACCGTTGGATAATTTCGACGTCCTGATTCCAAAAATAATATTTATTTTATCTAAATAATTTTCTAAATATGTGAATTTTCACTTTTAAAATAAAAACCGACATTTATAAAAAAATTCATGGTTTTGACAGAAATGGATTTCAAACCTTAATAAAAATTTTAATTGCATTCATAAAATTATAAGATCATTTATATTTAATAAAAATTAATTGAATATTAATAATAATATTTTATTAAAATATAATTCAATTAAAAAATCCTTTAATTTAATAAAATATAATTCTTAATTAAATAATAACTAAAAACATCGTTTGTACTTTAAAAACTAATTACAATGTATCAAAAATGACTAGAAATTATATTAATTATTGTATACAAAAATAATGTACATGAACATGGTGCTACTTATTTGTTACATAACCCCTTAAAATAGCCACATAAGACCTAAGGGTAAGGTGTGCGATGGTGACAGACTCTTGGGGTTGCTCGGATAACATCGCTCGAGTGGTAATCTCTATCAACTTCCATTTTTCCCGTAGACGATCACGTTCGAGCTTGACTTGATGAAGCTCAGCTTGGGCTTGGTCAAGGGAAAAGCCCAAAGACGCCACCTCCTTTCCGAGCTCCGACAAATGGGCTTCGTAAGGGGCAATTCTACTGGATGAGGCCATCGCTTCCTTTGTCTGAGTAGAAAATTGGTTCGTTAAAGCCTTATATTTAAACTACCCAGATGATCACTGTTCAACGGCTATAAAAGTAACGGTCACAAATCTTAATGTTAAACTAAAGAAGTTGACATCTTATAAAAAAACATTTTTCATAAAGAAACATTTAACTGGATCAAGAGGGATTTTCCATTAATGAAACTTTGGGTCGTTACAAAAAATCTATTATTTTTCTCAGGAATTATTTTAATATAATTAATATTGATTTATGAAAGGTCATAAAATTATATGAGAATCCAATATTGATATAATTTTTTATATGATTAATTAATTTTCATAAACTTATTTAGCATATGATAATCCACAGTAGGTTTAATATTTTCTTCCTCTTCTAATATTAATATTATTTTGTCTTCCCATAGGGAATTATTAGGCCCAATGAATCTTTTTCCGTCAAAATGTTGTTGTTATAACCTCAATTATTTTAATATGGGTGGATTAAGTTAATATGATTAATGTGAAATGAGAATTTTTTTGTATCTATATATTTCATTAATTAAACATTAATTTAAATCTATAACCATGAAAAATTATCACGAAAAGAAATGAAGGATTGATCTTTTATTTTTAGAACGTCTCTCTGATTGATTTTTAAATATTTTATAATGTATCTACTAAAAAATTTTATCCAAAAATACTAGAAATTAGTGCCATGTTTTTGTTCATTATATCATTCATATCCCTTTATACATTAAAAAAATTATGAACAACAAAAGTATATGATAAAAAAACTACTGGGGATAACAATTGATGTGAGGAATGATGGATGATAATTAACACATTCTGAAGGATGTTATCATGTGGTTGCATATGATGTCCAAAAATATATACATGTTAATGATGTTCTCTGACATCCATGCACATCCTTAGATGACATCAAACTAGCTGGTATGTCCTCGGACTGGTCTAGAATAATCCAGGGGCATGGGAACCCTCTCAACATCTAGTCCCATAGCACAGACTATAGTGGTCAAAATAAATGATTTTGTTTCTCCCGAATAAAATAGTGATAAACAATGGGTATATGATAGAATGAGCCTACATATAATAATATCTACCACTTTTGGTGTTTCTACCCGCACTCCAAGAAACTATTGATTCTCATATCATCTGCATCACTATTAACAAACACCACTTTGATAATAATCATGATAAGTTCCCTGAGAACAACATACATCCTGATGTAGACCTCTTCCAACCACAAATTCTCTCAATAAAGTATAATCCAACATCGTCTTCAACTTGAATATCCTGGATATATATTGCTACTGATGTTGTAGCTAAAACTGTACACCTATTCTTAACTAGGATCCATCAGCAAATAGGAAGTATCATGATTATAGCCATGAACCCCATAGAGAAAACACACAAACCTATATTTCATATGATGAATATAGAAACCAGTGTACCAATATTTTAAGAATGGATCCTACAAAGGCTGACTACCTGTATGTCAAAACCCTTAAATCCATGGTCACCGACACCTACCAATTACAAATCTACTCCACGAGGAACCATATTTATTCCCCTCTCATAATAAACCTCCTCAAAAGTCCATCTATTTGGTAGCCGCTTCTATTGATTGAAGCTATAGAAATATTTCAATTGTATAAGCACTGAATTTGTACTAAAATGAATGATGGGGTGCCTCCCCATGAAAACTACCAAATGAGTCCTCCTATTGGAAATGAGCAAGGTGAAATCATAGAATGTAATTATACATGATCCCAATCCCATGCACATACATACTATAAAACAACAGGGAGTGTATCTTATACCACCTCATAGCCTTTATGGTTGATGAAGGGATATCTTACTTGAACTCCTTCTGAATTTTAACCCATAAAACATCTACATCCTTCTCCTCAACACCGTATAGAATCCACCACTAAGAATAACTCCTCATGTCTATCTAACTTCCATGGGTACCCAACACTCCATTCGAGCCTAGATCAAACTAAATGTGGCCCCTGGTTTCTTTATGCCCTAACATATCTACACATTAGAAATGTTTTCCTCATACATCCCTAGATCTTTTAATTAAATATCTTACAACATCCTCTAATAATGATCATAATCATTAACTATAACACAATTCATCGTGATGGATGTGTTTATCCTATATAACTATCCTACAAATATTTATTTCTCCCTTGGGTGTTCTATAAGCATAGAGTCCATGCACGATACCATAAGGAGGCCTAAAATACCATATCCAAGACTGTCTACATGGTATATGTCACACATAGTGTTTAACATGAACTGATTTCATACTAACCCATGAAATACTCATTGTTTATTACTCAAAACACCACTCTATTTTTCAACCATAAAATTTGATACAACTCCATCATGACACACTCCCACTAATGATACCTCAATAAGTGGATAGATATAATGATTATTGAGTCCCACCACTAATAAGAAATAGGATGGAATCCAGCGAAAATGGTATAAAAATCTATTGTATGGGAATCATTGCCCTTTAAAATAAGAAAATAGGATCATACGATTATAAGATTATACGTTACAGGCACAACTAATGAATGATATGGACAATGCAGAATATAAATTTGGAGTATTCAATGATTAAAATGGGATCAAAAAAACGTTAAACACTAGTATCCATAGAATTAATCAATGAAAATAGACAAATTAGAATTTCCCCCCGAACCAATAGAGATGATATGCATACTTTTTATAAATATTTTTTAAAATCAAAGAAATACCTCCACGGTGATTCTTTCATCATCGATGCATTCGAACATTTATTTACAGTGATCCTTCATTGCATTATAGAGATCAAGAGTATATATCTTCTAGTGGTGATCCACACGTGAACCAAAAATCTATGGACTTCACCAAAGTAGTCTCTGAATACTAGTATAGAATATCCGTGTGGTTGCGTCGTCTTCCATCGATCCACTTGAGGACCACATCTAAAGTATTCTCCTTGATCTGGTGAAGGGGGCCACTCATATTATGGAGAGGGTTTATTGAGAAGAACGAATTGTCTAGGCATAAGATGATTTCTACAAATTGGGGTTCACAACCAACTGGATAACTCTAGCATTTCCTAGGCTAATGAGAAAATAATTACAAAACAGATAATTTATTTTACAAAGGTAATAATAAATTATTAGAACAAGTTCCATTACATATTTTTTTATTCCATGATAATTCCCCAAGACAAAAAAAGTTAAGCACTATAATTTACATGGCATACGCTTAACCGAAATGTTATATTTAAAAATTAATTAATTAAATAATAATTAATATTATTTCTCACTAGACCCCTAAACCCGATCTGCACATCCTCTTAAATATTTATCAGGACATCAATAATTAATATTTATTTATTAAATAAAAAAATTAACTGCATTATTCAACAAAAAACAATTAAATATTCATCTCACAATATATTCTCTCAAATAGCAAGTGATTGAAAAAATGTGCTCAGTCACACCTGAATAAGCATTGATTCATAATCTAGAATAATATTTATTCAATTTGATAAATAATATATTATTTAACTGACAATATGGGAAAAATTAGTGTGTGACCTTCTAGGTGTCTTTCACAGTGAAATATGATGAACCTGTCTAAAGTACAAGGTTATCATCCAACAATAATCTAAGGAACCCATAGAGAATGAAGAAAATATATCAATTAAATGTCACCTCAAATTAATTCTTATTGTTTAATATTAATCCTTTATATCAATATCTCCAATCAAGTGGGTGGCATGAAAATTCTATCAACCCCTGTGCTCAATTTATAATTCTTTGAAGTCTTGAAAATAGACCTTCACAATAGAACACCATTTCTATTTATTTATATAGTCTATATCATTTCCATCAAAGGGAATGTGATATTATATTATATTATGTATCATAAGGAAAAAATTCTTTCTCACAAAATTCGTTAATGCAATATTCCTCATGGCACACCCAACATATCCTCCTCTTCAAAAAAATATGTCATCATGGTTTTCACAAATATATCTTTGTGTGCAAGTCACAATACCCATTAATAATAATATTAAATTATATGGACCAATAAAAACATCAAAAGATAAGAACATCCAATGAAACTTATAAAGTTGGATTTTCTTTATACCTTGTCTCGTTCTCATAATATCCACGTGAACATTACCTTATGCATAAACCATGAGAGGTTTCCTCATTGTCTATGAGTCTCCACCCCTAATAACCTATTTCATTTGTGTCTGTTAAAATTATATCATCCATTCACAGAACGAATTTTCATGAATAGTGTCACAGAACTTTTGGGTTCCATCATAGTAGGGATCTTCTATGAATATTTAGTGCGAAAACTACACATAAGATAATATCATATACATTCTCATATAGAAGAAAAATCAATATGTGATAATGAGGTTATTAATATATTTCAAATGAATATACATTTTCATAAATTATTGAAAAAGATGATTCTAGGGAACCAAATCCCATAGACATCCACATGCACAAGAGCCAGCTGCTAAGAATGTTTAGTTCACTAGAAATCACATTATATTCAAACTTCTACAAAGATAGTCCTATAGTAATGGGATCCATCATGATCTATTCCCTAGATACTCTATTTACTAAAACTTCACTACTTTGATAATAATCACTCAAGAGGTGATACTTAAAATGTATGTCCTTTGTTCATTAATGTGACATTTTCTCTTTTTTCAATAGCCACTGATGCAGTATTATAACAATACAATGTTATGGGTGTGTTTACTATTAAGAACAACATCATGTTTCTAGACAATGTTCTAAATACAAATTTCTTCCTTGGCCACATCATAATCCCATATATTGTTATAATCCACTATAGAAATACTGACAATAGGATTCATTAAACCCTTATAGCTCACATATCCTATATTGAGAAATAAAATATATCCTGAATGAAAAATCAAATCATAATGATCTCAATGGAGACTAGAATCATCATTCCCTCTAATGAAAAGTTCCTTGTCTCCTCCATACACCCATAACATATCCTTCGTTCTTATGAGATATATAATGAATTATTCATAGAATTCTTATGTTGTTCTCCTGAAGCTTCATGAAATCTACCTACCATGATCTGGGCATAGACAACATAAAATATTATACATAACATATCATATATCATTGATCCTATCATTGAAGCCTATGCTATCTTACTCATTCAATATTTCTCATATTGTGTCAGGGAACACATTTACGTAGAATGATTTATACCATGTGGAACTAAAACCAATCCCCACTTGGATTCTTCCATACAAAATCTCTTTAGTATCTGGTTAATACATGTACATTGACTAAATCCAAGAAGACTCTTAGCTCTATCATGAAGGATATTTATCTCTAGAATGTAGGTTGCTTCAACAAATTTATTCTTGGATCATCGCATTTTCAACAAGTCATTAACTAACTATAAGATTGGTATTTCATTTGAAATAAGAAATATGTCATCAACAAATAATATTAGGATAATGAACCCATTACAATAAATCGTTTTTTAAACACATAGATCCAATTCATTTTTAAGGAGACTAATTATTTTATGGAATCGTCAAATCGAATTTTCCATGATAAAGATTCTTGCTCCAATCCATAAATGAATATCTAAAATTTTGAAATCCTTTTGGTGTCACCAGGTGTCAAAAACTTTCTTGTTGTTTAATATATAAATATTCATGATGGTTCCCATTAATGAATGTTGTTTTCACATACATTGTGAAATAACATAGTCATTGTATGGTGCAAGCAAAAATATGATTCAGATTGATTTAGAAATGGAAAATAGTGAAAATGTTTCATCGTAAGAAAATTCATGATGATGTTTAAACCTTTTATACAGTAGCATTTATTTATTGGAATATACTTTACCTTATTTTATAGTTTCCACTTGAATTACCATTTAAATAAAACATGATTTACCTCAATAATGACATTGACTAGAACCTAAACCCGGTTATGATACCTGGAATCCATCTCAGAATACAACTTTTCAAGCCATATTGTAGATTTTAATCTCTATACTACCTCTATATAGGGGAGAGGTTTATAATTTTACATAAATAATGAGTTCTCATACTTAGTGACAAGAAACCCATACCTCTCATGTTCCCTTACCTCTCTATAAATCCTACACATTACTTATTTTTCACGAAATAATTCTTCCACATTGACTAATATAACATCTTCATGTACCAACATTTGTGCATATTGAGCATCCAATTCATTTAATTCAATATTTCTCCAATTGTCCTTTTGGAGGATGTTCTCCCTCTCAAGAAAGATGGATTTCCGTACACAATCACTTTCTGGTATGAGAGGGTGTATATGTAGTATTCATTTGTTTCCATAGGACACTAACTAATGATACACTTGTTACCTCAGTGTGTTAGTTTGTATCTTATGAAATCATTGAAAAATGAATCTCTTACCATTACATTTTAATGTGATTAAATATTTTTCATTACACTCTATATCTCGATGGGAGTTCAATTTTATTTTTTAGTTAGTACTCAGATTAATGTGTATTCTATAGTTTGTTCTTCATATCCCCAAAGGATATCATATGATCTACATGAATCATCATCGTCCTTAACATTTAAAATAGGGTATCGTTCCTACTTTTACTAACACAATTCCAGTAGGGTGTATAAGTTTTATTGAGTTCATATATAATACCAAACTCCCATAGAAATTCAAACAACCCATGGTTATGATATTCTCCTCCTTGATCTAATCGATTCTTAATTATCTTCCAACCAAAATTATTATCTACTTCATTATTGAATTCCATGAATTTCTCATAGGGATCAAACATATACCTCATTAAGTATATATATTCATATTTACACAATTAGTCATTGAATATACTGAATTATTATTATCTGTCTCTAGGTTCTACTGGAAATGGTCCTTACCCAGTAGTGTGTACCATTCTGAGGAGATCTATGGAACTTTCACCCTGGCCTCTGAATGGTCATTTTTTTATTTTCCCTTATAAAAATTATTAAATATATCAACCGTGATTAGCTCAAAATAGTGTAAATAACCATATTTATAGGACTTTTTCAGACACTTCTCATTTACATAACCATGGTGGTGATTCCAAAACTGGTGTTACTTACTTCCTATGATATTCTTTTTTTTATTAATTTCCAACAATTAGTTTTAGTAATTAATTACATATAACCTATTATTTAAATGTTCCATACCATAAAAAATGATCACTATATAAGTGAACCAACTTTTATTTTCGAATATGACAATAAAACCATATTTATCTAAACATTTTATAGAAATTAAATTCTTCATGTCACATGGTACATAATTACAGTCATCTGAAACCAAAATCATCATTGTCAGCAATGAAAAGAGGTAATCACCAAGGGAAAGAGTATCTAGCCTTAAACCATTGGTATCTCATAGATACACTTATCCCCTGGAAATTATCTGAAATCTACATGGTTCCTACATTTGAATATAGATGTGATCACCAAAAGTTGTATGAAATACCCAATTATTAGAAAAGGTAATATTTTAATCCATAACGAATGCATAATTGGATTCCCATTTCCTCTATGTGTTTTACCTTTTACAGTGGCCGAATTTTCCACATGAATCGAATATTCCCCCTTTTCATTACCCTACATTTTCATATTATTCTTTGTGGTTAGACGGTGCTTAGGGTCATTATACTATTTAGAATCCATAGATTTATTTTACTTGCCCTTTCTCTTTCTATTCACCATACAGATTTTGGGGTTATCATTCTTAATTTCCTTATCCACATTCTGAATCATGGTTATATTTTCTGATAGGATCTTCTCATTATTACTCATATTATAATTCATGGTAAAACATGATAAGGCCTTTGGCAAAGATGATTGTATGATATCTGTACCCAAATTTTTAATGAATTTAATCCCTATGAAGTCTAGATGCTCAATATAGTCACCAAGCATGACTACATGAGCACCAGAAGGACCAAAATCTACATGCATATTGATGAAAATGTTTGTGATATATCATAACATTCTAATTATTCCTTCTCTTGATAGATATCCAATGGCGAGACATCAAGCTACAAGCATCCATCTCTAATGTTACTTAAAATTCTCCTTGGTCATGGATGACAGCATGAGGCACTGGACATCCATTTAATCATTAAAAATATTCTCATACACAAAGAGCTCATCATCACTTGCCTCATTTAGAAGCATGATTGTTAATGTTATTCTATAATACATAGTTTCATTTCAGATCATTGGATGAACCATATAACCCTTTACCAGTCCAAGAAATTATTGCTGGTGAGAAGGTTTTCCTTCTCAAATATGGATCAAAATGATATGTTTGACATTATTTTTAATGTTTTTATAGAAATAATATGATAATTATTTTAGTAGATTATCTTCATAAAATTAGTTAACTAAATAAAAATATATCAGTCTCCCACTATATTATCAAATCCCAATAGCCATCACCATTGGCTTCGGATGATCCTCTTTCTTGGACATTATAGATGCATTAAACCATATTTCCCTTCAAATTACCAAAAAATTTGATGTTCAATAAATTTTAATTGATTTAGGTTGGAATTTCCAATTCCAACTACATTATGTCACATCTCATTGATACATTTAGTGGACTCCCCAATCTAAGAATCATTATTTTATATTTCTTCTAAAATTTATTCTCAATCACACCAATTCATGCATTGGTTATAAACACTTGATGTAAACCAAGTTATGTCAACCCAAAATCTCTATATATAATTCCCTAGTAATTTAAATCACCACATTATTCTTTGATCATGTACATTGAACTATTGGTTTGATTCTATCTTGAGAAATGGATGGATTTAGAGATATAATATCTGATCATGGGATTTTATCCTTCCTCTGTAAATTTACTCTTATTAACATTTCACATGTTTGGTTATATTATGGGGGATATTAATAATTGATTAACAATGTCATTATAATATTTATTCATAAGACATTTTATTTTAGTTCCATATTTCATTCTTGTCCATTCATAAATTATTTTCTCGTGACAATACATCAATATTGAATAACCACGTAACTGGTAGAAAAAATATAAACAGTAAGATCATGAGCTTTTGTAATAGGTAAATTTTCTATAGATTGGTAAAACAAGTCTGGACTAGGGGACAAACACCTTGAAAATTTAATGCTTCAGGTTAGAAGCATTCCAACTGTCCGCCTTTGTATCTCAATGGATTGGTTTCGCCTCAGCTCTTAATTTGAACAACCTCCACTATATTAGAATCTTAATCCGTTATATATGCTTTTAACTCACATCCAAGAGAGGGGTAAAATGGAGTTTATATAAAAGATACCATGGGCATGGAGGCCAAACATATTAATGAGGATAAGGAATGCATGCCAAAAATATTAATTTAACAAATATATTTATAAGAAACCAATCTCATTCAATAGTTTTATCTATCTCACAATCGTCAACATACATGAAACGAATTATGAATTTAATACAACTGGAATTAAATTATTTAATAATTATTATTTAATTAAATCGCTCTAAAATCGATTAATTGTTATCTTTAATTAATTAATTAATTTTTTTCTTAATCATTTTTGGAATTTTATTTGTGATTCTAATCCATTATAGTTTTAAACAAATTTATAAATAAATTTATAATTAACTGCATAAATATATTGTATCTTCGTGAAAACCCGGTAAATACCCTTCAAAAACAACCAAACATGTATTATACTCCAATAAAATTTATTATTTGTGACATGTATCATGAAAAGTGATTTATAATTGATATAAAACTCATACATGTTGTGCGGATCTTGTAAAATTACATAGAAGTTAATTAATCGTTAATATATATAAATATCACACACCTATCCCATGTTCTGTCCTAGCTTTACAACCACATGAAGGTACATGTCTCAATGGTTATATAATGTAATAAAAAATATTAAATCTATGTAATTATGAAAGCAAACATGGAATGTTGATCTGACAACCCAACATATACCATCCCCATCATCCTTAAAATGTATTCAACTAGGGAAATGACATGTGAGGTGTACTTCAGAAATCTTTAGAGTAAAAGGCATTTCTATAGGGAAAGATTTCTTGTAACAATTGTGTTACATATTAAACAGTTGGGCAATCTTGGAATGGAATACACTACTCAACACAGGCCTAAAGTGACTACATGCAATGCTCGGTGGGCCAAACAGTGTATAGATTGTTTTCCATGTGCCAGTTAATCCTGGTCCACACCATATTGTTTAAATATCAGTATTGGTTCCATTTCTTCATAATTATTGAATGATCTACAATTATATTACAGAAACAATTCATGATAAGTTGAACAATATTAAATATTGTATAATTGTGACTACACTATGTGTATTCTGGTGTTGTAAGACTAGGATCCTTGGCACCTCTGGATGATGTCCATAGTTTTATTTTGTTCATAAAATTTATTGTTTATATTAGATCTACAAGATACGATGATGGAAAAAATACATCTTGTAATTCATATTTAAAAAATAATTAATCATAAATTGAGAAACTAAATTATAAAAACCATAATCATCAAAAAATTATTTATATAGATAAATATTATAATTTTTCTTTCTTTACTACCACTTGTAGGATCATGGAATAGTGGAATCTTGTGAGGGATAGTTATCCACATTATTTTCTATGCAGTAAATAATGAATCTAGAATCAATATGATGATTAATTAATGTACCAAAATATAGAATGAATGAAAAATGGACAAATAATAATTACCCTCAATCCTAGAGAGAGGATCAACTTGTTTTTAATAATTAACATAATCTATTAAAAAATCACCTCAAAGGTGATTATTTCTCAATTTATGCATTCATCCACATATTTGTGGTGAGGTTTTGTTGTGTTGTGGATATCAAGAGTAAATATCCCCTTATGATGATCCACATGAGCACTATAAATCTTAGTATGTCTTCGGAGGAGTTTATGAGTTGTAGATTGAAAGATAATTGTGATTGTGTCATCCATCTTTGATTCCCTTAAGAACCGATTCTATAGCATTCCCCTTGATCCGGTGGATGAGGGCCACTCTAATTATTGAGAGCATTCATGGAAAGGAAATAACACTCTATTCTTGAGATGTTATATCCAAACTGTCTCACACAACCAAATGTCTAGTTCTATCATACCATATTATAATTAGAAATTAACATCATAACCAAGAATTTTATTCACTAGGTAATCATAAATAATTAGTACATGTACCACTACTTATTTAATTATTCCATGTGAAAACCCCATGATAAATAATAACAGAAATACTTATAATTACATGAAATGTGATTAACTTTCATGTTATATTTAAATATTATTTAGTAAAATAATATTTAATATTATTTATCAATAGACCCTTTAACTCATTCCACCAATCCTATTTAATAATTATCGGGGATAGAAGAACAACTATTTATTTGTACAATATATAAATTAATGTAACTGCAGTATTAGAAAATAAATAATTATATATTCCGCTCAAAATATATTCTCTCAAAAAATCAATGATGGAATAAAATGTGATGTTACATAGCTGAAAAATTGTTTTACAAGAACTGGGAATAATATTTATTCAATATGTTAAATAATAAATTATTTATCTTACATTATAGATACACTTTCTGTATGACCCTCTAGGCATCTTTCCTAGTGGAATTAGGATAATCGACCTAAGGTCCAAGGATATCGTCTTGCTACATGCCAAGGAACCCCTAGAGATCGAATTAAATGATGCAATGACATGTCACATCATATGAATGATTACCATGTAATATAATCTATTGGTATTAATATCACTAATCAAACGGGTTGTAGTAATGTTCTGTCATCCCATGTGCTCTATTTCTCAAACTTTTTGTCTCGGAAAATGAACATGTTTATTGAACACCATGGCAATGTATGTTTTAGGCGATGTTGTTTCCTTCATAGGTCTTCAGATATCAAATTCCATTATGTAATATATTGGAAATTTTTTTTCTCAAATTATTCAATAATGCAGTATTACTGGTGATGAACCCAACATATCTTACCTCTCCACAGACATATGTCGTCATTGTTTGGGCCAACACATTTAAGTGTTCAAGTAATAATACAAGTTAATAATAATATTTATGTCTAAGGACCAATACCCAAGTTCGAATATAGTAACATCCAATGACATGTATAAATGTTGATTTCCTACGTGGGGGCCTAGTTATCAAAATATCATCCTAGACATTGCTAAGGGTATACACAATGAGAAAAATGTTATGTCACAGTTGCATTCCCATCATTATAGGGATCCTCTATATCCTTTTAGTCAGACATATAATCGTGGGACATTATCCCATAAAAATTTCATGAATAATAACAATCATGATGTGATATAATGTTTATTATTATCAATCCAATGAAAATATGTTTATCATAAATTAAAAAAGAACATGGTTCTTGGGAACGAACTCTAACAGTGATAAGATGAATCATTTGTAGTCAAATCCATGAAATATATATAATAATTCCTAAAACCATTCCAAAATTTTTGTGTAAGTAAAATGTATATTTATAAATGTATCCAATTAAAATACCCAAAAAAACTAGAGTATTAACACATAATCTATACAAATTTCCATACTATTAATGTCTAACATAGTCGATGAAGTACACATAGAAAACTGAAAATTATTTTTATATATACTATGAGAATAAAATTATTCACAATAAGAAAATTATGGTCTCCCATTAAAATTTTAAAATGGAATAATAATTCACCAGTGAGAAAACATAATAACCAAATAGAGCCTGAAAATTTATACTAACTGTAACCCCAAACTCACTAATAATTACATAGAAAATAATTTATAAATGTATAATACTATAATAAGAATCATTATAATCATAGGTGCCCCACACATCATTCCCACTAATTTTATGCACTCACACTCCAACATCTTACATATTGATTATCCCACCTCTTCATAAGAAGATCACATCATGTCACATATCTCCTGAAAACACAATGAGATTTACATAACATATATTAGGTAGTAGGGTATTGTGAACATTAATTGAATCAACCTCATTCCATCCAACTACTATGTATGAACCCCCTAATCCATATCATCATATCTTTATTGAAGACAACTGGTCCATCACATCACATATAGACTGTGACACTTTTCATATATGAGCATCATAACTCATGAATATCTCCAACGCCTAGAAAAGAGGGAAGGACATATAAGATATTATTCAATCCATCCACCCTTAGATATTATCATAAAAATAACCACAAACTTTTGGATTCATCACACTCTTCTTAACATGTGTGGGTTACGTATAAATATCACAAGGAAAATAAAATGTATATACATAAAGATTCAGATCACCAAAGAACCAGATTATCAATTCAATGCCAAAGAAAAATAATATCTCATAAGTTTCCCTTAATTTTTTTCTGCCTCAACATGAATAAAACCAGAAGACAATCATTATGACAAAAACTATTTTATATTCAATTTTTTTCAAGATTATCCATTATAATATCATTTAAAATAAAATAGTCGACTTGTATCTTATTTCCTATCCATTAGTTCTCATATAAAAATTATACTTTTAAATCGCATATCTCTGAATAAAAATAACTCAATATAACTGCCTATTTGATATCATTAACATTTATTTAAATTACAATACTACAAGGGAAACTACTCACTATTACATAAAATTCTTTTATACGTGCTCAATTTATTTAGGTGATCAAATAAGTGAAACTACTGGAAAATGTTTAAAATTAGTAGGCACTTCTCAATGCTAAAAAACTGTTACGTGACCCTTTTTGAGAAATTAATGTGGATTACAATATTATTCTCTAATAACACAATACATCCCTAGAAACAATACCTAAATGCATTAATATAATTTAAAATTCATATTTTGAATGAAAGAAAATTTCGGACATAAATATAGGGAAAATACTATATATTATAGATTTCTAAATCATTTATTTATTCATTAACATGAGTAACTACAAATTAAAAAATACATTCAAAATAAATCAATGTTCATTTTTAATTTTCCTCTTACTCTAAATCATGATATTTACAAAAAAACCATCCATCCTTGAGAAAGAGAACAATCATATATTGAAAAACAATTATTCTAATTATTATAATATAGATAAATTATTTAAACTAAAAAATAGATTTTAAACTATACTTCTTTCATACAAGGAACAATGAGTTTATGATTAATTTTATGTGTATTATTTCAAGTGACACTATTTGGTTAGCACAAAAAATTCATTTATATTATTATTTGAAAAAAAATGGTGCTATAGGCTGGAAAAATAAATAGTGGAAGTCTAAAATAATGAATCCCATGAGAATAAGATAAAAAAAATCTCAAACCCTTCAAGATAAAAGGATCTAAGACTAGAAAAAAGAAGTTAAAAGTCATTTTGGGAGGTTTTATAAGATAGATAGAGTGGAACATCATTCCCTTCATGACATGTGTGGAGGAAGGTCATGTGGATGTTCATTATATCTTATAATTTTTTGATTGAGTATTCAATGTACCATAGGACTAGGCTTTTACCTATCAATGAATTATAAAAAAACCAGTCTGTCTGTCTCAATTTCATGGATTGTAATTTTCTACAGATTGAGAATGAGATGTAATTTAAATATGGATTCTATATCAATTTTAAGAGAGTCCCCATTTCCCAAGATAGAATAGGAAACTTCAACAATTTATCCATTTGGATCCTGAATCACACCTCCACTACTCAATGTTTCTATAATAGTGGAATAATATATATTTAGTTTATGCCCCTACAATGGGGTTCTATTTTATCATTCTAACATAGTTTAAATGATTATTAATGGTGGGGGATGATACTAGGTTAGAGACTTGAGTGAGGGTGAATTCTTTGAATATTTAAAAAGTCCAACAGAATCTAGAATATGGTTTTTTGATTTTATGATTATAACTATTGTGGTATCTTCTAATGAGAGATGTTGTTTCCCATTCCTATAAGACCAAAAAATCCAATATCTAGTAGTGAAGATCATGTATTTATCCTTCCTATTATAATTTGGATTTTCCAAACCATGGAACCGCTACATTATGAAGTGAAGAGAGGATAGAACCCTCCTAGAATAGTAGGTGTACTGTCCAAAGGATTCCCATATATAATTTTCCAAGTCAATAAAAAATAACAAATTCCTCGAGGATACAATCTTAGGATCCTTGCAGCATGGACATTAAGGCTCTAAAATATCCACCTGTATGAGAATCTATAATCACTGGGAATGAAATTATTCCAAACACGCCATACCAGAAAATCGAGTTTTGAAGGAATTTCATTATGAGAGAGAATAACCCCAATGGTCTTGTTATGAAGGACCAAAATAAATTCTAATAAAACCATTGATGGAGAATTATCCAAATGAAAAACAAGTTAAAACTCATTTGTCTTGTAAATTAGTCATCGAAATGATGTCATATATAATTCATTGATATTGATCCAAGATGGAATTTGTTAGAATAGTGTAATTACTAGCTTCCCAGAAGGAGATATCTAGTGTGTCGAATCTCTCGAAGCCTAGAAATGTCCCACCTTGGTTTTGTTTCCGGAAATTGATTTCCAAAGTACCAATAATTCATCATTACTATGGTTGGAGGATATGATTTTAGGTTTGGAACAACTTGTGAAAATAGGAGGGTATTAGATAAGATTTTTTTAAATAAACTCCATAGGTTTTGTGCATGTTATTTCCCAACAATGACCATCCCCAATAATTTCTATGGCCAGATTAGCATGAACACCATCGATGGTATAAGAAATGCTCCTTAAATTGATACCCCTTTCCTTATTGGCATCTCCATCCTAGACTATGTTTTCTAATACTATTTTCCCTCCATATGACCATCACATATATATGTGGTAAAAAAATTCCAAGTCGAATATAACATTCTTAGAGACTTTCATATAAAAAGTATGTTCATGGGAATGGATGAAAGGACACATTTTATTAGTGTGATTCATCCTCAAAAAGACATGAATTTATAATTGTAGATAGTGATGTAGTAAAAAATTTCAAGGATCAAATCAAAATTAATGTTGAGAAGAAAAGAAGGGGAATCTGGGTGACCCACGTCTTCAATTGGTAAGATTACTTTAGTAAGGAAAATATTAGATTCCATGGACCTGATCATATTTACTAATAATTTGTGGTGAAAATTGATTTTTATTTTCTCACGGGTGATTATATTACCACTCCAATCATAGTTTACCGCAAGATTTGGGTTAATACAATGTTTGGATCTTCTAGATCTATTAACAAATATAATGGTATCATCCATGACCATAAGGTGAGATATGCCTTCATAAAACAGCATCATATGATAGGGACTAATTTAACCATCATATATGTAGTGATAAATTTATATTATCAAAACATAATAGGATATAATAAATAGGTAGAAGGGGATCTCCATTTCTAAATCCTCAATGTTTTATGATAACCTAACTTTTTTCCATGAATGTGGTAGAAATCCATGGAGAGAAAAAATGAAAGCAAATATCAATAAACCAAGATAAGAACCCAATGTTTCAAGGAATATATTAATAAAAACCATTCAATTATGTCAAAATCCTTTCTCATATTGTGTTTTATGACTACATTAGTATCAAAACTTTTTTGGTTGATATTACTAATATCTTCTTGATCTTGATACGAAACACCATGGAATTAACAGCCATGAAAAAATCCATGTTTTACATGTCCTCAAAACTAGGTATAATGGGTTAGAGCTTATAATTAATGATTCCTTCCATAAAATTGTTGGGAACATTAAACATGCTATTAGGTCAATACTGATCAAGGATTCGGTATCCTTTATCATGGGTAGTATGAAAATTATGGTTTCACATTCAATAGGAGGAATATAGTCTAAATAAAAATAGTCTTAGACATTATTGATTGGGATTTATTTAACAATGTAATATGAAATTGTATAAAAATAATCTAGTAAAGCATTTGATAAAGGTAGAATATCTACATCCATGGTCTTAACCAATTTATGAACAACCTCTGTATATGGGATGGCTTCAAAAAATCCATAAACCTCCTCAGAAACACATGTTAGAATAATATAAAAGTATTTTCTCTCTCCCATATAGTACCCCACATCCATTCTCAGATTTGGATGACCTAATAAGGATTGAGTGAAATTATCATCCAAACCTCTAATCTTATCCCTATCATTAGTGAAGGAGACACTATCTAGTTATATTTTTGTGTCCTTTATTTTTTTCCATGATTTAGGAATAAAAATAAAGAGTATTGATGTTTCCTTCTTGAATCCATTTAACAACTAAATTTTCATCAGATGTTCATTCCTATAACAAAAAAATCAAATGGGGAATCCCTTTTCAGCCTCATCTCAGTAATGGTTTCCTCATTCCAGTTATCAACCAGTCTCAATTTTGGATGTTAAATGTCTAAAATTAAAACCATAAAGTCCTGATAAATGGATTGGAGAGATTGAACTACGAATATAGGTGAAATTTGAGATGCCTTATATGGTTCTGAAGTGTTAATCACAAGTTTCGACACATGAGGATGATCCAAGAATCGCTTAAAAAATTCCGAAAAATTTGTTCATCAGCCCATGATGGGAAATATTGTAAAAAACCATCAAAATAATTTTATCCCTTTAGGAAGGTATTATAAAGAGATAAAACCGAGTTAATTCAAGGAAAATGGGAAACCATGATGTCAAGAAAAGAATATAAATAATTTTTGTTCCCTATACAGTAGTCTATACAACTCCAAGAGTGGTCATTTCCTTATTGATTCATATACAAGGTGAATGGATCTCATGAAAGGACAACATCCTTTATCCCACTGATGTTCTTATATGCCGTGAATTCAGGACTAGATCTTCTAGGAAATAACTTAATTCCTTTTTCCTTCTTCGAACAACCATGGTTGTTAAAGTACACACAAAATACCCAAGGACTATCAATGGGATTGAGATGAATATGGTCAGCCTAGTGGTTCTCCCTATGTTTGGAATCCCATGGAGTTTATATATATAAAAAATGAGGTTTTAGTGCCTACTGGTATACTAGTATTGATGATATGGTCTGACATAGATACTAGCTCCACAAATAAAGAATGTTTCTCAAAAATCTATATGTAAAAATTATATGGGGATCCATGAAGGATGCAATGATCATTAATACAAGGGAGAAAACCGGGATATATTACTCAAGCACTGAATCCATATCATTAGAGTAATTAATATAATGTCTCAGACCTGATTCCACCTTATGGGTGCCCAAATCATGGTGGGCCACATGGACTCAAGTGCATTACCCTAAATTCCTAAGGCTGCCAACTACTACTGTGGGCCTAGAGAGTGTCCTTGGGTGGAATATTACCTCATTAACAAATTGTAGTTCATTAGGTGAATGTAAACAAAAGTACATATAGAAAGTAATATAAGTAAACAAAAGGCACATATGAAAATATAGAAAATAGTGACAGTAACTGAAATAATTGGAATCACATAAAATCATACAAAAATTTATAATGATATTTCATGTAATTAGAATATAGGAAAACATAGATAAATGGTATTAGGTATATCATCTTCCAAAAAAATATAAATGGAATCAAAATAATATTAAAATAATCATGTGTTATGGCTAGATCATTTGAAATCAATCTCCATCCTAAATTGTGAGTAATCAAGTGTTCGATGTTGTATGCTTCTCATTATCAACACATGAAACCATGAGACCTACTATAGGTACCAAACACTGCTTGTATAGGTTTTGAGATAAATATTAGTGTTCCACCACTAACGGTGTCTATAACATCTGGAAAATGTAATAGAAATGTGCCAATGTGAAAGAATTCATATATAAGGTAGAGAAGTATAGTGTAACTAAATAGCCAATTACCTAATTAATATCCCAACTAGATTCCTTGAATAACATTTCCATTAATTGATCATTACCATATTATAAATAATTCACTTATTAGAAATTATAATGGTTCCATTATGTATCATGGAATTCAATAATGCTATATAATAGTGAAGTCCCATGGTAATAATTAATGCGATGAAAACGTTAATGGTCTCTAAATTAGTAATATTCGTAGCCTGTCCTGGGGTTAGAGTGTAATCCAGGGCTAATTGTCAATGTAATTCTATAATTATGTACCAACTGAATCCAAGGTTATTTTTCAAGGTAAAATGGGGCTAAGTAATAATATGGCCCTTTGGGCTCTAACTATGGAAATTACTTGTCAACGTTGGGTACAAATAGTATAAATGATGTATCTTATGATGATATGTAATAGATCCTATGGTGTAATTTTAATAAACAATATAATATAATAAAATCATGATATAGGTGGGTATGTACATATGCAAGGTGTATCCTTGAATCAGAATGGCATTCCCATGTTCTCATGGAATTATTCTATCTGAATCCATGGTGAGCTCGAGTCAGACTATTCCTAATTGGCAATTATGTAATTTAAAATTTGATTTTGTTCAATACATTAATTTAATTAATTAGGTATGTTCATGTAGCAAAAAAACTATTAATTTAATCATTTTGTTCAAGACTTTATATTCAATAGTGTGACGAGTACAAGTTGCATGAAACCATTTAACTAGTCATTAGGTTCAAGACTCTCCTTCCATTAGTGCGACAAGGCCATGTAGAATGAAACCATTAATTTATTGTATTTATCAAATATTCCATATTCAAGATTATTTCAATGGGCTACCCTTAATTTTGTAAGGGGTGCTACGGATATTCAACCTTCCATTCATTTACATTCAAATCCAATTATTATTCATTGTATACATTCCATTACACAGTTAACATTTTTTTTTCAAATTGAATAACATACATTATGAGGCCCATGTGGTGAGAATTCATGGTAATTTCCATTATGAAATTCTAATTTTAAAAAATATGTTTAATATATAAACACATACCCTTATGATGGTCTATCGAAGGCATACCCGAATAGTTTCTCAAATGTGTCAAAACAGTAAAACGATAATTATGGAATAACATCCTATATGGGATTAATGAATTTGTGGGTGTAACTGTAAAAAATATATCATATATATATAAATATAATTTATTTATGATTCTAATGATTATAATAGTGGAATATATGATTTATAAATGGAACTCGATGAAATCTGTGGGCCCCACATGACAAATTCAATATCAACTTACACTAGGGATGAGTTATATAACACCATCCATAGGAATTTATGACTCTCATCCCTTAATATTATCCCATTATTTTGATCATAATGGGGGTAGATCAATAAAAATTATAAAAATAATCACACCATGATAACTAGGATCAGAGATAAAAATGAGAAAGGATTAAACGAACTAGATTACATAATGTTGTGCATCCAACGTGATGAACGAAAGTTAAATAAGATCCTAGATGAATTAGATCAACAAATTCATACAATACATCATTAACAAGCAGTAAAATGACTGTAAAATGGGTTAATCTGACTTGTTCTTGGATTTGGGAAGATGAAATTTGGATAACAGATCATTAAGGGAAATATTTTTAAAATGACCTAGAAAATTGCACTATTTTCCGAGCCAATTTTTCATACAATGAACCTACTGAGCATGGTTACCTATGTAGAAATGTCACCTGTACCATTAGGCTACATGGTCATGCACCAATCAAGCGATGTGGATCTATTATAAAAAACAGCATCCAGACAGTTTGTTAAATCATGCGCCAACACCGTTACATGTTTATTTTCCCCAAAAGAAAAATTTTTAAGCTCCAAACAAACCCCTAAACTGCCAGAGACATTGGCTATATCATTATCCATCCATATTAGTTCCAACATAATTATTTAGATATAATTTTAAAGGTTCCATACGTGAGTGAAATAATTGGGATCTTATAGTATTCCCCCCAAAATAATGCATCCCCATGTTCACCATCCAATGGTATACAAATAATATGTGAGAAGTATTCAGTCTATTTGGCTTGTACCTCAGCCTCCTGTCCCATATTCTTATCCCATACTCGGTCATGCAACCATAGCACTTGTACCAGAGATACACACTAGCATTAAAGATCCTTCTTACTCCACTAGATGATGCGTACTGGATATTCCTCATTTTTTGCATCAATATATAACCCAACATCCAATAGATAAAAATTATGTGAAAAATCAGTAAGATACTAAAAAATGTGTGAGACATAGAATATTTCTGTATGGCATGGTACCTCTAGGTTTTTAGGAACTGATAGGATACCAACCTAACACATTCAAGAATCTCAATGGTCCCTACAAAATGAGGCAATAACTTCCCTTGATTCCATAACTATATATTCCATAGCTTGGGTGATACCAAAATAAAAACATGTTCCACAACCTCTAACACACGAGGAAATATATGGAAATATGCATATGTTTTTTTATCTTGAATGAGTAGAAGTCACAAACTTTATGATTAACTAAACTTAATAAGTGTCCTGAACAAGACATGTACCTAGTAGTGTTGCCAAACCTTCCTCTAGCCAGCAGAGGGGTGAACAACATGGCCTACCATATAATACCTCAAAATGATCTATCATAAGTGTTTCATTAATTTTGATACCTTAGGAGAACATGATAAGAGGGGTACAAATATCCCATGAACTAATAAAATCAAGGATACATGCTCAAAGCATGTTCTATAGAACCATTGTATTTCATTCTGATTTTCCATTGGTATGAGGATGAATGGTTATTCTTTAAAGCACCTATATTCCAAAAGCCTTCTGTAATCATATTTAGATCAGTGATGTGAAATGTGCTTCCATATATTATATTATAGTACGAAGGACCTTGTGGATTAGTATGATATCACAGACATACAGTTTCCCCCCTAATCAACTGATAATGTTTCCCAAATAAGAATGAAGTTGACTGATTTTATTAGTTTTCGAATCAATACTCATTCTATGATGTTTCTTGTAAGAGTCCTAGGTAAACTGACAATAATTTCCTTAAAAACATATTCCCATTTCCATTTAGGGGATGGAAGTAGTTCTAAAAACCCTGATGGTCTCTGGTGCTTCGCCTTCACTTACAGATTGGTGGAACACCTAATGATAAAGCATGATATCTAATGTTATAACCAAGGAATCCAACATTAGCATCATATATCTCGATAAATCATCTAGATTCCTAGATTAACTGCATACTGAGAAGAGTGGGAAATTTTATCAACTTCTCTCTAATATATGTAGGGACCCAGACAGGTCCATGAATACACCTGTAATCGTTTATGTATATAAACAAATTTTGAGGCAACTAGTCTCTTGATATACACTCACGGAGTACCGAGCCTTCATGATCTACAAATTATATACCATTAACCTTCCCATAGTGGGAAGAGGTAACTATCAAGGATGAGAGATAATATTTCGCATGAAATTCATGGAACTCTAGATGCAGGTATGAAAAGAGGGCCATTAACATCAATTCCTCACTGGATTCATTTATGACATGTTCCTGAGTTTTCTGACTCAGTGTATCTATAACCACATTGACCATCCTAGGAATATATGAAATCATAATGTTCGAGGATTGTAGATATTTGACCCATCTCACATGTCTGAGGTTTATGTTAAGAAGAGAGAATATATGTTTTAGGATCTTATGGTCAGTGTACAACACAAATCGCCCACCCTAATATAATTGTTTCTAGTAAAGTAATGCATGGACAATTGCTGCTAGAACAAGTTTGAGTGGTGGGTTGTTTTTTTCATGAGGTATCAATTTCCATGATCCGTACGCAACATTTATTTCTTCATGTTTTAGTAATTCTCCATGGATGATTTCTGATACATCAAAAAATACAATATAACCAATGCGTTGCACCATATAGGTCATAATAGGTGACAAACCAAGACTCATTTTCAGATCTATATTCGATTTGTCACATTCTTATGACCATAGGAACATGAAATCCTTTTTTGTAATACTAGTATGTAGAGATGAATAGATGGAATAAAAATATATTTAATTTCTATAATATCATTCCAACCCCATGAAACTATAAATGTCAAACATGTTCCTGGGTTTATCCCATGAAACTACAACACTATTCTTTTCCATGTTAACATATACTCTTTACTCCAACATTATATGACCCAAGAAGTGATATTTTTCAACCAAGAAGTGTAAATTATCCATCTTGTAGTAAATATTGTTCTCTCTCAGTGTACACAGAACGATCTCAATTTATTTGGCATGTTCGCTAAGAGTGTGAGAATCCAAACTGTTTTGACTAAAACGAACAAAAATATTTAAATAGGGGAAGAACACACTATAAATTAGAACCATTAATATGGTGGGAGAATTCGTAAGACAAAACAATATAACAATGTATTCATACATACCATACCTGCAACAGAATGTTTTACAAGGATTGTATGTTGAACTAACTTGAACCTGATGATAACATGATCTATGGTCAGTATTAAAAATTTCCACGAAACATTGTAGATTTTCTAAGAGATCTTATATTTATGGAAGTACATACTCATTCTGGACTGTCAGATGTTTCAACAAACTATTGTCCACACAAATTCAGAATGTTCTATCCACCTTCTTGGATGAAATCCTTGCTGAACCTCGTGAGGATGTACATGGTTCTATAAGACCATTGGACTCTAAATACACAAGCTATCACATAACCTCCTAAACAACATTACGTTCTATTCTATATGGAGGAATGGAAAATTTAGGCTCTACTGAGACAATCCCAATTTTATACTAAATTAACTTATTAAGAGTTAAGAAAAAAAATCATCTAGAAATATGTCTCTAAAATGATCCACTATATGTGGGAAATCATAGTATCACAAACTATGATCCTCTAAGAAGATAATTGAAATCAAGGACATTACTCCACTTATCCCATGATTCTCTGGTCTAGCTCTACCACCCTAGACAACACACTCACCCCTATGTATATAAATACTTGCTTATGGTGATGTAAAAGATACAGTGTTGGTATATAAATCATCATAATCGTGATACAAAACTAACCAACCAATCCCAATAATGAAATATAAGCCTTTAATATGAAGAGTTAATAGGTTCCATAAGAATTGGTAACTTATTTCCTCAATGGGGAAGTCCCTACACTTGTTTATACCCATTTTTCATAACAATAATGATGTATCTAGCATCAATACACTACAGTGATACAATATCTCTAGTCCAAGACTCTCAATGATAGATTCAACAATAACAGAGCTCAAAATATCTATATAAAATAATTTAGTTACTATAGTATATAACACAATAATAATGACACATACTATCGATGGTATTGTAGCCCGACCCTCGTGTATTGGCTATAGTGCATGTAACCGACCTGATCCATGACCCTATTCAAACGATGGACTACAACAATCATAACTTCAATATTGGGTTTTCTGGTGATCAGTGGCCAATCTACCAAGACCATGACAACCTTCTCACCCATACATATGGGCGCTATTACAAATCCCAACATGACACAGTATAAATGAACTATCTCAAGAAGGTGGAACTTGGGAATGTCCTTTTCCACTCAATGATGGTCCTCTAAGCCAACAATTTTTGTCATCCATCAAGTTACACTTATTGATAAGAGAATGGTTGAATATTTTATAGAAAAATAGGAAGGAAAATGATTGTTTTGTATGTACTAATTTTGTACTTGATCCCATCCTCAAAGCGTTTAGAACGTGAAATCTCATCATCGACCAAAAGAAGTTGAAAAGGATACATCTCACTAAAACACGTACAATATTCCATTACTGACATAAAATATTGATCATCATGAATACACTATATTTATCAATCAACAATAAGCATATGAGGAAATAATACATCATATAACTTAGTCTATGAATCATCCCATAACAAGCCATGATTACAATTAGTTGGGGTAAGCACTACCCACCAATGCATGGATGAGTCCTGAATAATGTAAGTAAAATAGTATGACCCTCTACAATAAAGGCATCTTGAGATTCATAATTATAGGGAGGATGGACTCTAGAAAATACATAATAACACATGGAAAATCATCTTCAAATAATGTAGGATGATAATACTATTGTAACTCATTAGTTAGATCATCCATCATTGGTGAAATCCATGACACACCATGCATGCTCTACATCAATTGTATGAAACTATCTAAAACATGGGTGTTTTTTCCCAAATTAAGTATATAATGTGGTTCCTCACATGAATCTCCAATAGGAATGAATGGAATATTAGGTCCCACCATGTCTCAAGAATGGTCGTTTCCACCCCCCTGACATGCGATATGAGGACATTGTGGACACATTTTTCTACAATTTACGAGCACAGACCTTAGTAAAATCATAATCAGAGTCATAGAATCACTTGCTGAAGATGAACACAAGAAAACTCTCTACCCAAGGTATACCTTTCAAACTAACCTTTAATATGGTCGAGTATCTATAACTAATCATGTATAAATTTCATTTCATTTTACATTTAATTTTCATGTTCACTCAATTACTATTCATAAACATGACATGGTGAAATATGGATGTGCAACCAATTCATTTTATAAGTCATGATTGAAATTATAATGGATAGTCATTTTTTGTGAATTAGTGACCATACTACTTATAATTGGAAATGATGCCCATCGATTTATAGAAATATGGGTTGACACGGTAAATTAGTCATCCCAACACATGAGGGCACAAACACCTCGTGAATTAAGAGAGAAAATTACTCAATCATAATCAATAGTAATAAAATAATAATATAACTATCAAAACGTCACTCAATAATATAAATCACACAAAATGATAAAAATAAATGATATCCACCTATATGGCATGAAAATATGCATGACATGTGAAATAAACATGAGTATAATGATGCATGTGGAAATTTGCCTTTCTCTCATATAATCAGGCCCAGGATGAAAGAAAATACCCAAATAGAGTAATAATCAACAATAGAACACAACATGTGAATCAGTAAACGATGAAATAATATTAACTAAAATAAGAAAAAACCATAACAATAATTAAAATTGAAGAAAAATTATTTTTACCCCGAAAATGGGTTTGTGATGCCAAGGCATGGATTATGACCATGTTACAAGTGTTCCTAATATCCAAGATTTTTCCTCTAAATTGTATAGAAAGAAAGTTAACCTACTTTGATGACACATTTTGAAGTCCCGGACCCGGATGCCACTAAATGGGTTCCCTATGCATAGTGGGTCACATGGCCTCTACCACATCTCCTCGAACTCTAGAAAATAAAGAATATAAGTGAGGGTCAACGGAGTGTCCTTGTGTTGGTTATGCCCTCATTTCCAAAGTGTAATGCATTGGGGGTAATTTAAACAAGGGAAAATAATGAAACAATATAATTAAATTGAAGGAACATTGGAAATAATATAGAACAACAACAAGAAATAAAATAACTAGAATCACATACAAGAATTAAAAAAATGATTATGATATTTCTTCTCACTTGAAAAATAGAAATAATGTGCTAACCAAGAGACATGGCTAGTTTCCCGAAAATTATTATGATATTTCTTATCACTTGAAAAATTCATTTAATATAGAGATTCTTACCCTTAGGAATGACAATCAATGACACACCCAAAGGGGTTTTCTTACATGTCCAAACACTAAAAATAAAATTATGGCATAACAACCTACATGGGATGAATGTATTTGTGGGTGTAACCACCAAAAAATAATCACATATATGGAAATAAGATATCCATACTGTTTTAATGATTATAATAATGGAATTTAAATTCTATAAACGACACCTGATGAAATTAGTGGGCCCTATATGTCAATTGAAAAGTCATTGAACTTGAGGGAAGAGTTACAAATCACCCAACATAGGCTGGTACGAATCTCCTCCTACGGTATCAGCAACTGATTTGGATCAGATCGGAGTATATATAATAAAAGTAGAAAAACTCTCACTCCATGATAACTAGGACGAGAGGAAAATATTGAGAGAATGTCTCAAACGGAATCAAGTACCAATCGTTACGAATATAATTTGATAAAAAGAAGCTCATTCGATTCATAGACAAAGAAGATCAATTGCTTCCTACCAATGGTATTTAAAAAGATACAAAATGAGATTAAATAAGGATAATCTTGTTGGTTCTCAGATTACGGAATAATATGGAAGGTTAATAAATCATTAAGGTAAATTTTGTAAAATTAACCATAAAATTAGCCTTTGTATGATTCTTCTGCACGGTTTGAACAACTGTTTGAAAAACATACATGGTTACATAGTAAAAAGGTGAATATTCATGGTTAGGCTACATAGCCATGTGCCAACTATGTGAGGTATCTCTTATTTTAAGAACACCATCCACACTATTTGTCAAGCAATGTGCTAACCAAGCGACATGGCTAGTTTCCCAAAAAATAATGGTTCTTTGATCCGAACATGCCCAAAAAACAGTTGATACATTTTATAAATCATTAGGAATCCATATTATATCTAATGTAATGATTTATACCTAAATTTAAAGGATAAATATTTAGGTCAAAACCCATGTTTTTATAATTTCGATGCTCAATATAAATGAAATCCCATTTTACTTGATCACCGAAACCATATGAATTCTTAATAACTAATCATATCATCATTAGAAGATGTCATGGTTTTGGCCCCAAACCCATGGATCTACATGTTTTTGGATGAACATGATCATTAATTAGTTTTGAAATGGGATCTACAATGCACTCAACTTTGAGGGATATGTGGTGAAGGAGATAGATAATCATAGTGTTGAAGACAATCCTTCAATGTATTGGGAACACTGGAAACATGGGTAAAATAAAGAATGCCTTCAACCAATACTCATGTATGGGAGTGAATTACTATAAAAGATAATCGAATATTGGGTTTGTTTGAATCGACTGGATCAACATATTAAAGGGTTATATGGGCAGGGAATGAGAAAGCATACATAAAGTCACTATTTGACTCTCCCATGGAAAAAGGGAACACATTTGGTTCCCTGGGGGAACTGAATGTGGAACAAAGAGGTCTCATTGAAAGCTATTGAGTGGGATGGGATCTTAAAATTGGTGTACCAAATAATCTGTTTTAGCAAACCATAGAGAAGAAGATGACAACTCACTAGAGGGTGATGGGTGAAGCGCACCATTTCCCTAATCATAAAGATCCAGATCTAACTATTTGAGGATAGAAAAAATGCCTATATTCACTGGAAATCTTCCATTTTTGTGGGTTATATTATCTTGATTTCATCCCAATGATTAATAATATAATTTATAACATTCACAGGATGTGTGTACTTAGATTTGATTGTTTGTAAAGTAGTGTAGTGGGGAAGGATAAAATAAAGACTGAGAACATTCTAAAATTATAACAACCCAAATATGAAGATTTCCCAAGAGAGGAAGGGTATTTTATTTCAAATATTTATTCCATTATGAATAAGTATCATTCATCTACATTTATGAATGATTCAATTGAGCTACTGATACCATATAGAAGAAAACTTTCATGAATGGAAGGGGATAGCCCACTAAAAAACCCACAACACTACCTTGGAGGGGTATTTTCAAAGATTAAAGTCTATAGACTTGTAGAAAGGTTAAATTTTTAGTGAATTATGTAATAGGGATATTTTCACCATGTTTAGATGAATTCAAATTGATAATATAGGTCAATGCAATAGGATTTGCGGTTTAGGAAAAACCCCTAATGAGGAACTCAAGATCCCAAGATCAAATGAACAACAAAATGACTATTTGATGAGGTCTGTATAACCTAAATATTACTATTATCGTCCATTGAAGTTCTTAATATTCCACTAAAAAGGCATCTAACTTAATATCTTGTGTCATAACACCATCCTCTAAGTGGGAAATAGAACCTTGAAAATACACTAAAGCCCTTCTACCATCTTGTTGAAGGAGTTCCAACAAAGGGCCTCATCGTACAAGGGGTAATATGAGTACTAGCTCTAGAAGGCTCACTAGAGGATGGAATATATGATGGGGATATAGTAGAAAATAAATCCATAGATGTAGTGGGTCATGCTGAAGGCAATGTGGGAACATGAGTTGTAGCCTTACAAAATTTAAAAATCCATCATCTAAGAAGAATAAATGGTTTCTTGTAACACCATATAATGTTCATAATAAAGCTTTGTATGTGTGAAAATTCACAAAATAATTATAAGGTAAAAATTATAAGGAAATAAATAATTTAATAGATTAAAAAATGTTAAGAAAAATATCTGGGGTATTTTTCTTGGTTTTGGGGATGTAATGCATATTTTAAACAACATTGACACTTATATATTAAAAAAATTTACAAGGTCACTTTCTAGCCACACCCTGGATTGTATTTTGGTGAGGAAGTATTCCTACAAATACCAACGTTATTATATATCATTTTTATAATTTATCATATCAAATATAACATGATTTCTTGTTTTTGAGTAGTTCACATGTGTTTTTATAATAAGAAGTCATTTGAAACTAGAAACATTCACATTGAGTTATAGTGGTCACAATGGTAGTTAAATTTATGTGAGACTAATTCTTATATTAAAAAAATGACATATGAAACATTTTACTAAAATATCATGAATGTATGAGTGTGTTTTCATGGTTTTATGTGAGTTATAGTTTATTATTTAATATATAATTTTAAAACTCATATGGAACACATTATTTCATATGAATCAAACTGGGTGTGAGACTGAGGTAAGACTGATTCGTACCAGTCCCAAATGACCTCTGTATCGTTTTACTAATTTTTCTTAATAATATGATAGATTTTTCATTTTTTGAGTGTGTAATTTTTCTTTTTTTCTAACCACAATATCATTTAACAAAATAAAAATGAGGTTTTATTTCATTCACAATGTGGATTGGATTTAGGTAAACCTAATTTCTATATTTCCAAAACGTCTTCAGAAATATTTTACTTCGGTATCAAATAAATTTAATGGTTTCTTCAAGATTTTGAGTACATCATTTGGGTTTTTTCAAAAATTTCATTTTAATGTGGAAATTTTAACGTTGGGTCATACTTTTTACATTATCTATCTGTTTCATTTCAGGCATACTAGAACACAGAAAAAATCATTTATGAGATTTGTTTTTGAAACTGTCAAGGAAATTATAATTAGTTATCATGATTCTCATAATGTGAATCCTTTCATACTAAACTATTAATTTTAAACCAATAACATGAACTTTGAGTCATAATGGCTGAAATGTGTGTCAGATTGAGGTAAGGATGACTATAACATGAAATGAATGGAATATGAACGTTTTTTTATAAAGTATCAATGTAATATGAATTCTTTTTCTAGTTTTTTAATATATTAATTATTTTTTCTGAGGTTTTTGTCATTTTTTAAACAGTGGTCGACATGTTGTCACACCGGTTACACAATTCCATAGATTATAGATCATATAATTCCAACACATCCAAAATGAAATAGGGGTTATTTTTATGATGTATCAAAAAAAACCAAAGTTAATTTTACAGTCTTTAGTATGTCACAATTGTTTCTTACTAAAATTAATGATGGTATTAAATGAAAAGATGCACTTGGAGTCACACGGGTCACACCAGGCATCATAATGAGGTGTGATTGATTCATATGTGTCTAAAATAAAATATATGTCAATTTAATAATGTATCAACACAATCTAAATGAGTTATCAATATTTTGATTATTAGTTTTTTTTAATGAATTGTCATTTTAAACTAGAAACACGCCCATTGAGTCAAACTGGCCACATCATATATCATTTTCATGTGAGAATAATTCAAACTCTGTAAAATGAATAATGAATCATTTGACAATATTAACTAAACAATTATACTATATTTTATCATTTTTCACTATGTGATAGTTTTTGAACTAAAATGTCAATTTAAAATGGATAATAGACACATAAAGTGATAATGATCACTTAGTGCACCAAATTGAGGTTTAGCTGATCCCATAATCTCATACAAGAAAAATGTATTTTTGTAATAATGTATTAGAATAATATTTTTTTATTGGGTTTGATTATGTCAATTTTACTTTTTAATAATTTCAATGTCTGTATTATATAAAACACATAGTTAGAGACATATAAATCCCAACATTAATTATATTGAGTTGTGTCTCATTCATACATCCCCTAAATAGAATAAAGACTACTTTCTTAATTTATCAATATATTACAAATTTGTTTTCTCTATTTCTAATATTTTTGTGTTTTTTACAAAAATTATTTCCAATTATGAAAAAAATACATACTATGAGTCATACTGATCAAACTATGTGTCAGATTAAGGTGGTGATAATTCCTACACATAACAAATAACATATAGATCCAAAAGTAAAAAAATAATACAAATGTGTTTTTTGGTATGGAGATTTTCAATATTATTTTTTCCTAGTATTAATGTCAATTTAAATTAAAAACACATAGATTCCTACCAGCCACACTATATTTCTAATTGATGTCTTTTTAATTTGTAAAAATACTAAATAACTTATGTATTGCATTGATAAATTATTATGAGAATATTATTTATGATTTCAATGATTTGAGTATGACAGTTTTAATTTTTTACGAATATTAATGTCATTTTTAATAGAAAATACATACATGGACTAATTCCAATATCATCGTGTGTCAGATTGAGGTTTTGATGATCCCTGCACATAGAAAATGACATACTAAACATTTTTAAAAAAGTATCAATTCAATGTGAATTTATTTAATCAATTTTGGGTATTTCAATTATCATTTTTAATAAAATTAATGTTATATTAATTAATGAAGACGACCTTGGAGTCATAAATGTCATGAAATTTGTTAGATTGAGGTGTGGTTGAATCCAACATGTCCTATATGACATACATATTACATTCCATATGTAAAAAAAATAATATGTTCTTTATTTTCATTGATTATATCAATTATGTTTTAAAAAAAAATTAATGTACAATTAAAATATGAATACATGCTTGGAGTCATACCAATTAGAAAATGTGTTGGATTGAGGTTAACTTCCTTCTTGAAGGACCAAAATGATATATGGATTAATGTTAGAATGTATCAATAAAAAACAAATCCATTTTTCTGGTTTTGAGTACATTATATATAATTTTTTTTTTAAAATGTGATTTAAACACTTACATTAAGTCATATTGGTAACCTCATGAGTCAGTTTGATTGGATTTGTATTTCCATACGTCATAAATGAATTAAAAATCATTTTACTATGTTTTCTACACAATCTGATTATGCTTGATCAATTTTCAATATGTAACATTTATTTTTTTATAAAATTAATGTAAATTTATAATAAAAAGTTAAATTTGGAGTCATAACATCCAGACCATCGATTAGCTTGAGGTGTGGATGATTTTAAAAGCACAAAAATAACATATAGACTATATTACTAATGTATCTAAAAAAAATTAATATTGATTTTAGGTTTTGAGTATGTGATGAATGTTTTTAACTAAAACGAATATTATAAATAAAAAACATACAATTTGAATCATACTAAGAACATTACATATCAGATTTAGGTTCAGCTAATTAATTCTATGATATGTTTTTTATCATTATCATATATTCAAAAATAAAAAAAAAATATAGGACATGTTCTATTATAAACGATAATAAATTGTGTTCCCCTAGAAACAATCCACATTTTCGGCGTCATGGTGATTCCTCTCCTATCAGAAAGAGTTATATTGATTCATTTATAGTGTATTCAAGAGAGTGGAATGAAAAAGATAACATCAAAATAGATGTTTTATAAAAATAAAAAATTAATGAATATAATGATAGGGATATTAAAATAATATTAATAGGTAAAATTAGGATAAAAATATTTAATTAAGTAGAAGGAATTCACATTTAATTATGTTTATATCGATTATTGAGACATTTCGTTGTTTTTATTATCACAGTAATAGTATATATGTCTGAACTATCATAATCATGAGAACATTTTTGGAAAACCACAATAACGTGAACAAATCAATCAAAATGTATGTGAAAACAATTCATAAATCATAAAAAATAAATATAAGTAATTTAATCTGAAATATGAATCAATACATTACTTTTATTGAAAATTATTTTACCATTCAATCACCATGATTATAAATCATGGTGAAAGAGTAATTCCCACAAATATTGGAAAATAACCAAACAACCATGTATTATTTGTTGTCAATAAATATCATTGATAAAATATAGATATTTGTGAATTTATTTAGGATATTATAGTATGTGATTCCATGGTTTCTACGACGATATATGTGTTTTGTACTAAAAATGTAAATAATAACCTATGAAAATAGTTCACATAATTCTATGAACAGTATTTTATTAGATTGAGGTGGGGATTACTGTGAATATTATGTAAAATCATCTATAAGAAGCTATAAAAGAATGATATATTCCATTCGGATGGAAAAATAAACTCCATGCTTCCAAAAACACCTCATCCAAAATCACCATGTTGTGTCATTTTAGGATTTTATTAGATGATGGATGAAAGAAATTTGACTTACGAAATTTTTTGAAAAAAATTAAATAATTATTTTATAAAATTGATAATGAAATTAACATAAAAAAGAGTATGAAATTCTGAAAAATATAAATAAATAAGTAGTATGAATTCACCTTTTCATATCATATTATTGAAGTGAATCATTCTTATTGAGGAACTAATTTCATTATGATATCTGTGAAAAATAGAAAAATAATTAATATAAATATAATATAGATAAACTAACTACAAATGTAGATAATTGGATGAGTAAAACAGCTAAAATAAATGTTTTTCTTCTTATAAGTCATTAATATTCAATATAATTATTATTGGTTATATGAAACTAAAATTAATAGACTTTATTCAATATTACATGACATGAAATAAAATGTTTTTAAATCTAAATTATATAAATTTTTTGAGCATCCATTAAATATTATTAATCCTTTATATATATTATTATATCCTATTCGATGTTATTGTTTATGATATTCTCGAACATAAAAATATTTGTTAGTTTTTTATAGATAATGTAAGATTCACCAAACACTTCAACCCTTATTTTCATTTTCATACTCTAATAAACAATCATCATACACTACATGAAACATATACCTATTAAAAATAAATATACAGTCACTAATCCTATCATACAATATATATATATATATATATATATGTGGATTTATATTCTTATGTGTGCTCATATTCTGGACATTTTCACTATTACCCTTTTTATAAATTATTTATATCTAAAATTTATAACACTGAACATTGTTTCTTTTTTTCAAAATTATTCATAGGATTAGTTTTCTCAAATGTGATGAGGTAATTAATTATCACTTCACATGGTAAAATTACAATATACATGTAATATAAGTTTCCCTCAAGGACATGCGTCTCTTTCACATATATCCCCTTATATATTATTTTATACAATGTTAATTTTGGAAAAAGTATTTATATATATCAATTCAGTTGTTATACTATAACTGGATTATATTTTTGAAGGGTTTTAGGGGTAGTGAAAAAATATTGAACATTACAGAGGGGCGGCCAAGGATCATTTCCTTCTTTTGATATCGAAGGTTTCATCATTTTCTCACTATGTGTAAATATATGGACTTATTTTATTCTGATAAAATACATTCATTCATCAGTAGTTACCTTAAGAATATATTTTACTACTTCAACAAATAACCTATTACATTCAGGTATACAAGTATAATTATTTCATTCGTTAATGTTTTTATATGTTCATAATTGAAATAGTGTTGATTTTTAAAATAAATATAAGTGTTATATGAAATCATATATGATATTAATTTTTTATAGTTAATTATTAAATTTATAATTATTAATATAAAAACTACCAAATTTATAAATTACCTTACTATTACATGCTTTCTAATTCTACTAGATTTATTTTTCAATTATATATTTCCATTTTTTCCGTCATATTATTCACCATCATCTCCTCCTCCCCCTTGTTCTCTACATTATCCTCCACATCTACCTTACTCTCCAACTCCTCCAACACCTCAGTCTCTAACACCACCTTCACCACTATATATCCATCCACATCTTATTCCACCTCCTCCTTTGCCTCTTCCTCCACCCCTACCCCATCTCTATGTCCACATCCAATTATTACATGACAATATTGCATTGGAAGGAATTCTATGCCCTTTGAACATGCAATATCTCATAATTTACCTTGTTAAAGAGTTACAAAATAATATATAACAATTCTTATTTAAATATTCAAATTGAAAATATAAATTTAATTTCATAACCCATTATATATCACAATTATAGAATTAATTGACCTAAACTGTTTTCCAGAAAACATTCCAATACTATATTTACTATCCGTTCATCTCTAAAAATAATTTCATCTTATTTTGAGTATAGATACAACAAAAAATATTTTTCTACTATGAATATTTATGACAATAAACAAATAATAATTATTTCTAATGTAATTTTTTTATCATTGGAGAGTACCTCATCAGGGATGCTAGTATTTTCAATGACTATGAACTATTTCAAAAATATTTAACATATTATAGATATTCATTGATATTATCATTCTTTAGAAAATAATAAAACATTAAAGAAAAAAATAAGTTATTAAATATGTTTTTATAGTTAAATATTTCTATATATACGTCAATCTGTTTCCATTTTATATAATCCACAAGAACTTTTAGTTACGACACCAAATTCTAAAAATCCTTGGAAATTATGTGGAATGTTTTTTCTTAAATACATGTGATTTTTACGAGTCCATGAAAATTTATGGTGCATGATTCTAAGGAATGGTGTTCCCAGAATCAATTTCTGATGTTTTGTTCTGGTACGTTCAGTAAATCTACGAGCATGATTTTATAATTTTTAAACTGGTTCTGGAAACTGAAATCTAAGGGCACCGTTGAACTCACAGCGACAGTATTCGCTTAAGAAGACTTTCACCTAGATGGAAGATGGTTGAGAATAAATGTCAGTTTTTTGGATTTTTTTTAAAATCAATAATAAAATAAAGTGTACAACACTTTATTTGGTTTTAAGATACCATGTGTGTGATTGTTGGTTAAAACCTTCACTTGGGAGTTAGAGGTGGGAACACCACACTCAAACCTCCCATGAGAGGTTATTGTGGTGGTGCCCACCCGAATTTAACCCCCCACGAGAGGTTACAATGTGGGGACCACCGAGACCATAACCTCTCATTTAAATAATAGGGATGGGGACCACCCGACCCCTATTAATGGGAGGAGATTATAACGTCTCAACTTTCCCTCATTAATGTGGGAGAGCCTCTCTACCTCCCATATTTTTTGAATTTGTGACATCTCCCTAATTAATGTTCCAACCTAATAAATTAAATCGGTGGTGCATTTTCAATTAATTCACCTTTTTGAATTTTGTG
Source organism: Viscum album (assembly GCA_963277665.1). Classification (NCBI taxonomy): domain Eukaryota; kingdom Viridiplantae; phylum Streptophyta; class Magnoliopsida; order Santalales; family Viscaceae; genus Viscum; species Viscum album. Next base: position 1,208,233,155 of record OY728146.1, on the reverse strand, counting down.
CCAATGATTAAAATAATAAAAACACTAATATTTTTGGCACTGTTATTTTGGTGAAAACATTGGAGAGGAAGATCACCTGGAGAAACTTATCCTCTCCAAAAATGAACACTCCTCCCAACGAAGAATGTGAAGAACACCAACGACGATTCTTCTTAGACTTTATTATACTCAGACACCTACCGACCAACCCTCTGAAACGTCAATGAGTAGACGTAGCACGGGATTTGAGATGCGCGGCAGAAGCGACCAATGATGAATGACCAAGGATGAATCAAAAGGTATGGAGTTTATTACTTGTTGAATTTGTACCTTTTTCATACATTCTTCAATGGATAATAAGGGATTGATGAAGACAAAATTTTTGATCTTCTTCTTCTCATGATGAACCAAATGATATCTACCTAAACGCGGAGGGTGTGGGCCAACCTAACATGGCACAGAATCCTCCGTCAATTTCTCTCTTCTTGTGACGTTTTATGGCATGGTGACATATTGACGACGGGGCGACGAAGGTGGGAACAATAAAGACCATGCTACCCACGAACTCTGCAAATCGCACCGTCGGCCCACACCGGACCGAGCTCCACCAAAAAGGCCCGCCCAGGCTGCCTGCCCGTGGCCCCTCCGGTGCACTACCCAGTGCCCCTACGGCCTGCCTGGTCCATGCAGTGCCTTGAACGGTGCCCTTGTGGCCTGCATGGCGCCCTTTCGGTTCCTCTGCGACCTCTGTGCACCCTGTTGTGCCCTGTCGGGTGCCCCCATGGCCTTCCCATTGCACTGGCTATGCCCCCGTTGCCAGCCAGACACCCTGCCGACACCCTCACGTCCTCCTGGTGCCATGCATCCCCCTGCCCGACAACGCTGCAGCCTGCCTGGTTCTCTTCTGGCGCCCCCGCGGGCTTTTAGGTGCCATGCTGCTGCTTGACCGGCTGCCCTCGAGCCGACCTATGTGCGCACCACCCCGAACCAAACACCACGTGACCCGCACACAACCTTCCATGCCGGCGTTCCGGCTCCCTTGCTCCGACCGAGCCGAGACGCGCTGGGTCGCACCTTCACAACTCTCCAAGACAAACTTGCCCTGAGACTAGGCCGAAAAGTGCTCGCAGTCTGTTGGGACAGACCCAGCAAACCGAAACAAACATAGCGGGCTGACCCACCCAACTGGAAAGGTCAGACCCAGACGGGGTTGGCACGGTTCGGTTGAACCTTGTCCGATCGGACTCGGGCCCAGTATTAACCCCATTAACTTCTTGTGCCATATCATTTGCACCAGACGTCTGTTTGACAAACAGTCAGCAGTTCATGTATTCTTAATGTGAAGTCGTCCCTTTGAGAATACCTCACTGGAATTCGGGGTATAGTTGAGATATGGTAAGGATGGATCACACACGAATCCAACCGGGCCCCCAGAAAAAAAGGCTAACAACTAACTAACCGTGTGTCTGATTTATGTGCCATCTATTGCTTTGAGACCCCAATGACATGGTGCACCATTGAGATACTTCTTCATGTCACTTTGTGATAGTTGGAGTATCGACTAGCTCGTAGAGTATATCCTATGAAAGGTGATCATACTGAGTATGTAGTCCTAGTAGCTGTTTGAGACATGACCACTACTTGACCGATTCAACATAGAGTGACTCGACTAGCCCAGTGGGGAGAAACTCTGTGTGATGCGGAAAACCCATTGTGGAGAGCACCTCTGTGTGAGCATGAGAAACCCATAGTACTTGACAGGAGGAGTGCCTCAGCAAGATAAGAGGGGGAGGAACTCTATGTGTGCACGACAGACCCATGGTGGTGAGCGCCTCTGTGTGACGCGGAATACCCAAAGTACGTGACAAGAGGAGTACCTTAGTAGTCCAAGGATAGTGGGAAGTGCCTCTGTGTGATGCGATAGGACCACTATACTAGATATAGGAGGATTATTCCACCAGCTGTGGTTACGATAATAAAAATCATGGTTTGGGATGGGTTATTGACTATTGTGATTTACTCATGATTGAGATGGGTTACTAGATTACTTAGGTGTATTAATGGGAATATACATATGCAATGATTATCTGTTGATTTCATTCTTTTTTTTATACTTATTGGATTATTTGAGTCATTGAGGGTCTTGGAGTCCCTACAGAGTATCATTATACTCATCCCTGCATGGGCTATGCCTGCACCTCATTGTGTTTGTAGCAGATGACAGACATCGCTGATTGAGGCAGAGTGTAGCAGGACTAGATGGTACCTAGAGGTGGACCACTCTGGGTGATGGTACATAGAGGAGACATACTGACATGGAGTACTAAAGAGGTCATATGTACCTACCCTTCAGGTAAGAATCCCAGAGGATAACCTTGTAGATACTTTACTTTTCTCCAGCTGCACTTTTTTTTCAGTTGTACTTGTACTTTTTTATTGGGCTTCTATTTCTATCACCTTTTACTTTCCATCACTTCTTATGTATGCAGTTTTACTTAGTGTTTTTCTTCCAGTTGTGTACTCTAATGTTTTTTCTTAAAGTTATAAAGGAAATTCCTTCCCAGTTTCAGGATTTACTCCTTTGGTTCTAGTCTCTAGCCCCTGTCCAATGGAAGGCTGGCTTGGGGTAGTCAAGATATGGGGCCCGAGATATGGGTCATTACAAATTGGTTTTAGAGGGAGGTTATACTGTATAACATATAACTCTGATCTTTCTTTTCTATGAAGCAATAGTGTTAAGGGTACAAGGTGTGGTTTTCAGATCAGGGAGTCCAGTGTTCACGTGGATAGCTGATGTATCCATACACCAAGATTCTGACTTCGGATTTCTGACTTAGTGCATAAAAACATTGATTGTGTGCATGTTTCCAAAAGTTTTCATTAAGTAATCTAAACAAGGTCATCTCACTAGGTATAATATTTTGACCGTGTTGCATCTGTTTCATTTATGATTCCTCCCCGCGGACGACCAGTTAGAGCACAGAGAGTCATACGCACTAATAGACCACCAAGAAATGAGGCCTTGGTCCAGGACCCTATACCAGTGGATGCACCCACGGTACTACTTCTCGTTGGGACAGTGATGACACCAGCCCTAGAAATATACGATGCACGCCGGTTGAGCACATTTTGTGAGTTCCAGTGCCAGAGGCCACCCTAGATCTAGGGAGAACCAGACCCACAGGCGGTTGAGGATTGACTAGAGGCAGTGGTGAGAGTCTTCAGGATAGTAGGGACACCAATAGACTTCATGGTGATCCTTGATGTGAGTCTCCTTCAAGAAGTAGCAGGTAGATGGTGGAGTCTGATGCTCCACGTGCTTGACGAGGTGACACTAATTTGGTAAGTCTTCGAGGGACTTCATCTAGGGGAGTTTTTCCTAGCCACTCTCCATGCAGTTCAAATACAAGAGCGACTTCATCTACATCAGGGTAGCATGACGGTGGCATAGTACTAACCAAGGTTCTCCGACCTCTCGCGCTACTCCACTGATATGTTGCAGGGGCCATTCTTCAGGACCCATGCCATTGAGCAGGGGCCCAGGTGAAATATCAAAGCATCAATGATCTCCCTCAGAATCCCGATGCAGGCGAGGGTGTGGGATAGATTCCTTATAGTGGAGATTTTCTTTACTGAACAGTCACCGGTAGTGAGCCCCACTACTAGCTGGCAGACAGAAGAGCCTTCTGTAGCTAGCAGTAGATAGATGTCAAAAAGTTCCAAGAGGACCTGGCCAAAATTTTGTTGACCGAATGAAATAGTATCGGTTTTGCGGGGCACATGGAGCAGAGACACACAAGCCAGTAGAAAGAAATGATACACATGTGGTAGGTAGGGTCACGTGGCTCTTGACTGTCCGACCCATCGTTCAAATGATCACCAGAAAGTTTCGGGACCTCTCAGGAAATGGAAAAGGTTTGAATGAGGCGGTCCATAGGGTGGAGGTAGACGTGGCAGAGGAGCAGGACGTGCAACTGGTGGTGGATGACATTGCGAGGTTTTACCACCACCACCCCTTTGAGGACCTCCCCGACTCTAGGGAGTGGGTGTACAGGGGAGAGCTCAACATCAGGCAGCCGAGGCCTACGATCATAGTGCTTTAGAGATGATTCAAGGTATGATCTATGTATACTCTACCATATATGCAGTTCTTATAGGCACACATGTCAGTCACTCTTTCATTTCCACTACCCTCGTTCGGTGCTCTAAGATTCCGACGGAGCCATTGGATCGATCCTTACGGCTAGACAGTCTTACGAGAGCTAATTAAAGTATTACGCACTAGTTTCGGTAGAGTGATATTATTCTTGGAGGTGAGAGCTTCGGTTGGGATCTCATAGTAGTTGCATCGAGGTCTTACAACATCATCTTGGGTATGGACTAGTTATCTAAATTCCATGTTCAGATTGACTGTATTAGGCTAAAAGTGTGGTGTGTCTCCACGAATGGGACTATGTTTACCTTCCCTAGTGAGAAGGGAACCTTTGCAGCACATGATGGACATACTCGGAGGAGGGTATAGCCAATCACTCATTAGTATCCTTCCTTACCCTCGAAGCAGTTAATGTGGAGAGTCCGAGCTATCCTATAGTGGTGGCCCAGTACACAGATGTTTTCCTCAAGGATGTTCATGGACTACCTCCTCGTAGTGAGGTGAACATCTAAATTGACCTATACCCTGGGAAAACACTGATATCTGCTCCATCATATCGGATGGCTCCCGCTGAGCTTCGTTAGCTGCGGGTAAAGATGGAGGACTTGCATGGTAAGGGATTCATCTATCCTAGTGTCTCTCCCTAGGCAGCCCCGATTCTATTCACCAAGAAGGTGGATGGATGCTTGAGGCTTTGTGTTGACTACAATCACCAGAACCAGGTGACCATGAAGAACATGTACCCACTTTGAATGATTGATGACCTATTTGATCAGCTGAAGAGAGAACGTTGGTTCTTGATGATAGACCTCATATCAGGCTATCAACACCTTAGAGTTTGAGACAAGGATGAGCATAATATCGCCTACTGGTGTCGTTACGACCACTACATGTTCTTGGTTATTACTTTCAGAATATCCAATGCTCTAGTAGTGTGCATGGGAATCATGAATAGGATCATCCAGCCATACCTCGATTGCTTTGTTGTAGTCTTCATCGATGACATTCTAATATACTCAACTACTGAGGAGGATCATGCCTACCATTTGTGGGTAGTACTGGAAAAACTCTGTGAGCACCGTCTTTATGGTAAGCTCTCGAAGTGCTAGTTTTAGATTCAATAGGTTCACTTCATGGGACTAGTAATCTCATAGGCTGATGTTGGAGTGGATCCAATGATGATTCACGTAGTACTTGCTGGGGAGCCACCCTGACGTGTGACAGACTTACGAAGTTTCCTGGGATTGGCTGGATACTATCAGAGGTTCGTTCTGGACTTCTCCAATGTTAAAGTACCACTCTCACTCTTGAAAAATAAGTGGAAACCATTGTGTGGTTGGAGAGAAACCATCAGAGCTTTCAGGAGCTGAGGCTGAGGCTTACTAGTGCCTCCATCTTGAGACTTCCAGAGGATGGCGTAGGGTATGCAATTTACTGCGACACATCAGCGACCAGACATGGCTGTGTCCTAATGCAGTAGAGATCAGTGATCTCATATGGTTCTCATTAGCTAAGATAACATGAGTATAACTATGCTACAAATGGCCTAGATTTAGCAGCAGTGGTATTCGCGTTAAGGATTTAGTGTAACTATTTTATGGGAAAAATTATTACCATGTACTATGATCACACGAGTCTCAGGTATATCTTCTCTCAGAAGGACCTGAACCTGAGATAGCAACGTTGTCTTTAGTTCCTCTAGGAATATGAATTTGATATTATCTATACTCCGAGGAAGGGGAACGTTGTTGTGGATGCACTATGTAGTAGGACTTGTATACAGCTATTAGGAGAGGTGACAGAGTAGCTGGCTACTTTACATATATCCTTTGTGGATAGAGATGGAGCAACATATCTATAGTATCTTACCGTCACTCCCCCACTTCTTCAGTGGTTCATGGAGGAACTACATGGTGACACTGACTGCAAGACACAATGTGCTCAGATATCTACAGGGCATGCACATGATGGATTTTCTGATGGTGGGTAGCATATCATCCTTTTTAGAGGAGGTACCTTGTTACTAGTGGAACTTCAGAAGGAAGTGTTGAGGGAGTTACACACAATCCCTATAGAGGTACATCCAGGAGTGGAAATTACGTACCAGGACTTTTGATGACAACACTGGTGGCCAGGTATGAAGAAGGCAGTAGAAGAGTTTTTCTCATGGTGCCTCACTTGTCAACAAGTACAGGAAGAGAACCACATACAAACAGGCTTGGTTCAACCTTTGGAAGTCCTATAGTGGAAGTGGGATAGGATATCCATTGACTTCATGAAGGGTCTTCCACGTGCATCCAAGGGTAACGAATTAATTTGGGTGATCATCGAACGACTGACTAAGTCGGCCCACTTACTACTGATCAAAGAGCAGTGTTCAGTAGATATCATAGGACTCATCTATGTACAAGAGATTGTGCAACTACATGGAGTACCATCATCTATTGTCTCAGACCATGACACACAGTTTACTTCCCGGCTAGGGAAGGGGTTGTAGTAGGATTTCGGGACACAGCTTCGCTTGAGCACCACCTTCCATCCTTAGACAGATGGTCAGATTAAGCGGACCATTCAGACCCTCGAGGACATGCAACATGCACGTGTCCTCGGATTTCATCACATCTGGGAGGATCACTTGTATTGGGATGATTTTTTTACAACAATATCTTTCAATCCACCATTGGGATGTAAACATTTGAGGCCTTGTACGGGTGACCTTACAGTTTATCCTTGTAATGGACTGGTCATGTGGAGTCAGCACTAGTGGGAAAATTGATGGTACGAGCTACTACAGAGAAGGTGCAAAGCATCCAGGAGCGGATGAAGACTACAAAGAGCATGTAGAAGTCGTATGCTGATAGGAGATAGAGACCTCTGGAGTTCGAGGATGGAAACCAAATCTTTCAATGGGTCTCACATCGATGAGGTCTACTGAGATTTGGCTGAGGTGGAAAGTTATCTCTGAGATTCATCAGACATTTCTAGGTCCTCAGCAGAGTAGGTGAGGTGTCTTACCTCTTATATCTTCCACCTCAGTTGCACCGGGTGAACGACATCTTCAACGTATCTCTGCTGAGGAGATACGTTCATGACCCTTCCCATATCATCGACAATGGAGAGTTGGACATCGGTGATGGGGAGACATTCACTGAGGTTATAGTAGAGATTGAGGATCGATAGGAGTGGTTCTTTCATGGATGGTTGATACCTCTGGTGAGTGTTTGCTGGAAGCACGAGAACCTCCCGGAGATCACATTGGAGTGGGAGGCTCAAATGCGTGCTCAGTACCCTCATTTGTTCCCATAGTTCGAGTTGTACCTTAGAGGAACATAAATCCCTGATGTGGGGAGAATATAATGACCCAGAATTTAAATGGAATTTTTTTTCTTAAATATATGGGATTTTTACGTGTTCATGAAAAGTTAGGACGCTTGATTTTGAGGCCCAGTGTGTAGAGAATCAATTTCTGATGTATTTTTGGGTACGATCAGTAATGTTACTTGTGGGATTTAATAATTTTTGATTCATTGCTCAGAGCTGAAATCTGAAGGCACTGTTAAACTCATAGCACTGGTATTTGCTTAAGAAGACTTTCAACTCGATGGAAGATGGTCGATAATTAAAGTTAGGTTTTGGATTTATATAAATAAAATAAAATAAAGTACACACCACTTTATTTTATTTTATGCTTCCATGTTGGTAATTGTTTGATAAAACCTCCAAATGGGAGTTGGAGGTGGGGCGACCACACCCTAACCTCCCATGAGAGGTTATGGGGGTGGGGGCCATCTAAATTTATCCACCCATGAGAGTTTATGATGTGTGGACCACCCGAGGTCAGAACCTCTCATTTAAATAATAGGGGTGGGGATCACCCAAAACCTATTAATGGGAGGAGTGTATAACCTCTCAACTATCCCTCATTATTGAGGGGGAGCCTTTCCTCCACCCCAAGTTTTGTAATTTGTGCCAACTCCCCAATTAATGTGCCAACCTAATGAATTAATATGGAGGTGCCTTTGCAATTAATTCACCTTTTTGAATTTTGTGTCAATGATTAAAATAATAGAAAAACTATTACTTTGGGAAATTTTATTTTGGGGTAACCTTGAGAGAGGAAAAGAACATAGAAAAACATATCCTCTCTAACAAAGAACACCCCTCCCAATGATGAAATCAATGAACTCCAGTGACGATTCTTCTTCAACTTTCTTCTACCCGGACACCTACCGACCTACCCTACAAAACATCAATGAGCTGAAAAAGCATCAGATTTGAGACATGCGGTGGATGCGACAAATGGAGAATAAAAAGTTAGGGGGATTATTACATCTTGAATTTGTACCATTTTATGACCATCTTCAAAGGATAATAACAGATTGATGCAGAAATATTTTTTGATCATCTTCATCTCATGATGAACCAAATGATATCTCCCTAAACGTGGAGGGTGCGGGCCAACCTAAAATGTCCTGACATCCTCAGTCAATTTCTCTCTTCTTGTGACATTCTACAACATGGAGACGTATCAACGATGAGGGTATGGAGGCAACAACGACAATGGGCACGGTACCCACAACCTCCGCAAATCGCGCCGCTGGCCCGTGCCGGCCCGAGCTTCGTCAAATCGGCTTGCCCCCCCCACCCATCGCGCTGCCCGGCTCCCAAGCCACCTACCGCAGCCCCTCCGACGCCCTGCCTAGCACCACCACGACCTTCACGGGGCCCTTCCGACACCCCCACGGCCTCCCAATGCTCGACCGCGTCCTGCCCTGCGCCCTCGCGGCCTGCTCGGCACCCCCACGACCTGCCCAGCGCCCTGCCGTTTCCCCCACATCCGACCTGGCATAGTGTCATGGACTGCCCAGCCGCCTCGATCCGGCCTCTGTGCGTGACACCCCAAACAGGCCTCCCCCAAGCTGTCCTCCATGTGACCCACATGATCTCGGCCGAGCTGGAATCCTCACTCCCTCGTGCCCTCTGAGCTGAGCCACGCCGGGCCGCACCCTCACAATGCTCCGGGCCGAACTGGCCCCGAGCTCGGGTCGAACGGCCGTCACAGTCCGTGTGGCCGGGCCCAACATACTGAGCCTAATTTAGCAGGTTGTCCCACCCAACAGGGCGGGTGAGACACAACAAGTCTGACCGGGTCGACCCATACTAGTTTGGCCCAGACTGGGTTAGGCTCTGTCGGTCCGACCGGGTCGGACCGGACCCGGGCCCACTATTGACCTCATTACCTTTTTTGGGCAATATCTTTGGCACCAGATGTCCGTTTGATGAACCTTCAGTGATGCCACTATTCTTGGAGTGAATTCATCCTTCTAAAAATACACCACTTGTTTTTGGGATATAGTGAGATACAATCAGGTTGGATCGTACACGAGTCCAACTGGGCCCCTGGTCAAAATGGATAATAACTAACATACCAGGCGTCTGATTGACGTATCGTCTATTGAGTTGAGACCCTTATGATGTGGAAAACCTATAAGATATATCTTCATGAAACTTAGTGACAGTTGGAGTATCGACTAGTAGCTCATGGAGCATATCCTTAATAGGTGAGAAGACAGAGTATGGAGACTTAGTAGCAGGCATAGACCTGACGACTGCTTGACTCATTCGACTCGAAGTTACTCGACTAGCCTAGTGTGGGGCGCCTCTATGTGACACAGTAGAACCATGGTGGGGAGAGATACTGTGTGAGCACGACAGACCCACGATACTCGATGGGATGAGTATCTCAGTAGGCTACGAGTGGGAGAACCTCTGTGTGAGCGCAATAGACCCATGGTGGGGAGCACCTATGTGTGACGTGGAAATCCCACAATACTCAACAAGAGGAGTACATCAGCAGTCCAAGGACAGTGGGGAGGGCCTCTGTGTGACGCGACAGACCCACGGTACTCGATTGAGGAGGAGTACGCCACCAATCGTGGCTTCAATAATAAAAATCCTGGTTTGAGATGAGTCAATGACTTTTGTGTTTCCCTCATGATAGAGATGAGTTACTAGATAACGTTGGTATATTTATAGGAATATACCTATGTAATGGTTATCCGTTGAAATCATACATTGTAGATTATACTTGTTGGATTTTGTGACACCTTGAGGGTCTCAAGGTCCCTTCTGAGTATCATTATACACAAGCCTACACTGGCTTTGCACGCACCTCATTGTGTTGGTTGCTGATTATTGACAGGGCTAACTAAGGAAGAGTGTTGGAGGATTGGATGGTACTTGGAGGTGGACCACTTGGTGTGACATTACCCAGAGGAGACGGACGGACTTGGAGTGCTGAGGAGGCCATTTGTACATACCCTTTAGGTCGGAACCCTGGAGAATGACCCATTATCTTTTTTACTTTTCTTCATTTGAACATTATTTTCAGTTGTACTTGTACTTTCTTGTGGAGCTTGTATTTCTATCCCCTTTTACATGCCAGCCCTTTTTATACAGTTTTACTTAGTGTTTTGCTTCCAGTTGTGTACTATGATGTGTATGTTTATAGTTATGAAGGTAATACCTTCCCAGTTTACGGATTTACGCCTTTGGTTCTAGTCACCAGCATCTGGCCTATGGAAGGCGAGCTTAGGGTAGTAAAAATATGGGCCCTAGGGGATGGGTCGTGACAAATTAATTTGATGAAGTAGCCTATATATAGTTACATCCATATCATAATAAAACTCCTGATAAAACCAAGACTAAATAATTTAATTATATTCCTATATATAAAATGTTCATTATAGTGTATTGAAAATTCACAGTACACATCATGTATGGTTAGTTTTTTAGATATACCTACATAGGTCCAAAAAATAATTTTTTGGGTATCCATATTAACAGTGATCATCATCATTGGATTCCTAAAAATATAAGTAATGCAATATATAAAATTATATTTTATGGGATGAGATTGTAGAGTTTTACCTCTTTGTTGTAAAAATATAAAAGATCATGAAATCACTTGTTTTCTTCTCAAATCCATCGTATTTATTATATTCCATCTTCTCAATTTATCGATTTTCCAAAGAAGATCCTTTTGTAGAAATAAAACATCTATTAAGGAATTGAAATGATGGTTCCCATAGTTTTAACTTTATCTAGAACTGATATAAACACCTATAGAATATATGAATAGTTATTAAAATTAATGAAAATATTAAATAACTATTTTTACAGACATATTATAAAAATATACATTCTATATGTATTGAAAATTGTGACTCTCATCCATTCAAATATTAAAATATAATTTATACTCTCAAGAACTATGACATTTGACATTAATGTTCAATATAATTATTCACAATATAGAATTTATGAAAAATTTTTATTTTTAAATGTTGTCTCATCATGAAGATATAATGCAAATAGATGATTATGTTGTAATCATAGGGAGACGGTACTCTAAGAATGACATTTTGATTTATTGGTTGATTCACTCGATTGTATTGATTCAACCTAAAAATTCCCCATGACATATTCCATATATAATACCATACCTCACTTAAAAACGTTTTCCATCAAATTTTATTGGGTTTTAAAAATAAATTTGTTTTTAATAAATACCTCATGTATGTTTATAAGATTATACATCAATGCAATTAATGATTTAATTTTATAACTAAATATTGTAATTTAAAATAATATCGTAGGATGAATAATGTCTTAGAATTAATATATTAATGTATATAATTATTTAACCATCACACAATCATCTTCTTTTGGATTTTTCTTCATTATATATGGTCTTGGAGACACTAAAAAACTAAATCCTATAACACACCCATATTTTTATGGCCAGTTCAAATGTTACTAAAAGTAGATTTTATTCTTCTATGGTTTTTATTATTTATATATTCCAATTTTTATGAAAAAATATATTAACATAAATAGATATTTTTAAGTTATAATTATACAAATAATAAATAATTATTATTTGGTCATACATACACATTTTTCCCCTAAGTCATTTTTATTTTCATCAACTAGTTTACACTAATTATTTATAGGATCCTCCTTTCATAATAAAAGATATGGGATTGAAGTGGATTCTAATATTTATTCCTCAATATAAATAGAAACAAATGAATATATTTTTCATCATATCAAATAATGAATTTGTTTTTTATTTACAACACATACTAATTTCTTCTATAGTGATGAAAACCAATTCCATTAATTGATATATGAGTACATTATGTTTGATTCACCTTAATTATTTTTATCACCGTTTTTCTAGTTCCGGAATTAATAACATTGAATCAAATTGGATAATATAAATATATTCAAATAATATATTATGGACTAGAATTCACCAGAAATAATTTCACATCGCATCGACCAATGAAATAATTCCATGTTTCTTTTTTATAATTTGTTCCTAGAAAACTGATGTTTGCAGATTTACATTCCCCCAGCATCCCTAAAAGGTAAAATGGTATGATGTTTATGAAATCATATTTGGGATTTCAAAATTTCTTCTATGTCTTATTTATTATATAAATATTCTAAAATAAATGATCACTTCATGAAATTATGAAAATTATATCTTGGTCTCAATATAAATATTTTTGATAAAATATAAAATGTATATCCTAACATTACAATTATCTCATTCTAAAGGATTTCATTTATTAAGGGATACATATGACATAAAAAATAAATATCAATCAACACAGTCATTCTATCTATGCCCCTAACAAAACTAATTATGATTAAATTGTTGGGGTCATTAGGTAGGATGCATTCATTCGAGGTAACATTATATTTTATACCATTACATCATTCTTTGATAATTTTCTTAAAAACATTATTGTGGCATCATTCTAGATTTTCTAACAACATGATATTAATCCTATAATAATTCTATTCATCCAGTATCAATTGTATATTACTCATAAGAATTGGTAACATTATTATCTGCAGAAGTAATTATCATTATTAATATTAAATCATTTAAATTTGATTATGTTAATGTAGAAGAGAAAATATAATATTATGATGAACTAAATAATATAATAAAAAATAATTTTACCTTCTCATTTAACACTTTACCTTTTTTGAAGGATGAAGGTATTTGACTCCGTTATAGAGAATAAAAAATCTCCAATTTCTGGTCTCATCTAACATAGATTACATTATTTACCATATTACAAGAATGAATTGATTATGACAACCCATTGAAAGCATCACCATCAATTGAATTTCTATCTGACCTTATATTTTTTTGTCTCCATCAGTACAATTGACAATTTATGGATTAATGGATATGATACATAAAATATTTCCATTTGTGTGATGGAAAGATGAATGAATAATTTTTTCCCATTTCACCCTAAAACATACCATCACACTGCTCATTTAATGAACATTTAATGACACTTATTTCCAACACATTTGCAATGGAAAACTATAAATTAGATTTTGGTATAATAAAACATGAATATTTCTTTGATAATACAGAAATATAACATATTCTATAAAATTGGATATCTATCCATTGAACCAAATAGGTGATTCATTTTTCCCAAAAAAATAACTAAACATTATTTCACCATAGTACAATTATCATGTTATTTTTTAATGAATGTATTAAAATTGATTACAAAAAAATTTATGATATAACATTTTCATTAGGTACCATATCTCATGATCGTATATATTATTTAATTTAATTTTATTAGGTAACTCCATGAGAATTTGATATCAAATCCATCCTCTATTCTACTCATTATATGTATTTGATATCCATATGTTTCCGCTGAGGAATTAAATTCTCTGTGAATTCCATTACTGTATTCAATACATGGATCATAATATACAGTTTTATGTAAAATTTATTGGTGTGTATACTACATCTATGTTATGGTAAATGAAACAACATCTCATCTGAAATTCCCTTCTCTATTAACTCAAATTCTATGAACAGTCCTTGGGAGACTAATACTATCAACATATGATAAGTAATATATATATAAATAAACCAAATTAATTGACAATATATCATTCTGTAATACAACGTTATGGACGACTATGACTCTTCACATCATTTTTGAAATCATCATATACCATGAAATGGGGTACATCTATCTATAATGGACAAGATCACATAGTTGAAAATATCTTACAATGAAATACATCTTTTGGTACTTTTTATCAATGATATATGGTTGAAAAAATATCTAAATCAGAGAATATGAATTAAACCTTCTTATTCATGATTGGAATCTTTGAGGGATAGATAAATTTTTTATATATGGATTTGAAAAGTAGATTCTCGTTAATATTTTTTGTACATTTCTAGTGATAATGCAATATAAATAATTGGGTGTCAAATCATGGATAAAAAATGACAGTTATGTAATTTTATCCCATGTATCATCACATTAGTCATTGAGAAGACATTCATGACAGTTGATGAATACCCCTCTTGAACAATTAAAAAATTATAGAAAATGTAAATTCGTAATATTTTTTATCGGGGTAGAGATTTAGTTGTTTATAGAAGCTATGTATGCCCCTCTCCCTTATCCATACCCAACTCTTCCCTTAATCCCATCTCAATAATTTCTAAAAATGACTTGATTCAGTCTTTTATTTTTATAATAACATTTACAAATATGAATGAAAAAGTATAAATTTTATTTTTTATACATGTATGATGTCCAAAAAAAATTTACATTTAAATAATTCAAATATGAAAATTTAAGGAAAATTTTCTATTCTTCCAACCTAATTTTGTATGATTTTTTATAAAATGACCATATAAATTTCAATATATTTTAATTTACCGAATAGTTCAACCCCCCTTAGTGGAGAAAATGTTGTAACTTGTTCAGTATTCCCGTTGAATGTTTTCATCAAGAGTGAAGATTTATGATGTCTAGGTAAGATATTTTGACGTCCTAAATATAGTGTTTAATTATTGTTTCAACTGAATTGAGTGTGT
The DNA here is from genome assembly GCA_963277665.1 of Viscum album. Taxonomy (NCBI): domain Eukaryota; kingdom Viridiplantae; phylum Streptophyta; class Magnoliopsida; order Santalales; family Viscaceae; genus Viscum; species Viscum album. The sequence continues at coordinate 1,208,218,069 of OY728146.1, read as the reverse complement.
TTATTCATCACTAATGGGGCACACCATCTTTCTATTAATAATATCGCCTGAAAAATTTCCATAAATAGTAAATACATATATTGTATCATTTAACATGGAAATCAATGTGAATTATAATGTTCTATGAGAACTTACATGGTAACACCAATATCTAACATCAATTATAGAAATTCAATAAATAGTGAAAAATAGATATCAATATCATTACCAGTTTCCTTTGGACAAGATATAAATAGAGACAATATAATGTATTTGTTCCTTAGGAATTATTACTGTGGAATGTTGTAATTTTACTATATGAAAAAAATAAACCATGAGTTACACTTTTAAAATAAAAGGACTTACTCCATCTTTAGATAATGTTAGAATAATTTTTCACAGTTCATTTAAAAGCATAGGATACCAATAAAAAATATCTTCCACTAAGGATAATCTACTTGATGATTAACTTTCCCATATTAAATTCTTGAATCTATATTACATTCCAGTTGTCTCATGGTTTCTTAAATCAATATTGTCTTCTAAACCATTGAGTGATAGAAAATTATCATACATCTTTCGAATCACTTGTTTCATTTTTCTTATTTCGATGCAATCTACACCTAGCTTGTTTTATGAGTTAATGGTGGCCCTTTCAAAATAATATGAAATCATCTAGACATACACGTTTCTTTAGAGATCATTGCCACTAAGCATCAAATTTTTATAGAATCATATGTTTGATATGAGAGTTCATTTAATTTGGGTAACACATCATTTGGGAGACCATGTAATTCTATAAAGTTGGTGTTTCTATATCTCCTACTATATATAAAATTATATAACTTCAATACAGCTTGAAATTTTGACTATTTAGAAAACTGAATATTTAATTGTCTCCTAACATAGCTATTTATATTCTCAATGGGCATTGGAGAATAAAAAAATTCATCTTCAATTCCCATTTTCATTTCATCATTGTGATTTTGATCAATATTTAAATTTATATTCCTATCATATGATCCATATACCACAATATCTTCCCAGTTAGACTACACGTTAATAATATCCCCATATTTAGAAAATAATTTAGATCTCTAATCTATTATGTGAAAAATCAATATTTTATTCGAATTCTTATGGACTATTTTTAATCAATAACATAGGCATAAAAACAGAAAAAGTAATTGAGATGGGCCATTTTCTTGCTCTATGGAAACATTATGAACTCTTTAACTCCAAATTCAAACATTTCTTTCAATTGATTATGGTGCATCCATTTTTTTCATACCCATCATATTATTTTCTTAATTTATTATTTTTCTATAATATATTATTAATTAAATATATGAAATGAATTATAGATTTAGAATGTTATAGATAATTCTAAAATAGGGATCTAAAAAATTTATTATTCAAGATATTATCCTTGTTCATTGAATGAAATAGATAATTGAATTTAAAAGAATAATTACTCTACAATAAGAGGTGTTATACTCTTAATTAATCCAATAGATACTGTTATAGGAAACATTAATCCTCCGAAAATTCATATACCAAAAAAGTTATTTTTTCATTTTTTGGCATCAGACACATACTCCATCTCTTCTAGACATTCACCAATGTTTCTTGAACTACTATTTAATGTAGTCATCCCATACTAGGTACCAATGATCATTTTAGATGACTAATTCTTACTGTATATCACGAAATATAAAATATATGGGTGAAGAGTCCTATGAAAAAAATAAATAAAAACTAACATGGATATAAATCTGATGAGGATTAAAATTTCCCCCTAAATTTTCATTTAAAATTACCACATCGTAATATAAAATTTCTAATATCATATCGAAACCACATTCAAGATAAAAATGTTTTGTTAAAGATCACATATAATTTATTTTTTAATCACTAAATTATAATATTAAAAGATTTAAAACATCATAGGTTCAATTTAAAATCACATAATGAGTTTCAAAATAATGATTTCATTTTATATCAATTCATGGAAATCCTCATTTTTTAATTTGAAACAACACTTTCAAATTTGATACTGAGTTTACATTTTCAAAACTAATATTTATTATATGCATGACCCTAAAAATTCAATGTAGGCTACGACCCAGTATATGGAAAATAATGATTACAAATAATTTTAGAAGAATTTTCTAAAGATGAAAGGAATAATTCATTTTTTAGATTATATTAGAAAATTATTAATTTATATCCTATCATTATTTTCATGGATTACCCATATAAATACAAAAATATGAAAAGGGATTATCTAAAAATAGAATCATAGTAACATAAAATTATTAAAAAATATTTTAATCAAACATCACACAAGAATATAGAAATAAAATCATACATATGACTTTAAATTTATTAAATAATGATCATCCTGATGGTTTTAAAAAATATTAATTACATTGAAAACTATTTTCTAAAATATAAAAAGATATAATATGGATTACATGTTTGATCATAGGATTAGGATTGATTAGAATTTATCTGAGTGTGAGTTGAATTGGATTTCATCTAGTACACAGAGTTGGGGAATTATAGATGATTTTTATTTTTTTGTGAAATAAAAAACAAAAATTAGCACAATGTTTTAGTTTTTACATTGTTGTGGGTGTTTAGAAGATCATGGAATGATTTATGCTTTTTAGTAAACAGGGTAGAGAGATAACACTATGCAACAAAAACTGAAACTCAGCATATTCACGGAAAATTTTCTCACTGGTGGACTGAAATAATTTTTTTCATGAAATTTTCTATGGTGATATGGAATCCAAATTGGGTGTGTTTTTTCAGATTATATATTTATTCTTTCATGATTGTGTAAAATATATTAAATATGTTTATAATTTTTTTAAAAAAAATTATTTCATGATATTAATTTTGGGACTTCTGTTATTTAGTTATATATATTAAATCATTTATATAAATTCATGCCAGTAAATTATATAATTTCTAAATAAATCAATGCTTCATACTGGAATGTTGTTATTACATTTTTCGGATATGATTAGTTGGATTATTTATAAAAAAATGAATATTCACATGTCATGGACCTTTTTTAAAAAAATCTATTTGGTACATATTTATTGTTTGATGTCATCATTACATTTAGAAAACCATAATTTACTATTAATTATTGTGTTTAAATTGAATGAATATACCTACTATAGTTTCACATTTAATATGTTGATATCATATCCTCATATGGGAGAAAATATTTTCACAATACCATCCTTATTATAAACTATGGATATCATTTATCAATTACTATTTAAGATAGTATGAAATAAATATTTAGAATTTTTTATTTAATTATTAAAATCCAACCATGAAATTTTACTAACATTAATACATAATAATGAATAGTATATTACACAATATATATGAATAATATATTAATATATTACCTTTTGTTTTAAAATTTAATGAATTAGGTGAAAATCAGGTCCCTTGGCCGAATAATGATTTATTAAAAACACACATTTAGAAATAAATTTAGGATTTTTTAACAAAAAAGAAATACGAAGGAAAACCCTAATATAATTAAATGAAAATAAAATAAAATATATAAATAACCACATGTCAGTAAAAAATCAATTCATTGTAATTTTATCCTGATAGGGGTTTGGTGAATTTGGCCAGTTTTTTGTTTTTTTCTGTTGTGGAACCTCATCAATTTTCCCCATGATCTATGGGGAGGTGGGGTTTTATTTTCCTCGCAAAAATATTTTTTAAAAATTTATTTTTATATGGGATTGGTTGAATTGTAAAAACAAGATAAAAAATATAAGTAATGCAATATATAAAATTATATTTTATGGGATGAGATTGTAGAGTTTTACCTCTTTGTTGTAGAAATATAAAAGATCATGAAATCACTTGTTTTCTTCTCAAATCCATCGTATTTATTATATTCCATCTTCTCAATTTATCGATATTCCAAAGAAGATCCTTTTGTAGAAATAAAACATCTATTAAGGAATCGAAATGATGGTTCCCATAGTTTTACCTTTATCTAGAACTGATATAAACACCTATAGAATATATGAATAGTTATTAAAATTAATGAAAATATTAAATAACTATTTTGACAGACATATTATAAAAATATACATTCTATATGTATTGAAAATTTTGACTCTCATCCATTCAAATATTAAAATCTTATTTATACTCTCAAGAACTATGACATTTCACATTAATGTTCAATATAATTATTCACAATATGGAATTTATGAAATATTTTTATTTTTAAATGTTGTCTCATCATGAATATATAATGCCAATAGATGATTATGTTGTACTCATAGGGAGACGGTACTCTAAGAATGACATTTTGATTTATTGGTTGATTCACTCGATTGTATTGATTCAACCTAAAAATTCCCCATGACATATTCCATATATAATACCATACCTCACTTAAAAACGTTTTCCATCAAATTTTATTGGGTTTTAAAAATAAATTTGTTTTTAATAAATACCTCATGTATGTTTATAATATTATACATCAATGCAATTAATGATTTAATTTTATAACTAAATATTGTAATGTAAAATAATATCGTAGGATGAATAATGTCTTAGAATGAATATATTAATGTATATAATTATTTAATCATCACACAATCATCTTCTTTTGGATTTTTCTTCATTATATATGGTCATGGAGACACTAAAAAACTAAATCCTATAACACACCCATATTTTTATGGCAAGTTAAAATGTTACTAAATGTAGATTTTATTCTTCTATGGTTGTTATTATTTATATATTCCAATTTTTATGAAAAAATATATTAACATAAATAGATATTTTTAAGTTATAATTATACAAATAATAAATAATTATTATTTGGTCATACATACACATTTTTCCCATAAGTCATTTTTATTTTCATCAAATAGTTTACACTAATTATTTATAGGATCCTCCTTTCATAATAAAAGATATGGGATTGAAGTGGATTCTAATATTTATTCTTCAATATACATAGAAACAAATGAATATATTTTTCATCATATCAAATAATGAATTTGTTTTTTATTTACAACACATACCAATTTCTTCTATAGTGATGAAAACCAATTCCATTAATTGAGATATGAGTACATTATGTTTGATTCACATTAATTATTTTTATCACCGTTTTTCTAGTTCCGGTATTAATAACATTGAATCAAATTGGATAATATAAATAAATTGAAATAATATATTATGGACTAGAATTCACCAGAAATAATTTCCCATCGCATCGTCCAATGAAATAATTCCATGTTTCTTTTTTATAATGTGTTCCTAGAAAACTGATGTTTGCATATTTACATTCCCCCAGCATCCCTAAAAGGTAACATGGTATGATGTTTATAAAATCTTATTTGGGATTTCACAATTTCTTCTATGTCTTATTTATTATATAAATATTCTAAAATATATGATCACTTCATGAAATTATGAAAATTATATATTGGTCTCAATATAAATATTGTTGATAAAATATAGAATGTATATCCTAACATTACAATTATCTCATTCTAAAGGATTTCATTTATTAAGGGATACATATGACATAAAAAATAAATATCAATCAATAGAGTCATTCTATCTATGCCCCTAACAAAACTAATTATGATTAAATTGTTGGGGTCATTAGGTATGATGCATTAATTCGAGGTAACATTATATTTTATACCATTACATCATTCTTTGATTATTTTCTTAAAAACATTAATGTGGCATCATTCTAGATTTTCTAACAACATGATATTAATCCTATAATAATTCTATTGATCCAGTATCAATTGTATATTAATCATAATAATTGGTAACATTATTATCTGCAGAAGTCATTATCTTTATTAATATTGAATCATTTAAATTTGATTATGTTAATGTAGAAGAGAAAATAGAATATTATGATGATCTAAATTATATAATAAAAAATAATTTTACCTTCTCATTTAACACTTTACCTTTTTTGAAGGATGAAGGTATTTGACTCCATTATAGAGAATAAAAAATCTCCAATTTCTGGTCTCAGCTAACATAGAATACATTATTTACCATATGACTGGAATGAATTGATTATGATAACCCATTGAAAGCATCACCATCAATTGAATTTCTATCTGACCTTATTTTTTTTTGTCTCCATCAGTACAATTGAAAATTTATGGATTAATGGATATGATACATAAAATATTTCCATTTGTGTGATGGAAAGATGAATGAATAATTTTTTCCCATTTCACCCTAAAACATACCATCACACTGCTCATTTAATGAACATTTAATGACACTTATTTCCAACCCATTTGCAATGGAAAATTATAAATTAGATTTTGGTATAATAAAACATGAATATTTATTTGATAATACAGAAATATAACATATTCTATAAAATTGGATATCTATCCATTGAACCAAATAGGTGATTCATTTTTCCCAAAAAAATAACTAAACATTGTTTCACCATAGTACAAATATCATGTTATTTTTTAATGAATGTATTAAAATTGATTACAAAAAAATGTATGATATAACATTTTCATTAGGTACCATATCTCATGATCGTATATATTATTTAATTTAATTTTATTAGGTAACTCCATGAGAATTTGATATCAAATCCGTCCTCTATTCTACTCATTATATGTATTTGATATCCATATGTTTCCGTTGAGGAATTAAATTCTCTGGGAATTCCATTACTGTATTCAATATATGGATCATAATATACAGTTTTATGTAAAATTTATTAGTGTGTATACTACATCTATGTTATGGTAAATGAAACAACATCTCATCTGAAATTCCCTTCTCTATTAACTCAAATTCTATGAACAGACCTTGGGAGACTAATACTATCAACATATGATAAGTAATATATATATAAATAAACCAAATTAATTGACAATATATCATTCTGTAATACAACGTTATGGACGACTATGACTCTTCACATTATTTTTGAAATCATCATATACCATGAAATGGGGTACATCTATCTATAATGGACAAGATCACATAATTGAAAATATATTAAAATGAAATACATATTTTGGTACATTTTATCAATGATATATGGTTGAAAAATATCTAAATCAGAGAATATGAATTAAACCTTCTTATTCATGATTGGAATCTTCGAGGGATAGATAAATTTTTTATATATGGATTTGAAAAGTAGATTCTCGTTAATATTTGTTGTACATTTCTAGTGATAATGCAATATAAATAATTGGGTGTCAAATCATGGATAAAAAATGACAGTTATGTAATTTTATCCCATGTATCATCACATTAGTCATTGAGAAGACATTCATGATAGTTGATGAATACCCCTCTTTAACAATTAAAAAATTATAGAAAATGTAAATTCGTAATATTTTCTATCGGGATAGAGATTTAGTTGTTTATAGAAGCTAAGTATGCCCCTCTCCCTTATCCATACCCAACTCTTCCCTTAATCTCATCTCAATAATTTATAAAAATGAATTGATTAGGTCTTTTATTTTTATAATAACATCTAGAAACATGAATGAAAAATTATAAATTTTATTTTTTATACATGTATGATGTCCAAAGAAAATTTACATTTAAACAATTCAAATATGAAAATTTAAGGAAAATTTTCTATTCTTCCAACCTAATTTTGTTTGATTTTTTATAAAATGACCATATAAATTTCAATATATTTTAATTTACCGAATAGTTTAACCCCCATTAGTGGAGACAATGTTGTAACTTGTTCAGTATTTCCGTTGAATGTTTTTATCAAGCATCAAGATTTATGATGTCTAGGTAAGATATTTTGACGTCCTAAATATAGTGTTTAATTATTGTTTCAACTGAATTGAGTGTGTTTATTCATCACTAATGGGGAACACCATCTTTCTATTAATAATATCGCCTGAAAAGTTTCCATAAATAGTAAATACATATATTGTATCATTTAACATGGAAATCAATGTGAATTATAATCTTCTATGAGAACTTACATGGTAACACCAATATCTAACATCAATTATAGAAATTCAATCAATAGTGAAAAATAGATATCAATATCATTACCAGTTTTATTTGGACAAGATATAAATAGAGACAATATAATGTATTTGTTCCTTAGGAATTATTACTCTGGAAAGTTGTAATTTTACTATATGAAAAAAAATAAACTATGAGTTGCACTTTTAAAATAAAAGGACTTACTCCATCTTTAGATAATGTTAGAATAATTTTTCTCAGTTCATTTAAAAGCATAGGATACCAATAAAAAATATCTTCCACTAAGGATAATCTACTTGATGATTAACTTTCCCATATTAAATTCGTGAATCTATATTACATTCCAGTTGTCTCATGGTTTCTTAAATCAATATTGTCTTCTAAACCATTGTGTGATAGAAAATTATCATACATCATTCGAATCACTTGTTTCATTTTTCTTATTTCGATGCAATCTACACCTAGCTTGTTTTATGAGTGAATCGTGGCCCTTTCAAAATAATATGAAATCATCTAGACATACATGTTTCTTTAGAGATCATTGCCACTAAGCATCAAATTTTTATATAATCATATGTTTGATATGAGAGTTCATTTAATTTGGGTAACACATCATTTGGGAGACCATGTAATTCTATAAAGTTGGTGTTTCGATATCTCCTACTATATATAAAATTATATAACTTCAACACAGCTTGAAATTTTGACTATTTAGAAAACTGAATATTTAATTGTCACCTAACATAGCTATTTATATTCTCAATGGGCATTGGAGAATAAAAAATTCATCTTCAATTCCCATTTTCATTTCATCAATGTGATTTTGATCAATATTTAAATTTATATTCCTAGCATATGATCCATATACCACAATATCTTCCTAGTTAGACTACACGTTAACAATATCCCCATATTTAGAAAATAATTTATATCTCTAATCTATTATGTGAAAAATCTATATTTTATTCGAATTCTTATGGACTATTTTTAATCAATAACATAGGCATAAAAACAGAAAAAGTAATTGAGACGGGCCATTTTCTTGCTCTATGGAAACATTATGAACTCTTTAACTCCAAATTCAAACATTTCTTTCAATTGATTATGGTGCATCCATTTTTTTTCATATCCATCATATTATTTTCTTAATATATTATTTTTCTATAATATATTAATAATTAAATATATGAAATGAATTATAGATTTATAATGTTATAGATAATTCTAAAATAGGGATCTAAAAAATTTATTATTCAAGATATTAACCTTGTTCATTGAATGAAATAGATAATTGAATTTAAAAGAATAATTACTCTATAATAAGAGGTGTTATACTCTTAATTAATCCAATAGATACTGTTATAGGAAACATTAATCCTCCGAAAAAAAATTTATTTTTTCATTTTATGGCATCAGACACATACTCCATCTCTTCTAGACATTCTCCAATGTTTCTTGAACTACTATTTAAAGTAGTCATCCCATACTAGGTACTAATGATCATTTTAGATGACTAATTCTTACTGTATATCACGAAATATAAAATATATGGGGGAAGAGTCCTATGAAAAAAATAAATAAAAACTAACTAGGATATAAATATGATGAGGATTAAAATTTCCCCCTCAATTTTCATTTAAAATTACCACATCGTAATATAAAATTTCTAATATCATATCGAAACCACATTCAAGATAAAAATGTTTTGTTAAAGATCACATATAATTTATTTTTTAATCACTAAATTGTAATATTAAAAGATTTAAAACATCATAGGTTCAATTTAAAATCACATAATGAGTTTCAAAATAATGAATTCATTTTATATAAATTCATGGAAATCCTCATTTTTTAATTTGAAACAACACAATCAAATTTGATACTGAGTTTAAATTTTCAAAACTAATATTTAATATATGCATGACCCTAAAAATTCAATGTAGGCTACGACCCAATATTTGGAAAATAATGATTACAAATAATTTTAGAAGAATTTTCTAAAGATGAAAGGAATAATTCATTTTTTAGATTATATTAGAAAATTATTAATTTATATCCTATCATTATTTTCATGGATTACCCATATAAATAAAAAAATATTAAAAGGGATTATCTAAAAATAGAATCATAGTAACATACATTTATTAAAAAATATTTCAATCAAACATCACACAAGAATATAGAAATAAAATCATACCTATGAATTTAAATTTATTAAATAATGATCATCCATATGGTTTTAAAAAATATTAATTAAATTGAAAACTATTTTCTAAAATATAAAGAGATATAATATGGATTACATGTTTGATTATAGGCTTAGGATTGATTTGAATTTATCCGAGTGTGAGTTGAATTGGATTTCCTCTAGTACACAGATTTGGGGAATTATAGAAGATTTTTTTTTGTGAAATGAAAAACAAAAATTAGCACAATGTTTTAGTTTGTACATTGTTGTGGGTGTTTTGAAGATCATGGAATGATTTATTCTTTTTAGAAAAAAGGGTAGATAGATAACACTATGCAACAGAAACTGAAACACAGCATATTCACGTAAAATTTTCTCACTGGTGGACTGAAATAAATTTTTTCATGAAATTTTCTATAGTGATATGGAATCCAAATTGGGTGTGTTTTTTCAGATTATATATTTATTCTTTCATGATTGTGTAAAATATATTAAATAAGTTTGAATTTTTTTTAAAAAAATTTATTTCATGATATTAATTTTGGGAATTCTTTATTTAGTTATATATATTAAATCATTTATATAAATTCATGCCAATAAATTATATAATTTCTAAATAAATCAATTCTTTATACTAGAATGTTGTTATTACATTTTTCAGATATGATTAGTTGGATTATTTATAAAAAAATGAATATTCACATGTCATGGACCTTTTTAAAAAAAATCTATTTGGTACATATTTATGGTTTGATGTCATCATTACATTTAGAAAAACATAATTTACTATTAATTATTGAGTTTAAATTGAATGAATATACCTACTTTAGTTTCACTTTTAATATGTTGATATCATATCCTCATATGGGAGAAAATATTTTCACAATACCATCCTTATTATAAACTATGGATATCATTTATCAATTACTATTTAAGATAGTATGAAATAAATATTTAGAATTTTTTATTTAATTATTAAAATCCAACCATGAAATTTTACTAACATTAATACATAATAATGAATAGTATATTACACAATATATATGAATAATATATTAATATATTTCCTTTTGTTTTAAAATTTAATGAATTAGGTGAAAATCAGTTCCCTTGGCCGAATAATTATTTTTTAAAAACACACATTTAGAAATAATTTTAGGATTTTTTAACAAAAAAGAAATACGAATAAAAACCCTAATATAATTAAATGAAAATAAAATAAAAGAAATAAATAACCACATGTCATTCAAAAATCAAATCATTGTAATTTTATCCTGATAGGGGTTTGGTGAATTTGGCCAGTTTTTTGTTTTTTTCTGTTGTGGAACCTCATCATTTTTCCCCATGATCTATGGGGAGGTGGGGTTTTATTTTCCTCGTAAAAATATTTTTTAAAAATTTATTTTTATATGGGTTTGGTTGAATTGTAAAAACAAGATAAAAAAATAAAGAAAAAACTTTATGATGGAACAATGTAGGTGAAATGACATTTGTTAAATGGTGCAAAATAGTCCACCCCATGAAAATTCATCCTCATTTGGGTATTGTATAGGTGTTTTGTGGCCCAATGGTCATTTTTGTTAACCAAAGCGTGATCATACCCTAGTATGGCTAATTACAATAGATATTATATTGGATAAAACATGTATTTAAAAGATTTAGGAAGTCAATGTTCAACACATAATGGAATGGTAATTGAGACCCCTACCATAATGGATGAAATTGATGCGGGAATGTCTAAATACTTTATAATGAACAAATAAAATCCCTTACAGGGACAATAAAATCCAAAAATAATTTAATACCCCAAATTGAAATTTTTTCTATGAGGGAAACCTTGGATGGATAATGTATAAAAACAGATAATGAACAAAAAAATCAAAAAATATCACAAGTTAACAAATCTATGAATGAGGATGAAAAAATTAGATAACATAGATTGAAGATTTGATTCATCCGAGAGAATATTGATATATATATAAATCATGGGCATTTTGGAGCCTTATAATATTTCAAGCCTTGATTTTTTTATTAATGTCTTCGAGCTTTGAATTTGTACGAGCCTTGAGTTGACCAATGAATTGTGCTTGGATTCGATGAGGAGGGGGGCCTACAGTAGTTTGCCTCCTTAGAGAGAACCATATATCTCACATGGTTAGGGTTGATTGAATTTGTAGGGGACACATTTAGAAATGCTCCCAAAAAGAGTTTAATGATACAATTCTAAATAAATTAGTGATAATAAAATGCACCATTATCCACACGAAAAAATTAGTAATGAAAGCCATGTTTATCATCGCTAAAATTCTTCACTAAATCTATAGCATTGATAAAGGTATTAATAATTATAGAAATATTTTTCTTTTAAAAAATTATTTATTCATAATTTTAAATAAGTAATTTTATAAATATAGTAAACATAAGTTTATAAATATATTTTTAAGTATATATATTATTTTTGATGATAATTATAATTATCATTAAATATATATATATATATATAATAAATATATCAAAGTATAAATAGAGTAAATATATTCATTATTTAACTATATATATATATATATTACACCTTAGTAAGTATAAATATATTGTTATAATTAAAAATTTATATATATATAGATATAATATTTATATAAATATTAACAAAAATAATCCAAATATATTCATTATAAAATATATTTTTTATAATTTAATTTTCAATTAAATATATATATATATATATATATTTATAATTATACAAATACTTCTTTAAAAAAATGAATATATTTATTTCATAATATCATTATATATATTGATACAATTATTTATATATATTAATTCATTAAATAAATATAAATATAAATACAAATACAGAAAATATATTATTTATTTAAATAAATTTACTATAAAATAATAATATTATAAATATGTTTATTATAATATTAATTATTTTTAATAATAATATAAATAATTTTTTATGATATTATATTTATTTATTTATAATTAAAAATATAAATATTTATTAATATATTAAATTTCTATTAATTAATAAACATATTTATAAATTTTTACAAAAACATTTCTATAATTAGTAGACAATAAATAATCATAAATTCCTTAATATTAAAAATGAGTGATATTGAATAATTAAAATTTTGTAAATATTAAAATTGTAGTATTTAAAAAAAATATTTAAATAATTATTATTTCGAAAATGTGGATGTATTTTGAAATAAATTCTATTAGATATTGAAATTATTAAATCATAGTTGGAAAATATATTTATAAAAACAATAGAAAATTTTTATACTCTAAAAACTACTAATAAAAAATAATGAATAGTATAAATAAATTATTACCAAACTATAATAATATTAAAAATAAATAAATACATCTTTTAATTAAATACATAATATATTGGATGTATTATTTTATATTTTAATTAAAAAATAAAGACTAAATGTTATATAAATGACCTTAATATAATGTGTATATGTTTCTATATATGATTTAATTAATTAATTAAATATGATTTTTTGATATATATAAAAGAGCAGCAACTATTAATATATATGTGAAATCAATTTAACACATGTTTGATATACGATTAATTAAAAATTAAACAATATTAAATTATTTTCACTACTCCAAGAAATTAATTACTATGTCTAATAAATGGTACATATTAATTATGAATCGTTCTTTAATAAATATAAGACTAATTTAATGTAAATGATAAATATTTTTTTAAATAAGTCATATATTTGGAAATATTATCTACATTAATATATAGGTAATAATATATATTAATTTAATTCTAAAATAAATATATTAATTAATAATTTTGTATAAATTCAATTAATAATGAATATGATGTTAAATTATTTTTAATTATTTAAGTTTATTAATTTTTTTAATTTATATTTAATATATATTACTTATTTCTATTTATAAATATATATATATATATATATATATTCAAATTATATATTTTTAATATATTTTTTTCATTAATATATTAGTTAAATAATTCTATAATTTTATAATTTTTTTTCTGTTATAATTTTTTTTTCATTTTTTAATTTTCTTATTTTATTATAAAAATTTATTAATTTTTTTATTTATTTCATTTTATTCCTTTAATATATCTATATTTAATGTTAACTATTTTTTAATATTTTGGATCAATATAAATGTAAATTAAATTTATTAACATTTATTAGAAATTATCAAATTCATAAAATGATTAATATTTTTCATAATTTGCTGATTTTTAATTTTTATCTGTTTGGTGGTTTTATTTTATTCCCTACACAAATATATATATTTATTATATAATATCTAATTGTAATTATAATTCATATATATACTTATATATATTTAATTTATTAGTTTTTATCAATAAGAATTTTAATATTATTTCTGTTTACTAATTTTGATTTCTTATTGGATTCATTATTTCATTCTACTTCGGACCATTATTATTGTAAATAATTCATTGAATAAGGAAACCCTTTGTCAATGCTAAAAATAATTTCCCACTAAAGGGTACCATTTCTTATCCCTAAATTAAAAATGTCGTTAATCGGAAACTTTTACAGCGCTACAAAAAAGCGATGATAAAGTTTTACCTTTTTAGTGCTCAGTTTTTTCACTCATAAAATACACATCTTATAATAGTTTTTTTCTGGCATAGTTATTTTTCTATATTATATTAGTGAGCATAACCAACCACAATTTGAGGCCAACTACCTAAGCACACCACCAACACAATCATAGCCCAGTAGCATATCATACCAAATGCCCATGTTCCTATCATTATAATTGTATCGCCCATGCATAAAATCATCACAGCTAAGACACTACACACAATTGTATCAATGAAAATATCGTATAACATAACATCACAACCTAAATATTATTCAGAGGGGGTTTCATTCAATTTCCCTTCTTTATTTGTGTGTTTCATCACAGAATCCATATAGAAAAAATGGTATCTCATATTATATAATACATGTAAAAGAGAAATGATTCACCAAATATTTGGGATAAATAAGTTTTAAAAAAACTGATGCACTAAAACAGGGTGTGCCAATACTAGAGGAAACATCCAAAAGGGATAACTCGAACCAATATTGGAAATAGGGTTCCCCGAATCTAAGGAAAAAATCCTTCAAAACATATCATCCATGTGGAATGATCACCATCATTTGTGAAAGAATAATATTTTCATTATAATGATTTAATCTAAAACTAGTAGAATATGATATGGTTTACTTGAGAATTATAGTAAGATCTTATCAAAACCATGTGTGTGAACCATTAAAAAATACACTGTAGTTTGAAAAAAATATGAACACAATTATACTCAATTAAAATGTATTTAATTAATATTAATTATTTTAGTAAACCCAACATTCATAACAAAAGATATCAAAATTGAAAAATTTTAAATTTTAGAATAATTAGTAACATTATTCATTACTGCCACCAAAGAGCCACCACAATGGATTCAATGCTCGAGAGTTGACTCGAGGGAATCACTAAATTTATAAACCATAAAAAAATGAATCAACAATAGAAATAATCAACCCCTAGATTTACCTACCACCAGAATGAATCACAACCGAAATAACACACCTCCAAAATGATTCACTACTAAAATGGCTCACGTCTAGAATGCCACTATTGGCATCAAAACATGCAATACAACCCCTAAAAATACGAATCCTCGTAAATTAGGAAAATTGGGATTGGATACACCACACTTTATTCAAACTAATATGGATTTTTTTTATTTTATATGATTCCATGAATTTAAATTATAACTTTTTTGGTGACCATATACCATATATTCCATTGAATATATGTTAATATATGTGGACTATATTTTGGTTTAATAACCAAATACACATGGCTTGAATATAATTACTCATTGATGGGATTTACAAACAATTAATTATGGAAAATGAAATTTTAAATGTAATATTTATAAACACGTAAACATTAAAATTTCTTACCTTTGACAGTATACTAATATAATATAAATTATAAGAATACTAAGTGTTATTTTTCGACCATATAAATTCTTTTTAATAATATATTATTATACTCATTTTGGACAAGGTGTATCTCAGTGGTACTAAATTATAATTTTGATGAATAATAATAATTAGGATACATAAACAATAATGTCAATCATTTTTTAAATTTTTTTTACAAATAACGTGGAAAATGTACATGATCTAATACTAGTAGAAAAAAACAAATTAAATCTATAAAATATATATTTCATATATTTATTAATTCTAATATCCATTTTTATTCTTTTGTTTCAATAAAAATATTTTATATAGAAATTTAAGGTGATTGAATTATATGATCAACAATTTTACATCACAATAATATATGGATTATTATAGATTAGTGGATATGATTTTATAAAAAAGAGAAAAACATTTACTATGAGAATATATTTTAATAGTTTTCAAGAAATGTATATAAAATAATATTATTATATGAATAATAAAATATTTTTTACTAAATGAACCAATCATCCCAAAAATGTAATTTTAATCAATATCAAATAATGGGATGCTAAATAAAAGGAACCTTCTTGATAGGTATAAAATAAAAAAATTACAATGAAATGTGTCATATGTATTATTTTCTATTGGAATACATTTCCTCTTTAAATTTTTAGAATTTATATAACTTATTAATCTGGAAACATTAAAGAAGAATCTAATTAGTTACTCAATCATACAATTTAATTAGAAAACCAAGTAATGAAAGCATTATTAAAATCTGATAATATACTCATTTTCATTGATTATGCTATGATAATAGTTATATTAACAATCTGTATTAATTATTTTTATAGATATTAAACTCATATTATATTCATTATTTCACATGTTACAATGATATTATAGACTATAAGGAATTTTTTATATTTGTAAAACAGTTTGATTTACAGAATGTGGGAAAAAATACCTACCAATGATTTTTTATGTTGATTGTGTATTTTTCAAGGTTAGAGGTTGTTGATGAAGAATGGTTATCATAAGAGGAATGAAGATAGGGTGAAAGTTCTGATCTCATGAAGTTTGAGGTGTCGTGTCTCATATAGATCCTTATTTATGATCACAACTAAGGATTCATAATGAATATCATAGAGCATAAATGTATAATCACACATAGGGTAGAATGTATCATTTTCTGGAAAAAAGATTTTTTTATCTCAAGGAGCACGATATGTTTTATCTCATGAAGTCAGAGATATCTCATCTTTGGGAGCAAAATTTTCTGATATGATATTTTGAAGAACCACATGATTATCAAAAGATCTCGTGGGGAATTCATGGGAAGAACATATGATTTTTAGTTCATCTCATGAAGTGAAAATACAATACAAGTGAGGAATATATTATGGAAATTACATAGGAATCTCATGACCCATTTAAATATTTTGACATGTGATTTTTTTATTCTCTTAATAGGGTCTTGGGATGTGGTGGAAGATAATGGCACTGGTCACATTATTTTGTATGGATCCGGAGATTTGATCATGTGATTCTAATGAAATTTAGTTGGCCTCATGATGTGATCTCATGAAGAATTCTAACTCAATGTCCCAAACCATATTATTCTAATTTTTCTAGAAAAATGATAATTTTTCTCACGCATAGATAATAATGATTATCACGAAAACAAATCCTTCCATGAAATAGGTGATAATGAAAAGTGATCACATGAAGCAATCAAGAGATTTTTTCATGTGAAGCGATCTCATGGAGTGATCATGGAAATAGATCATTAATTGTTCATGATGTTTATTGGTGATCTAGTAAAATGAATTGATAATCATGATTTTCATTGTTATGGTGGTTGATTTCTGCCTATATATAACCCTACCCTATCCCTATTATAGAAATAATATTTCATTAGTGGATTGATCCAAAGTAAATGTTTTTAACATATCCTACAAAAATTCATCCATTGTAGACTTGTAATCATCATATTCAGATGAATTACTAATGAAGTTACCTTGTTAATATGTATAATGATGTAAATTACATGTAGTGTTTTTTTAGACAATTGAAACTTGTTAATATCACATAATCCACATGATCTTGTGGCATCGTAATCATCATGATATAGTTGTCTGGTGTCCAATTTAATATGAATATCTAAAAAAAATCATGTGATGTATTTTATGCATTGGTAATAGGAAAATTGATCAATGTAACAGAATCCTCATGAAAGTAATAGTGTGTTGTTGTAGAGACTGGTGATCGTCAATATAAGAAGTGTTACTTGCAAAGGGGTTTTCTAGAGGGTTTGTGTAAAGGAGACATGAGAAAATGTGGTTTTCATCAAAATTATAAAAAAATAGAGCATTCTATGTTCATGTATAAATCAACTACGTATTAATTGTAAATAGTGATTATTTGAGGAGTAGTGAATTCACATCAGGAAGAGAGGTAGGGGGAGCAATATAATTGTAAATTTTTATACACTACGAGTCATAGTGAGTGATCTTCGAATTTTGTAATAGTAGTGATGTTTAGTGGATTTGGTACATCATCACTTTGCATTAGTATAATTCTATGATGTAACAATGTGATGTTGAACCAATTATATTTTCTATGTCTCGTGAATATCTCAATTTCCATTAATATTATGCAATCAGAATAAGGGAGAAGATTGTTTAGTATAATGATGAAACATGATCGGAATATATGGATGTTTTAATATTTCATAGCCCTTTTCACCTCCCTTATTAAGTTATATAACCATGTTGATATTTCAATAGGAATCATAGGTAAGAGTGAAATTCATAGTTTCGTTATAAGTAGAAGAATTATAAGCAACAATCACAAATGAATTCTCTTCTTTCTAAATAATTCTAATCTATGAAAAAAATGAATGTAGAATATATTTTTATTAATATGTATGGATGGTTTTACTGATAAAATGCATGGTTTTTCCACAATTATGTATAATGGTGTATTATTAGAAGGTTTATAAATAGAATTGGATGTTGATGCTAAACGAACCATGGAATTAGAGGGATGTTTATCCACACAATATGAACAATGGTTATGTAATCTATATCATCGAATATTATATATTGAATGCTTCTAAATTTTATTTAAGGTGATTAGAATATATGATAATCTACACAAAATGTTCTATTGAACATATATGAGGACCTAATATTTCCCCCTAATGAGTTTTTATATTCATTCACTAATGAAGTGAGTGAAATTATGTAATATGTGCACAACCTCATAACAATTATTGATGATATATACATATCATTATGAACATTGTATAAAGAGTTAAACCTCAGTTCTATCCAGTTTTATCCATAATAGAGCAATATCTAAAATTTTGGACATATTTAAGATTACATAGTAATATTTTCACTAAAGATATTAGAAATGATGATAATGATTCTATTAAAAATTGGAATACTAAATAAGTGGAATTTTGGCCCATGAAGAATCACTTTATATATGATGGTTATGTATAGGATGATATAAATGTTGTAATTTCATCATTTCCTCAATTAATAAAATGGGAAAATTAAATTTTAAAGGTAATCATTCTCCTCCATTTTATCATTATGGAATATGCAATCATCTTGCAGCAAATTGTTTCAAGATGTTTCAAAAATTTTATGTGGATGATGATGTGTCTTCCTAGATGATGTCTTAAAATAATATGAATGTAATTATGAATTATAAAATAATATTAATTGAAAATAATAATATAAATTCCAATAAAAATTATTATTCATTTGAATATATGGAATACAAGATTTACGGCCGCAAGGATTAGAATGATAAAGCTATAGTGGTTGTTAAAGGTAACCACTAGAGAATGGAATAATGTTTTAATGATGAAGTGTAATTTAAATGAAGTATTTAAATACATATTAAAATAAAATAAAATGATGATTATATATATTTTGAAATACATAAAATGAAGAAAACCAACATAGTGGTTTGTGATGAAAAAGTCTTTATATAGTAGTAGGAAGAAGGGAATTCTGAGATGAATACTAAATATGAACTAATTATATTTTAAAAGATTGAAATCAAATATAATGTTATAGTATTCATGATCTTGGTTGATGAAAAGGCTTGAGTTGTTGATATATTGACTGACATAGAAAGAGATAGGAAAAAATGTGTGGAAGATCATTTGGAGTATGTTCTCATCCTTCATAGAATGGTACGACATTTGGATATAATCATGATTATTGATATGATATCTATAAATATTGTTTATTAAGTGAAATGTTTTGAAATTAAAATTCATAGGTATAGAATACTAATCATTGGAAGGTATGGAGAAGTGGTTATAAAAACATAATGAAACTGCTCATATGGGAGATGACTACAAACCAAAAAATATAATGGTTCACTTTATACCATAACCTCCCTCTTCTAAGATGAATATTTATTTATATATAAATATAAATAAATTTATTCAATTATCTCAAAGGATATATATTGGTATAGAATTGATACACAGTAATACATCTCATATCAATTTTTATTGTTTTGGAATTATGGGGAATTCTCAAAATGTATGTCCCTCATTCTAGTGGTATCGATAAGATAAATATATATAGAGGAATCCAAATAGAGTTCAGAATTCCTATAAATACATTGAAACTAATTATTTTTGTTGAGGATGATTATGAAACTCATATTAATGTTTTTCAAAAATAATGATAAAATTATTTTCAAAGAATACATAATGTGGCTGCATACAGTTGATCATGGAATCATAATACAACATCAAAATGAAATATCAATTTACATATTTCCATGATGAGGGTGTACAATCATAAGCTAAGTACAATAAAAAATATGTGTCTTAATTGAATTTGAATATATAGGCATATACTAGAGTGAAAATACCAATAAAATTATTAATTGAATGTATTCCCATAAACAAAACAAATCACACTATAATACATAATAATAAAAATTTATTCACCTCCCATATTCTAGGAAATTTTAGTCTTCTGTTAATTTTTGTTTGATAATGAAGGAATTGTAAAATTTTTTATTATGAAATAAATGAAAACTATAGGATATATTTCAAACCTATCAGGGAAAAATTAATGAGATAAATAGATTTATTTTTGGTTAAAGGCCTTTGTCACAACACAGTGAATGTCAATCAATTTTGTGACTCCAGACATACTAAAAGAATTTTTAAATCATCGATGAAAAGTATGATGAATAATTTTAAGAATAAAAGTTCACAAAATATAATATATACCTAGTTATTGAAGAATAACACATGCACATTATATTGTAAATAAATAATAACATAGATTGGCATATATATCATTTTCATCTAAGTCAGAAATAATTGGATGAACTGGTGAATTGGGATGAAGCTATATATCTAAAAAAGATATCACAATATCACACCCATACATGAGATGATTGTTATCATAAGAAGATCATATGAAATAAATATAAAGAAAAAATGGTCAATATGAATTATTGGACTCATGAAAATTTATAAATGTGAATATATTTCATAGATAAATATTTATTACATAGTATATTAGGCCATTACCAAAGATGATATTATCAGATTGAAATGGGTATAAATTATCACCCATAAGTTAAAGGTTTATAGTAACATGAAATATTATGTACATGATGTTGAAAATATGTAATATTTACAGATCTATTAGTTACAAAGTAATAATTTAATAGAATTCAAAAATATCTATCTTTTTTGTTATCATATGAAAAAATGGATGAGGCACCATGTTTCAGTATAAATGACCCCATAAAATATTTGATTGTTTGTGAGAAGAAATTAAATTATCAACTACATGGAGAAAGATATGTTAATCAAGAATTCACTTTGAGAGAAGTTTGGGAATAAATATGTTTTAACATCATTTAGAATTTGTTATAGAAACTCATTATTTCTAAAGGTATAAAAGACTCCTTATCATTTCTGGTATGTAGAGAATACAACATTGAAAAACGTTTGAGTCACTAAATGTATGTTTTTTATTATAAATATATCAAAACAAAAATACATGGAATCTGATGGAGATGAAGGGATATTTCATGGTAACATTGGGAAAATAAAAGCATATAAACTCATTTTTACTGTAATAATAAATATTATTGACAATAATGATGTTGTCTTATTGGAAAAATAAAACAATAATCAACAAATCCATTAAAAAATCAAGAATATATTAATGGATATATATAACTATATCATGTATGGATGTAAAAAATTTATATTTTGAAAAATATTAAAATGATTATAATAATAAAAATGTAATGAAATAAAATAGCTGAACTAAAATTGGCAGGTAGAATATCATTAGAGATCAGAAAGTTACAGTAAAATGAGGAGGATAAGGACTCCACATCAATAATAATTTTCATGATAAATCATGGGTTTTTATATATTGATCATGATATGAGATTTGGGATAAAGAAATGAATTCATAACATTACCAAATATAAAATAATTTAAAATGGTATATTTTTTCGATGATAACATTTAATAACATTTTTGGGACCAAATAGTTTTTTATATAATGAGATGAAAAATAATGGAAGAATATTTAAAAACAAATCATGACTAGAGTGAAATGGATTCTCCCAGATAGTGGGTATTTATGTTGATGAAAAAATTTCATATATCAAAATGATGGAGACAATCCTGTTATTTATGGCCATAGTTGGGCAGTAGAAATTTTTGGATTTTAAAATAGAATTATTTTTAGTATTTTTCAAATAAATTTTGAAAGAATAATTTTATATTATATGTTGAGAATTTTTTCACATTAATAAAAATCTAAAAAAATTTCCCATTAAATTAATCTATATATCGGTTGAATAATAAATTAAGAGCATGGTTATTACAATAAGAGTATTATTATATGATTCTTGGTTTTTTGAATATCTTTGTTGGTTATAATTTATATATCAATAATTAGAGTAATCAATTGATCATGGTGAAGGTATATATTGATGAAATAATGTTTTTGGGATAAAATGAAGGATAGATCCAAATATTTTTGGAATTTGTGAAATGATATTTTGAAACATCAATGATTGGTGATCTAACAATTTTCCATGAATTACATTTCACACATGGATAAATATAAAATTTATTTTTGAATAATAATATTCTAAAAAGAGTTTGAGAAGGCTTGTTAAATAATATGAAAATGTAATGAAAATATTAGTTTCTACACCAATAAAATTTTTCCACTGATGATGTAGGATTAGAATTCAATATATCATAATGATGATAGATATTTGGATGTCTATTTAAATAATAGATACTCAACTTGAAAATGTTTTTTATGCACATTCTAGGAATCGTGGACTCAATATAATCTTAAATAAAGTCACATAAATGAAATGAAAATAATTATATTGTATTCTATTAGAATAATAGATTTCAGGTTTATATACATTGAAAAATGATAGAAATAATTATTTGTGGTTATAGGTTAATATTGAGATAATATAGTATATTATCAAATGAAATATTCTTGACATTATTTATATTCTATTGGATTATGTTTTTATTTGTTAAGAATAAAAAAATACTTCACTTCTCTATGCACCTCAGAAGGTAAATACTCTGAGGAAACGAAATTTTTTACTGAATATTGTGGATAAATGAATAGTATGATGATATTGGAGTCGATTTGATGTTTTATATCACAATTTATTATGATGAATAATTTTTTATAAATCTAAAAAAATATAGTCAATAACTCAAGAATATGGTAAATTAAAATCAAATGTCACATCATTTTGGAGAGTTTAGAGTTTTACGTTGTGAATATGAAACATATTCATACATAACTATAGGTTTTATATAAAATGACTAAGGGCTTATCAAAATAAGTATTTAATGGAGGTAAGTAGAGCTTGGAGTACAGTAAACTCCAAAAACATAAATATTGTGTATGTTGTCCCATCACCCTATGAATGGCATGTTTTCTGAAATTTATTATATGTTTCATTCATTATATTGAAGAACACGCAATAGGTACCTTTGTGTTCATTGAAAAAAGGGATAAATTTTATTAATCAATATAGGGGGAGATTTTGATTGTGGTTTAATGAAAAAATGGGATGTTTTAAGACTGTGAATGACAAAAAAAATTCTGTTAATTAATAAGAATAATTAAATGTGTGTCCTCTGGATTAAAAAATCAAGATGTAAACTTGTTCGGGATATGAAGTTCTCTTGATGGCTAAACTTGTTATATAATTTCGTATTGATAAATTTTCTAGTGTTGGGATTGATAATAAAATTATTAAATAATAAACCTTGCTTATACCCATTTTTACATGATGATATTGACTCATGGGGAATGGGAGTACGTATTAAGGATATCCATGATCACAATATATTATTGAGAATGTTAATTGGATTCTCTTGGTCATGAATTCTCAATAAGTATGTTCTTGAAGATCGTATGTGTTGTAAACTAACCCATATTAGGTTAATTTTTTAGAATAAATCTCTCCTAGTGGTGTTTATGGGTTGATATTTTTTATTGAAAATGATTTATGTTTTTTAAAAAAATATTGATGTTAAAGGATTCATGAATATGGTACACAAATGACTGATCTCACATATCATGATATGTATGGTTTAATGTAGCATAAGATGATTGATCTTGTAAAGAGTTAGATAATTGGTCTAATAGAAAATTAATTAACCATATCATAGTGACTGTATTATCAAATCTTGGGGAGATAGATATGTTTAATACATGGGAGGGTTAGATTTAGGACCTTACTAATTTTGATAAGTCAGATGTCCTGGAAGAAGAATGGAGGATCATATATCATGAAAAACCATTTAAATTTTTGAATATCTCACATACATTTCATAAAAGGAACACATGATTTTCTTATTAAATTATGAATATAATATTGGCTTTATGTGTATATGAACCTATAGAAAAAATGGAAGTATATTTTGGCCATATAAATTCAGAAGGTATCATTAATTTCATAAAAATATCATCGCAGTGTCAATTGATGAATTAAATGACCATAGAAAATAGAACATAAATATAATTGGATCATGGAAGGGGATCATTAAAAGAATATGAGTTACAATTGATATTGTGTGTGTTTATAATGATCAAATGGATGAAAATTTCATTATCTATATAATTTTCATTAAATTACAATATAAGATCATGTGACACACTCAAATAGAACATGGATGTTTACGTGAAGAACATGTGGTGTGAAATAGTAGGTCATGAAAAGTGATCGTCTGAAGTGTGTGATTATAATTGTTGAGGTGGGGTAATTGATGAGTACCCTTGATTATCTAGATCAAGGTGGTGAATTTATGAATATAAATACTTTCTAAACCATCGTTAATAAACTCATAACCATTCTTTTACTATAGGATCTAATGAAAAAGTTTTTTTATGACCTGAACACTATATTTTATAGATTATATCTATAAGATTAATCAAAAGGAGGTATCATGAAATGATATTTCAATTATGTCAAAAAATGTAAAAAATGTCCAAGGTTATTTTTCCCATTTTCTGGCCTATTTATATCTCATGATCTGTGTAATGTAGAGGTCTAAATATTTGCATGATTTGGTGGTCACCTGATCAACTAGATATGCAAGTCTCATGAACATGTATTTTTGAATGGTTTTATATCCTGAGCACTGATAGAATAATCAATGTCTCATGATCACCATAAACTGAATAGAGTCTCATATTGGGGTATTATGATCTACATGTTGTGAAGTGTGACTCGTGAAGTGATCTAAAGGATAGTTCATATAAAGGATTCACACTAAAAGGTTGTTGTAATCTTGTTAAAGATTCAAGAGAATAAAGAAGTCATAATAATGAATCATCTTAAGACTAAATTTTAGAAGAGACTACACGATGACAAGTGTTTTCTCATCAAAGAGGGCGGTGTGATGTTTTAAATTTTGAATGGTTTAACAATAGTGGGACATAGAGTCTAATAGGTACATTGTAACTTAAGTGAGTTTTAGTGGGTTTTGAAAATGGAAGTATTCCATATGTATTATCCTTAGATTTATCATAGTGAAGGTGAACCATGTAAAATTTTTGTTCCATGTTAATGTTTTAGTTTCCATTTATACTATAAAATGGGATGTGGAGGAAAAAAATTGTTTTTTATAATGACGATTCATGATCTGAAGAGATATTTGTTTCAATACATCACACATTGATTCATCCCCCTCACCCCCAATCAGGGTATACCACCAGCTTGAGAGAATGTTTTAACTATATATCATATGTTGATCATATACTATTGTAAATAACATAATTATTGGTAACTGATTAGTCATAAATTAATGTTTGATTTGGAAACTCATTCAATTAATATTCCAACATTCAAGGGATCTTATAAAAACCTATAAAACATGTCATGAAAGATATAATATGGTTCAATATAATGGAATTTTTCAATATACATAGAGGGATTTTAAAAAATAATTGTAATTATTACATTACATCTTCGTGTTTTGGAATCAAACTTTATTATATAATTAGAAAATTATACCAGTTATATTTTTTAAAAAGATTTAAAATGTAATGGAGTTCAATTTGATGGAATAACTGATGACACATGTAGTAGTAATTTTTCTGATTAAAATAAGTGTTTAATTATAGTACAGTTGTATGAAGATCCAAATTTGTAGGGTATTTATTTCGAATTAAAAGATGTTTATATTGATTTAATTTCACTAGTTATACATTATATTTAAATTTGTAACAAATATTCTATATCAATAAAATGTGATAATATGCATGGTGTTTTTTCATAAAACTATATAATTAACATATATAATGACAAAATATAAAATCTATTTTATCGTTAAAAATAAATTTATTAAATTTATTTAAATATGCAATAATAGAAATTAGTTCCCAACATTTTTTACTTTTATTTTATTTAATAATGTATTATTTTTTATTATTTCTTCAAACACATACCACTGAATATGTCATATTGATATATTATTTTATTTGATAATTATGTACAATATAGAAAATTAATTTAAGTTCAATGAAATGAATTTAATTAACATCTTTTCATTATATTATGTGGATTCTATTGTTTCTAAGAATCTATGTGGAGTATGTTTTGAAATTATGAAATTCAATGTGTAAAAAATAATTAATTATACAATTTTAAAATATTATTAATGGAAATATATTTCATCAATATATTTAATGTTTTTAGTAATTTTAATTGTAAACCATTAAATTTAGATGACACATGAAAGTAAATATTACATTATAATATATTGTACATATTTTTAGATATTGAATAATTTAATGTGTTATGATATTTACTAATATAAATCAAAGAATTTTTTTTAATAATGAAGGAAAAAATTAGAATATTGAATATTTTTATATATTTCAAAATATAGTATGTATTTTGGTAACATATTAAAAATATATATATATTTAAATTATTTTGAATATTTCGTTATGTTTTTAAAATATTGGAATATTACAATGACTTTTTTTAAAGATTAATATGAAGTATCCATTTTATTGGAAAAAAATAGATAATATTCAAGTATACAAATTCCATTACTTGGATAGTAAGAACAAAGGGAATTTAATCCCAACACATTTCCCAAAGTCCCATATTTTATACCAATGTATCCTATGATTAATAGTGCTACTAACGTACCCACACTACTACTATGCCTACTACACTTCCACATTCATTATAATTTATACTATAGTTTTTTCTTCCATGAAATCTTCCAGGAAACTTCAACTCTTCTTTTGTAATAGTTCTACTGTTGTACCTCTATAGAGTTATTATAACACCCATAACTATAATATTTTGAACCTCTAAACATGATGTATTATTATGGTATAAAATATTGAGTTTTTAATAATTTTTTATTTATGATTTATTATATGATTTAATAAAAATTAACTGTTACAATAATTTTTATTGTTTAGAAGAAAAATATTTTTATCCTATAAGAAACAAATGTATTTCAAATGCACTAAGTCAAACCTTGTATTGCACCTGTAGAGTTAAACATTATGTTAGTGGTTAACTAGGGGATCAAGGATCTAGTGAATACTTATACTAATGGAAGGAATGATAAAATGATTGAAAAAAATCAATAAATTGGTTATATTATTAAATAATAATTTTATCTTAGCTAATCGAGGGGTTTATGTTTTTAAACTATTCATGACATTTGTTTTATCTTTATAACTAAAGGATTTCTTCTCTAATTAGGTGAGTGTGATTTATATTATCTCAGAATTGATAGAACATAAAAAATTTCATGAAATTCCATAATTTGTATTAGGTTCAGTGAATATCTGGAAACATGAGAATAATGTTATGTTCACCTCAAATTTGATTAATGAATTTTTATTTTTTAATTTCTATACTGATTCTATACTCTAATAATTAGAAATTAATTAGTTCCCTATTTTAGATTTTCATAATTATTGTACCTTTGTATCATTATTTTATGGATACAAGTACATCATTATTATCCATTATTGATTATTATAATATTAGTGTAAATTAGTTTGTAGATAAAAGTAATTGATTGATAATATAGTTGATTACATTGTAATTTGTAGTGTTATATGATAACATTGATATATGTCAAAATTTAGTTATATGTGTGGTTTCGAGAATAATAATTATCAACGCTATATAGGTCCACATGATAATATACTGTGTTTTTCAGTAATTATCTTGTTATTGATTCTTACATAGCCACCAAAAAATGGTTCACGAAAATATTGAACTGTTTATATTGGTTGATATCGAAAAATGATTTATATAACATAAAATATGCCGAAAATATATGGAATGTTTTTTAAATGATGACTTAGATGATATGTAAAATTATTTTTATCAACATTTTTATTTATTTCAGGATATTATAATCTTATGTATATAATGTGTCTTATGTCAATGATATTTTAATTCAATTATTATTACTATTTGATATATTCAATTAGAAGGAATAAATCATCACATAATTGAAGTTATGACCTATGATGGGTTAACTATGTAAATTTGTCATCATGGGTTTTCATGTACATCATGAAATATAATGTCAGAAACTATGAAATGGTTCTTTCCATATTTATTATCCTAAAATTTGAAATGTCACTTGAATATCTCTTATATAACTCCAAGTTCAATGAAACTAAATTGATCCTTATAAGATAATATTTGTGAATGGGTGTAATACAGAAATCTAATAATTAAATTTTAAACAACTTTTATAATAATTGACACAAATAATATTATAGATTCATAAAAACTAAACAACAGATTAGCTTCTAAATAAATTCATTACATACAGTTTGAGTTTTATATGGATCTATTAATATATATTGATTCTCATGTATTTTTTTGATAATATTATTATATATTTAAATTTTATTATATCTATATGTAATTGATTTCCTAATATTTAATGACATTACAATAAAATAATTTATAATCAAGTTTTCAACATAAATAATTCTTGATTATTGAAACACCTAAATTCTTTTTGAAGGAAGGAAATATGGATTTCTCACCACTATTATTAGTCATTACTCTATGGATGAATAATAGGAATTTTAAAAAATGTGTGAGGTATACTAGTTTTATGATCCTATTATTATATATTCAATACAGATATATATTTATATGATTCTTTACTCTAATAATATTTTATTGGATTAATGCACCCATAATGTTTTAAATGTTACAAATCTATCCACAACCTAACATTAAGAGGAGGTTTTCATAAATATAATTTTTTTCATGGGTGATATCAATCACAAATGAGAATTATTGACACCAAAAGGATAGTTTCATCCTTGTGGAAATAAATAACATATATCAATTATTGTAACAAGCCTTATCCGGTGACATTATATGTATATATATATCAGTTAAAAAAAATGATGATACATAGTAATATTAATGGCAATATACCCCATTTAGTATCTTTTTTAGAATAATTGGGGAAATATTATCATTATTGACATTTTCATAGTGGTGTGTTGGATAATTTTATTTTAAAAACATTTTTATCGATGAAGGATTGGAATATTTAATATCGTGATTTGAAGTAATCATTTTCCTTTATGCGGATAGGGGATATAGGTTGCCCATTGATTTTGTTACTTTATTATTCTATGATGAATGGCTAATTTGGATTTCAATTAATGATGTCACATGAGTCACATCCATTAAAACTAACATAGTCTACTAATTTAATATGTGTATTGATGAATGATATATTGCACTTTATATATTTAATGGATTTTTTCATTATTATAAACTTGTTAAAGATCAATAAAATAACCAAATTATGGAGAAAATTCAATTGTTTAACTTTTACTTGTAGTTGTAATTAATTAAGATGATTCAATAATTGTGAATGATAAGGTTTATAGGGAAAACAAAAAATTAATGTCCTTGTAAAATATATAATTCCGCAAATTATTGTAAATGGAAATATTGTAATTTATATATATATTTATTTACCAACATATAAAATATAGAAGATGATGTTGAGATCCATCTATTATATGATGTATTATACATTAGTTACAAAATTTCTTAAACTGTAATGGTAGAAAAACCACTATATTACCTCACATGGAATTTAGTTTGGGACTTATATTATATTTAATTGAAGGAATATCATAATAAATGAAAAATATCATTCTATGTAATATTTAGGATAAATTGTCCTGAAAATTTTCGATAAAAATAAGATTATTATCTCATATGGGTGAAATTCAATTTTCGTAAATGGGATTTATAATTTCAACTAACCATGATAATTACATGAAATTTGTATAAAATTAAATCATCTATAACTCTGAATATTTATATACTTTATATTATGTATCACCCATAGTGTTATTCTACATTTTCTTCAAAAACATCAATATTTTATATTTTTAGGCCATTTTTTCACCACATATTAGAAATATAAAGTTGAAAATTATTTGAATAATAAATTTATATTATTATATTAAATATTGAATAAGAATTATAAAAAAATATTGTATGTTGCAATTATTAATGATATTATATATTTTAAATAAAAATATTGTTACTGAATGGATTTATAATTTAATTAATTTTACTATAAAGTATTGCAAAATATATATTAGATGATACAACATATAATGAAAACAATTATCATTATGTATATCATTAATTTAAAATAAATCATATTTCATTTGGGTAGATATTAAGGGTGTATGAAAACATATAATCTATGGGGATATAAAATTTCTATGTATATATGGTAATTGAATATATATATATATATATATATATATTAAGTTTATAAATAATATAAGGGTATAAATATGTTGTATTATTTGACATTTAAATGGTATATATTTATGTTTTGTATTATTATTACTCTAATAATAATTTTGTGTTTTTTATATGGGATCTCCATTGGAATCACATCTGTTAAATATTAAAAGAGATGTTAAATGTTAAGAATGTATTTTTATATTTTTATAAAAGTAAATTTTAGATGATAAAAATTTTGTGATTATTATTCATTAAAATCTATTATATAAATTTATATATAATATTGTTAATTATAATATAATTATATATATTTGTATAATATTTCCTTAATATATTTATCATCTCATATATTTAGTTTTCATTTGGTAAAAATGAATATATGTTTGGACTCTTGGATCATAAATTTGGATATAGGTCCATATCAATTTCTTTTAAAAAATAATTCATAACGTTCTAAGTATGAAATATAATAGTAAATATTTATTATAATAATTTTGGATTCTGATACATTTTTTAATATATAAAAATAGAATCAATATATTTCATTGTTCAATATATAATTACCGGTTTCTTAATTTTTCACTTTTTCAATCATCATAAAAAAATTAATATCATAAAAATTAATGAATTTTAATTTCTGAATAATGTTACTCAATATTGAATATAAAAATATTCTTCATCCCCCAATTATAATCAATGAATATCATTCAATAATATCCCCACAAACAAATCATATTATATCTACTATATTAAATTCCTCTAATTTTTATTTCCTAGTAATAGTGTATCCAAATACATTTTTTCAAAGAGTTTCTTAAAGGAAAATTTCAATTCATAAAATAATAATTATTATCATAAAAATATTAATACATTCTCTTTATATCTTCATTATTTCTTTTTGAAAATTATTTATTCTGTAGAATAATAAAAACATCATTACATAATAAGGGAATAATTTTAATCACCCCCTTCCCAAAACGATAACAAAATTTGGGGAGAGAAATTATGACCACATGATTACCTCATTTATTGTGCCTTGGTATACTGAGTATAACCCAAGGTATTGTGAAAATTTATATGGGAGACATTACCCTATGGGGGATACATGTGGAAGAAAAATACAATATTGATAAAATAACCAACAACTGTTCATCCATATATATATAAATCATACCATAGTGATAACATGATATGAGAAAATACTAAACAAATGAAAGGAAAATAAAAAGTACCAATACGGGGATGATAGAAGTGGCCATGAAGATAATAAAACACCTCCTAACCTTTGTCTAGTAATATCTATCCCAATCACCAACCTTCTACAATTGACTACAGAAAATCTTTATATACACATAGGTTGAGAATATAGGTATAATCAGTAGGATCCTCCATGGAGAATATCATTAAAAAGTAAATGAAATAATGCTAAATCATTGTAAACAATTATGACTGAAACTCATCACTTACAAAAATATATTATTTTAAAATCCTCACTATGGATAAATCTAACCATGTATTTCATATATGGGATCATATAATTCAATAATAAACATCAAGGGTACCCATGCCCTACTTCCCCACTAGTTTTTCTCTATGCCACAACATCGCACATCCTGATCCATCTCTCTCTAAATGTAATCCATCATGAAAAAACAAGAGAACAGAATCAAAACATTCACCTCATCTATCTCATGACCACATCATCCAATAAAAAACACCGTATTTTTCAGGAGACACCACATCTCGTATGAAGTATTTCAAATATAAATAATTATACACTGAGCCATTAAATCCCATAAACCAAGTATGTACCTTAACCCATCACATAATATACATTTAATACCTATAATAATTATTTGGATACTAAATTTGATAATTAATTTTGTAGAAATTCCAACATTTCATCAATGTACTCTACACGCATATTTGGGAAATTTAATTTCCATGCATGATATCATAAATAACTACCATTAGAAAATAGAGGGGCTAGTGGGTAGTCATGTATCCATCCATCCATCAAGATGCTGGGGAAACACCCTCCAATTTCCACCATTTGTAATTTAACCTAACTGATATGGGTGGGGTAATTTATGAAATCTCATAACATATATGATATAAAATAGCTCACATCTGCACAATTGAAATGACATTGTATTAACCCGAAAGGACCGAAGGCCTTCATTTTTATTGATTTTTGTTAAACCCCATTTCAAGGGATTATGGGGAATGCTTACAAGGCCTATAGGAATGGATATTACAAGGCCCATAGGCTTAAGAGATTACATGACCTGAATGTCGTATGTAATTCAACCAAACTATCTACACGAAAATGCACCTCGCCAACATCTACATCATGATAGTAGATCTCCACCTTCGCATGGCCGTCTAGCCGTGCTAGTCGTGCAATAATGGGTTGGTCCTAATGGCATTGCCATACCCTCTTATTCGGAAAAATTCATGTGGTTGTGCTCTGGTGAGTTCACTTACTCTGAATCCCCTTCTAGGGATTCTCCTTTTTGTAGCGTGTCTGAGGAATCTCATCGTGGGTTGAAGGCCTTGAGGTGGCCCGAATGCCTTAAAGGTGGCATGAAATCCCTAATGACCCAAAGGCATGGGTGGACCGAAAGCCTTAAGGACTCCAAGTCCAAACTGGTGGCACAAGGTGAATAGTTCCAGCTCCTACAATACCGAACAGTACCTGTTACAGTAACTTCAACAGTGCATGCTTCAGTACCTGCTACAGTTCTGCTATAGTACCTAGATATTTTCCTAGTTGGAGAGGTATCCTTGAGTGCATCCAAAAGACCCAGGTTCAAAATCTAATGTCTCTTAGACTACTAGCATCAACATCTAATACAGGTTTTTCTATAAGAAAACATGCATATAAATAGCAACATTAATTTCATTCATTTATTTTAATCATTTTTCAATTAATTTATTCACTATCATTTAATTATCTACTAAAATTATAACACATTAAATTACCTATCATTTCATTATAAAAAATTTCATTCCCCCCAGAAATAACCCAAACCATGTACATGGTTTACCAATATTAAAATATTAATATCATTTCATTCAATTATCAACCAACCCCATGGGTAAAGAATTATTAATTCATTATTAAAATTATTCTACATCTAGGTACTATAGAAAAACTATCCATATATAACACCAATATAAGAAATTAAAAAAATAGAATCCAACTACCTCGTGAAGTGGAGAATGTATTGCTGATAAAAGAAGTGATTATTCCATCAAAAATTTAACAGGTTTAAGAGAGAATATTATCTCTTAGCATCTCATCAACATATAATCCCAGAATTAACACATACCATTACCCCAAGATCTATAACCAAAACCCACATGAATACACCAACGAATCATTCCCTCCCTAGCATAAAACTATACAACAAAATTCAGTCGCCCCTTCCAAAAAATCAAAACTATCATCCTAGGCTCACATCTAATTTGTCCCTCCCTACAACCTACAACACATTATCCCTCTATGATAATCCAAATCTTGTTCATATTATAAGTATTGTATCCATAGAACATAACATATAATAAGGAAGACACATTCAATCAGTAGAGAAAATGGTCCATCAAATCAATGCATTCTTCCATCTTCTAAAAATGAGCTCTCACAACTCCGAAATAGAACACTTGGTCATCTCACAAAAATTGGAAATTAAATCCACATAAATAATATTTATCAACAAACCATTTATTCTTCCAATTTTAATTAACTAATTAATTTAGTATGATTTTCAACCTATATGCAAGAACTATCATCATTCTATATAAATCAATCAGTGAAAAAACATTAACTTGGAATTTAAAGTAGTTTAAAAAACATAGGGACGTTACATTCCCAATAATGAAGCCTTTTTTATTAGTATCCAAAATAAATATAATTCATCATGATAATTAAAAAAAATTCAATTCCATTATTCTCATGGAAGAAAAATTTCAAATAAACATGATATCAACTTCAATTTTATTACAATAAGATTACAAAAAATGATGGACTACAAACATAGTTCATCTTTAATTATTCATGAGGATATGAACTAAAAATTAATTCTGAAATCTTGTTTTAGTTATTTATAAGATTAACCACAATAAAATTTATAGTATAGAGAAAAATGATAAAAATGAAATTAATAGATATCGCACTATATTGTAAATCAATATGAAAACTAAAATAATTTTATAAAGATATAAATGGATCAATATATGACCACTAATAATTTATTTAATATATTATAATATTATTATGTTAATAAAATATCTATCTAAATTGTTAAATGATTATATATTTTTTATTTCAAAAGTAGGAAGAGGGAAACAATGAATTTAAAACCTCAAACGATTTCAGTGTACTTCATAGAGGAACTAACTATATTTCACATATCAGATCACATCTACCATAAGAATAACATCTGTAAAATGATTTTGAGGCCAAATAGAAACCAAAAAACAAGAAAATCTCAACTATAAACATATGATCTCATCCACAATCAGATGTATTTCATAATGTGGAGGAAAACATGATCAAATCTGAAGAAACCCTAAAAAGTAGAGGTAGAACTCATCATGGTTAACCCTTTGTCACCACATATTAAATATTGAATACCATATATCAATACACCTTGAAGGGATAAAATGAACTAAAGGAAGGGATGGTTGATTTATTTTAAAAAGTGGTAGAGAGAAATAGGATATATGTTCTGGTTAAAACCTAAATAGATGAAATCATTTTTAGATGTCAACCATCGGGGATTTACACATTCTGTAATCCCATTTCATTTCGGGTAAATATGATAGTTTTATTTTCCCAAAAATATGTGTATATTTTTATTATTTATCCGCAAAAGATGAATTTCATAAACTATCCAAAAAAATATATGAACATATATGACTTGTTTTTTATGCTTAACACATCATATATTCACCCTCCTTCAATAATTTCACATCGAAACCCTCTATAAATCATGCATGCCTCCTCATATCTCCATGACCCTCGAAAACATATAATAGTTCAGTCTACTGGATATGGTCCCTTACATTAGATACCTATCAAAAAATTATCAACCTCAATAATCCAACAATAAATTCATAGATGAATGGAATAGTGGAAATCCAAATAGCCACCAATGAGATACCCATAAATGGGAATTCAACCATAGGATATCAACCTCCTCATTATAGGAACAATAGGATAACCATGAAATAACTAATGTTATCTTCCAAAAACTCTCCCCGGGGATATAACTCTAAAATGAGAGAAATGACTCAAAATGAAAAGAGTGGAAACCATCACATAAAAAAAAAGGTCAATATCGAAAAAATAAAATCACTATTAGAGGGATATATTTATAATTCAATGTTACAACTTTTTTATCTATGAGTAATGTTCTCATATAATCTCATCCATTCCATTATACTTCAACATGAATTGATCCATGAAAATAACATACATGAGCAACATCTTCCCTTGGAAGTCCTGGATCTCTGATGGCTAGTCCATGATGGTCACAACATTTTCAACATATATACTTCCCCAATAAGTGACATGAGAGTTGTTTTAATGATAAAAATGATTCTAACAAACAGGTGAAAATTTATATATCATGATAATATGAGGGGGGATGTTTTATCTGATATGATATAAATCCAACAGAATCCATCACCTCAGAATTCCAAAAAAATCAGGGAGAAAGGTTACTCCCATGAAAAAACCTTTACTTTCCATGATGAAGAGTCACCTTCAAAGAAAGGTGGTCTCTAACAGAAAACTACAATGGTTTCATCCTATAATTATAAATTATTAATTATTAATTTATTCATTATTTCTCTCACATATTACCTGAACTATATCTATCATATTCATTACCAATTATGGAATGTGAATTCCTAACTCTATGACCACAATGTCGCCCAACATTGAATGGAATGATTAGACATAAAAACACTCAAATAGAATATTAACAATGTTGGATTGAAAATTATTATTTTAATAATATTTTTTCAAGGTAAGGATCCTCATCCACACACCTCTAAAATATAGTTCATATGAAAAATACATTTCAAAATGATTATTAATGGTTCACATGATCTATCTGTAAATAAAATAATGGAATCATGTTCTTAGGGTTAATTGAGATCATAAAAATGTTTGGATTTGTCTCTATAAGATAGTGGTAATACAAGGATCTTGAAAAGATGATCATCCTAGGGACTCCATGGAGTCTCACCACCACTTCTTGATAATTCCTTTAAAAAAATAAATTGTGATCAACTACACGCTCCCAATTAAGTGAGATATTTATAAATGATGATAGAAAAATTCCCATATATACTCATATCTTCCCATATCTAGAGTCAAACACTTAAATCTAACAACAAAATATTTTAAAATAGGTCTAAAAAAATTAAAAAAATTGATAGATTACAGTGCACAAAACAACGAGCTTAAATGAACACTAAAATATTTTTATTTAATGATGAATGTTATCACCTAGCCATTTTAATAGATGTAATAAATGAGATTAACAAAATTTTGATTATATAGTTTAATATATATATATATATATATATATATATATAAAAATTAAATTCATTGCTTACCAAATACTGAATAATGAAAATAAAAATCAATTGAATATAAAGGAAGTGTTTTTATATAAAACTCTTTTTATGAAGAGAATTGAATTTATTCATAATAAAATTAATTTAAAAATTTTAGATAATGATATTAATTAAATAAATATTTTATATATTAAGTCAAATGTAATTTAACTGATATAATTTTTTAAAGGTTGAAGATAACAATAAATCATATTATGAGCATTAAAGTGATATTTTTTTAAAATATATTTTTCCATCCTTTTGATGCCATACCTATTTCAAAACTAAATTTTAAATATTATATAATCATTATTTGAAAACTACTTTTGAATTTTTAAAATGTAATATTAAAATAAATGTAGTGTAAAATATTATTATTTTCAATGAAGTGACTTTTTTTGATGAAAAGTGAAACATACTATTTATTAATGAAATGTCTTTTTTATACAATATTTTTATATAGTTAAATTATATATTAAATTAGATTTATTTATTATTTATTATAATAATACAAAAATACGACTAATTTTGGATAATTGAGTTATTTTCACAATGAAATTGGATTTAAAAATGATTCAGAGTTTTAACATTCCACATTAAAAACCTTCTTTTAATTTTATTTGCAGGATTAATTTTTAATATTATTTTTCTTATTATGTTTATTAAATAATGTAAAAAGGATTATTTATTTGGAAACATAATTTCCAAATTTTGTTCAAGTATTATTTTTATTGTTAGACATTAAATGATTCTCTGGTAAAAAAATATTCACAACACAATAGGTTAAATATTAAAAGGGTTAAAAAATAAAAGGTAAAGGAATAAAATACATAATACTACAAAATATAATGTGTTTTTGAGTTATTTATGTTCCCAAAATCCTTTAAAAAAATAATTAATAGCCAAATGTATGTAAAATAATTCACCATGAGGTTGTTGGCATTAAACATAAAATAACCATTGTTTAATCACTTAAACCCACCACAACTCAAGTATAAATTCCACCCCTCACCAAGAAATTTCCACTCCAAAACCATGAATATAATAAAATTAATTAAATAATATCTCCTCACTCTCACAACATCTATGTGTTTTTTCTCACCAAAATACCAATTCGAGATCCTTGAAAAAGTGATCTAAAGGATGTTCTTTGAAGAAGATGTAACATTCTTCAATGATCTCATTTATTTTATTTCGTTATCCACCTCTTAAATTATTATTATATCATTATAATATTGTTACCATAGTGTCTTAAATATAAATAAATTTATCTATTTCATTTTAATGACCTAAAACAATTCAAATTTTAAGCAAATTTTGTACGCAATTATCATTACTATAAATGACAGACTACCACCTCGTCAACTGATGTCGTTCATTATTCCATTCCCACCTTTATAGGATGAAACAAATCATGAATTTATAGTTTATATATGATATATATAATATATATAAAGAAACTATAATTTTATAATAATTATATAACATAAATAATAATGCTTTCAATTTTGGGGGAATACGATAAATAATTTGTGGATATGTTGACTATCTCCTCATTAATGAAATGTGATTCCCTTAAACATCACATGGAATGTTTTCACAATAGTTTCAGTGAAAATTTGTCCCATTAAAAACATATAAATTATAATATAATTATTATATAGGTATATATAATTTACTTTTATTTCATTTAATATGATAAGAAAATGGAAATAACATTCATGCTTACACATGGCTTACCATCTTGATGAACAATGTATTCTATTTCATATCACAAAATACAAGGGATTATTATTAACATGCTTATAATAAATATATATGATATTAATATAATGGATTAATTAATTTATATTAAAAAATCATTTTCAATGAAATAGCAAAAAAATATAAAAAGTAGAAACATACTCGAGAAAACTAAGTTATTACCCGAACAATTAAAAATATTGTAATATTGTTAATGGATGGTTAATAAAATAACATTAATGGATAATATATGATATCATAAATATTAATATGGTTCTGTAATATGTTCATATCAATCTAAATATAATTATACAATTTGTTAATCAACATTCGACCGAATGTTTCTGTAATGTTATGATTTCTAATCTAACATGTTT
Organism: Viscum album; assembly: GCA_963277665.1. Classification (NCBI taxonomy): domain Eukaryota; kingdom Viridiplantae; phylum Streptophyta; class Magnoliopsida; order Santalales; family Viscaceae; genus Viscum; species Viscum album. The sequence goes on along the minus strand of OY728146.1, from coordinate 1,208,177,738 downwards.
TCTTCTGTGATATATATGACTTATTAACCAGTTGTTTCTTATATGTGGTTTATATAATTCCATTTTAGAATTTATATCTTAAATTTAATTGTAATAAATGTTTAATTATATTATTATTACATTTATGGTGCATATGATTTGACTGATTACAATGTGGTAAGGGAATTCATTACCCAAATTCCACTATTTTGGTTAAGCTTGTACATCCTAGATTATGCCTTTCTAAGCTACATTATGAAATAATTTATAGATAAACTATGTTATATTTCCACATTTTTTATATACCTAAGATACCCATAATTTCTATGCCTACTAAATCTTAACATACAGGGATATGGCGTCATATTAGATTAATATTCAAGAACACAATAAAAATAATTATCTGAGAGCCATAATAGATTAGTTTCTTTAGACACAATGAATCATAACCTTGTCTCTTGGTGAAATATAATTAACATTTCCATTAAATATCATCCACATTAGACTTCCTATATATAAAAAATTCCTTAAATTTGTAACAGAAACATATATAGGGGTGTGCTCAGATGCTCAGCAAATGTAAACAAAGGATATACATAATCATTACATAAGCATAATGTTATGAGAATATCTTAATAACATTGAAAATATTACCCTATATATCAATGAACAGAAAAAAGAATCATGAAATTAATATTTTATGTCTTTAAGAAATGAATCCAAAGTGAATCTGGAGAATTATCCATAAGATAATTAAATTATAGAAAGACATAGAATGTGTGGAAGACACATAAGAAGATAAAAATTTATATGCATTATAATAATGGATAAATTTAAAATACCTTATTTCTGGAATTATTTATCTCCAAAAACCTTATTAGTATTCAAGGTTCTCTCCTAATGCTGTGTAAGGGGACAAGGACCTTAACCAAATTTTTGGTCACTCCCCATTCCTGCCCTGTATTACTGAATCAATTTCACTTATCATTCCAAACCTATATTACTGAATGGAGCTCACTCCACTTTCTAGCTATACCGTACATAACTAGGTCGACCTCTAGTTATTGTGCTATATTATTTATCCCAGCTCACTTACTATCTTATCCATGTATTACGAAACTGATTCCACTCTTTATTCCATCCATTTTTATCTCATGATATAAAAATATTTTCCCAATGCATTAGAGGGAGATATAGGTCTCACTCGTCAAATGATAAAACCATACATATATGTTTCACAAGATATTAAAACATGAATCATATCATAACCAATAAAAATTTATGGGTTTTGTAAAAATCATATCATAACGCATAAAAATGAACATGTATCATTAAACCATTATCATATAATTATCTATAGAAAATATATATGTATCATAATAGTTTAATCAAAGCATAAACTATTAAAATAAGGTCCTTTCAATAGAATATATCCCATGGAAAAAAAATATTTGTGTCATTAAAATAATTCCATTACAATAAAAACAATTACTTAGAGAATATGAATTGCATTCATGGATTATATCAATTGTAAATAACAAGCTATAACAATGTTTGTAATCTTAAATACAGACGGATTATGAAAGGCTAGATGTGATATTTATTAAGTAATATGACCTTTATTTTAAAATACTTCTCAAATAAAATTTCAAAAATCCTTTTCATATAATGAATTAATTAAATTTTTATTTCAAACATTTCTGAAAGAGAATATATATTTCTCTTTAAAAAAATATATAAAACATAATTATATTTGAAAACATTATCTCTTTTAAACTGTAAATACAAAATTATAAATTAGTCATGTTAATGTTTTTAAAAACATTTTCATTTAAAATACTTTAAAATTTTAAAGGAAATATTGAAATCACTATTCAAACCATTTTTTTCATATATAATATGAAGACATAAAATTAATTCTTCAAATCAATCTGGAATGATTTTTCATTTAAAAAAAATTAAAATATTTATTCTCTAGAATAATTGGGATTTTTTATAATATCATTATAAACATTATAATGTTCTTTTATGGAATGTATGATCAAAACGGTCGGTATGTTTTTACATTTTAAGAATTCCATTTTGCACTTGAAAAAGTTTACAAAAGTGTCTTGATCAGGAAATGATAAGGAGATTCTATTTAAAAATCCATTTAACTAAAAATAAAAAACATGGGTAGTGTTTTATATTATAAATCAAAAAAATTATTTTTTAATTATATAGGGTTTTCGGAATTAATCATATTTCATACTGAAGAGAAAAATAAAGTTAGATTTTCTTTAAAACTATTTCATAATTATATTAATTATGAATGTGTTTAAAAATTGTACCATGTCATGTAGATATCACGAATAACTATAGTATAATAAAATTAATTATATTTCATGAGATATTGATCATAATTTATTCAATGGAATCATAATACGGAATAATGATGATAAATGATGAGATTGTATCTAAAAATTATCACCACATTGGTAACATTAAATCATAATCCTCATGTGAAAGTAAAACTACATGAAAATTATAATATCATTAAATGAATAAGATTCATGATCCAACAAGTTATTGGGAAATAATTAAACCTTATAAAATATCATAGGTGCATTACTAAACTTTTGTGAAAAATAATGAATATTTATACTAAATTACCTAATGGATTTCATAACATTCGACCAATAAAACCCATAAATAAGATATCATTAAATGAATATTTAAATAACCCTAAATTTATGTATAATAATCATTGAATACATTAATGTTCTGTATATAAACCAAACAAAATAAACTATTTGTGATCATGGAATGAGTCTCATGGATATAAAAAGTGAAATGAGATTACCCTTACCATATGTATTTAAATTTTTTGTACATGCTCAAAACTATGGTATAATAAATATAATATTATTATATATATAAAAAAGAACTATATAATCATATCTAATATCAAATATGATTTTATTATGCCAATATATTAGTCATTTATTAACTAAACCATGTTTATATTGTATTATGGGTAATATCTTGATACTTTTCCTTATAGGACATGGCTTGTTATTCATGAGACTCTTATATAGATCATGATTAATTTATTTCTATAATGTAATACAGTATAAAAATACAATATATATTTAGTATATATTTATTTTTAATAATCTATTATATATTGAAATATGAAATAGAATACACTATTAATTGAGACGGTAGGCTATACGTGCTCATGAACATTATTTATACATTATTGACATATTAAATGATAGAAAGTAATAGAATTATAAGTATTTTAATAAATATATATTATCATAATGAAGAATTATTTTGTAATATGTATGATATAATTTAACTAATCTCATATTTAAATAATTCCATGTAATGTGTGAATGAATCACATCGCATTGAGGATGAGGTAGTCCAAATGTGTAAAAACAATTTTATTGTCTGTACAGAAAATGGAAATAATGAAGTCATGTTTTATATAATAATTAAATGAGAATAACAATATCACAAATATAATATGTATATCATATAATGAAATAGTTTAAAAAATATATAAAACCAATGAGATGTAGTAAAGGAAAAAACGAACAATATTGTTTCGTGAAGCGGCAGTCCGCCGTACACCCAAACAATATGTTTTTTACCCATTAGATTGAAGTGTGTGTAAGGGTAGGTATAACCACATGAATAAAAAATAAATTATTTTTAGAATACATATGTTATTATTAGATAATTTAATAATAATATTTGATGGGTTGGAGAATGAAAAAGAAAACATAAGAGCATGAGGAATGATATAACCACATCTTTTTGTGACTCCTTTATTATCCACCAAAGGTATTACATGGATATATTTCATCCCAATGTGGTGATTGTAGGATTAATTAAATTGATTTAAGATATTATTTTAGAAAAATTTGTGGGAGGCAAAGGACATGATATGTCTAAAAAATAGGGAGTGGTGGGTGTCATTTTATAATTGAGGAGTAGTGGAGTTCTTGGAATGTTTTGAAAAGGGAATTCCACTAATGTTTTCCCCATGTATTGAGTCTTTAATAATTTTAAAAATACGATAAAAAGGATAAAATTGTTAGTATATTAACATAAAATGGAATTTACAGATGTTTCTATGTTATCCAGGGACATTTATTTTTGGTTTAGTCCTTTGATAATATAATTTTTCTTTTACGAGAAACAATCAATTTAAATAAAATTAACTTATAAATTTGGTATAAATTTAATTTTAACTTATTATATATTATAAATTATTCTTATTTATAATTATAAATCCATTTTTCTAAATTGAAATCATTTACGTGGAAGAATTTATATTAAAATTAATTTCATTGATGAGAAAAAATGAGTTTTTTTAATGCGAAATGGTCCAAACGATTGAACTGTTTGTATATTAAATTTAATTGGAAAATTTGGCAAATTAAATAAATTGGATTATAGAATTTTTTATTAACCTAAGTTTACATTTGAAAATAACTAAATCAAAATTTATCTATATAAATAAATTTCACAAAAAATAGTTCTGAATTAGGATTTATTGTTTTTTACTGTTCATGACAAAAAAAACGTGTATGAAAAATATAAACAATTAACCCAATTTTAATTTTCCTATATATATTTTAAAAATGTATTTTATTTTATCAATTAATAATTTTTCATTTTAAATAAATAATATTAAAAATTGGTTCAACATTAAATTGTATTACAATTATATTATTGAAAAATAAATTTTTATTCATAAAATTGGATATATTTTTCTATTATACCAATAAAATGTTTTATATTTGTATAAAAATATTTACTAAATATTTAATATATAAATGTTATTGAAAAAATTATTCAAAAATGGTTTTTCAAACTTATATACATTAAAAATTGTATATTAAAAAATATTTCTCCTAGAAAAATAAAATCATTATTTGAAAATAGTTAATTCTTTCACATATACTATTTTAAAAATAAATTATTTATTTTATATTCATGTTTAAATAATATTTCAACAATTGTTTTAATATTATTCATAAATTCCAATCCAATAGGTTGGTGTAGGCTATAATAATATTTCTATTATCATATTAATAGTAAATTTTATGTCTATTAATCCTCGGCCTTATGTATAATGAATGTTATCAAATGAACTTAGTATTTTGTTTAATAAAAACAAAACATACTGTTTTGTACACCTAAAGATAATATATGTGTTGTATGTAGAGAAATATTATGTTTTTGTTCCATGTTACACATTCTAAACATAATGCCTTTAAAAAAACAATATTTAGTATTCCCTGAAATGAAAAATATTTAAAATATTTAATTAATTTGAAAAAAAATTATTTGAAAAAAAATAATGGTGTTACATTCACCCCCCAATTAATTTCACCCTCAAAGTTTTTTTATGTTATTAATGGTTTAAAAAACTATATTTCTATTCATTGAATCCCGTATTATAAAAATGAATACAAAGACTTCATTTAATTATGGAATGTGGGAACTGTAATAGTTAATGAAAGTAACTCACTACAATGAACCCATGTTGATTAGGAGTAAATATTGTACATTGTGGAACATCAAAAAAAAATTAGATGTTGATAAAGGTCATTAGTCAATAGTAATTTTTTAATCAATGGAAATTTATGTTCCTCAAAATCATAAATTTGTGTTGATTTATAAGACAATTGGTTCAATAGAAATAAATGAATTGGGAAAACGTTTTTCAATATCTTTTTCATATATTCGAGGAATTATATTATTTTATATGAGAATATAGAAATATATTTACATGATTTAATTCATTTTTATATGAAAAACATATCTGTATGGTTGTTCTTCTAATGATTTCCACTTCATCTCTTTCTCCAAGGTATGAAGGTGATTATTCCATTCCCAACGTAATAAAAAATAATGAGATCCATACATAGAATGAAAATTCAATCCATTTTACCTTGTTACAAATGATGGTTAGAATAAGTTATCCAATATACATATATATTAATAATTTTATATAAAAACTAAATCAAAAAATTCTTATCAAATGTTTAATATAATACAATTCATAATTGGCCAACCTTGTACCTCTTCAAAAAAACGTTAACCTTCATTAAAAAAATAATAATTTATCTGATAATGAAAAAATATTAATTGTAAATATTGGTTCAATTTTTGTACCGAAATAATATAAAATATGATTTTATAATTAAAAACCCATATATATGCATATAATCACATGAAATCCCCCTAAATAATGATTAATAATATTTTTATAAGGATTATTAATACATAAGAAAAACATTTCATTACAAACTGGGGAATGATTATTATTCCCTGTTTAACATTTTTTATTCACCAAGTTTGATAGCATAAGCATTCACTATTAATTTCATTCATGAGATATTTTTGTGGATTATCATACACCTTCAACCTTGCATTGCATAATTTATTTACATAATTTATCAACCACCAACAATTGAATTTATAGACTATTCTAGGTACCTTCTATGAAATATTATCTCTATTCACGTCCTTTTTATCTTTTTCCAATCACTTTAGTAATCAGTTTCATAATAACCTTCCCTCCCACACCTAATGCATGTGGCATTCCTCTTTAGAAAATTTACATTATGATTCTTCCCCTACGTTGAGAAGAATGGAAATATCCTAATTTTGTATCCACGGTCTATCGATATAATTTTGAACTACATATTTATTTTCTTGTTAATACCATGAGATTAATACACAAATATAAAATCCATTGCAACCTTCATAGTACAACGAAAAACTTCTTCATAGCTACTAAAGACTCTAATATCCAAGGAAATTTGAATACTGTGTTTCATGAGACCATAGAAATGATTAGATTTTCATTAAATTGTGATTATAATACTCGAATTGTACCTCGGAAGATTGTAAAGATTGGGAATTCCCATTGAATTGTTTTTTAAATACATGGGAATTTTATGAGTCTGCTGTTTCATACGACGCTTGATTCTAAGGCCCGATGTTCCCAGAATTAATTTTATGAGTCTTCTGTTTCAACAAATTAGTTTCGAGCACACCAGACCTTGGTATCATACATTATCCTAGTGCCCACTTCTATAAATAAACAATATAATATTCTATGGTGAGAAATAGGAAAAATGAGTCATTAATAATTGTATCATTTTAACAAATTTGAACCATATTACTCTATATATTAATACAATTTAATTTATAAAAATTTATTTTTTAGGAATACAAAATTTTGTCATTAGAAAATGTAATGATAAAACATCATTTTTTAAAGTTTAATATTACATATAATATATATGTGTTTTGTAAAAATATAAAGAGGGTCTATTTTGATGATTTATAATTAGTTATAATAATAAAATAATTTATATTATTCTTTCATAGTATGTGTACCCAAAAATTTCAACTAAATTATATATATTTTATAGAAAATAAAAAAAATTATTTTTGTGGAATATTATAAATGAGTTATTAAAATATATATTATCAGAATGAAAAATGTATACTTTTACACATAAAAATATAATTTATCAATTTAATGGTTTTATAGAAATTTATTTCCACATTATATATATTTAATCTACTAAAATTTATAGATTTGGGAAAATGTTAATATTTATTATTCACCTAAAAACCATCTATTTTATAATTATTTCGATATTTCACTATAGAATAAATCTAATATTATTAGTTATAAAATTATTTTATTTTTTTGATAGTAAAATATTCATATTTATAAATTTAATTATTATACATTAATTAAAAAATGAATAATAAACTATATTTTAAAAAAATCATTAATAATCATCATGTTTTCTTAATATTATATCATATCAATTTAAATTTTAAATAATGATTATATATTTTTTAATATATTTTGATATCATATGTCATCATATTAATAATTTAAAAATTATTTATTTAATTTATTTACACTTTAATCATTTATTTAGGGAAAAAAATTAAATACTATTTGTAGTTTATCCATGAAATGGAATTATTTTTTATTTTTTCAAATTCTTTATTTTAGGAAGAAATTTAATGATCTTATAATTTTTTCTAAAATCTAATATGTCTCCACTCCGTTTGGTTCATTGTTCCATAATGATAATTCCATTTATGATTTTATAAATTTTAAGAGTATAAAATCACGGGTAATTTAATTCCACCAAAATAAATAAATATTTTCCATTAATCTATTATAATTACTAATTAATTAATAATGGATAGAGTTTTCATATCTTGTTAATAATTCAAGATATTACATCTAATATCACATATATGATGCACTCTTAATCTATATAGTACTATATATATTTCTTCATACAAAATTACCCTTTCATAAAATCATTTTCCCATGTATGTTTATCCACTAATCATATTTTCTTAACAATATTATATTTCCAACACCACCTGAATATCTAATATATTTAACCACATCCTTATAAAATATTCCTATAATAGAAAAATTATCATTATCCCTTAATTAATACCAACCACTTGATAGTATGTTGAAAGAGGATTCAATACAATGATAAAATCATAAAAAAAAATATTCCATTTAACATTTTTTTATAATAAATAAAAACTTTAGAGATAGTGAAACATTAAAAACCCCCTTTCTAAAAATTAATAAAACCATGATTACCTTATCATCATTCAGAAACTAAATTTATGAATTTCCATTCCTCAATCATGTATTCTTTAACAATATTCCCAATAAATATAACCTTGTAATAAAATCGATTAACTATATTATTGATACTATTTAATATATGTTCCCCCAAACATTTATTTAATAAATATAGAATATAAATCAATATATGTATCTCATAATCCTTATATATTTTTTAAAATACAAAAATTTAATAGGTCAATGTAACACATAAATCATAATAGCTATTAGTATCATCATTTAACTTCTATTATGAAATCTTCCTTACATCCTTAGGTAAGAGTATAAAAGAAAATTATACATCATAACATGAATATATAATAATTTTAACATTTTTATATATTAAAAATTATTTGATTATAATAATTAGTTATTTCTATATGCATAACCATCTCATTTTCATTCTTCTGATCAAATATCAATAAAATAATAAAAGAATTATTATAAATAGAATCAGAATATATGGTTATATGAATATTGAATATAAATAATGAGTTTCATTATCTAATTAATTCATAATTTCATCTTTTGAGACATTTTTTTCAATAGGCATATAATTAACATATGTTCTCCTTTACATTATTTAATAATTGAACTAACTACCTGAAAAATAAATACAACATCATTAAAGTATTATACCCCTATATAAATGTTGAATTATTTTATTGAAAATGATGAATTATCCATAATAAATAAATTCACATAATAAATAAATTTTACCTTAACTAATATGTTGTTACATATTAGTATATTTTACCCATAATAATTCATCATTCGGTTACAATCCTTTTATATCTAAAAATACTAATGAATGGATTGTAAAAAAAGTGTAATAATCATATCATATACACTGAAAGTGACTTTATATTTTGGTAGTTTTTAAATATTTTCAATCACCAGTTGATGATTCAGTTAATACTGACAATGAACCTTTACTTTTAACTGTCCATTTGTATATATGTACCAGAGCCTATAACCAATCTTAGGATATAGTCAAGGATTTTATTTCAATTCGAACACTGGAATATGAGATTCACTAAAACATTAGAATATTATCAAAAAAATTGAAATTTACATTATAAATATCATTAATACATTTCAATATGATTTAAACTAAATCTATATTATCTTAATAAATTATATATTCAATATTACATAAATTAAACTAGTGTCTAATATATGAATTAGAAAATATGAACAATGATAACATAACAATCCATAAATTATAATCCAATAATATCCAACACTATAATGATGTGTAAAAAATAATTTGATTGCATCTGAGAAACTCCTAAATGGGACTCCATGATTTTCTACCAAAAAAATATATATAACACACTTCATCCTTATTCATTCATCCAGATCACTCAAAAGTTCTTAATAATTTATACCCATTTAGATATTTATACTTTAATTCCATTAAAATTATATAGATATGAAATCATAATAAATTTATGGGATAGTGCACTAGTTATAGTTAAATATAACAAATCATATTCAATAATAAGACGTTCATATTGGTATAATATGGAAACAAAAGATAATTATTCACAACAAGAATAAATGATAAATCATGTCTCAAATGGTTTAAAATAAATGAATATATGATGTGATTCACATTTGATTTATAATAATATAAAATATCCACAATTAATGGTGGAATAAAATATTAAAAAAAATATGTACTAGATTAAATAAAAACATGAGTATCGGTAAACATACCATATTGGATCATGTCACCCATCAAAATTTATATGATATATAGTAAAATAATAAAAAATTTGATTATTATAATATTGGAGAGAAGGATAGACAAACACATTAAAATTTCATATTGGAGTGATTATATTATAATTAATTAACATATTTATCTTAATAGATTTAATTCCTTGTTTATTGAAATATATTTTAGTGTCTTGGAAATTCAATGTAATTTTTTTAATTATACATAATTATTTTGAGACCACACACTTGGGTGTAACATGATTCCAAGGCTCGGAGAGCTTGAAAAATAATTTTGAAATTTTTAATGTATGAATAAGAAAAATGTGTAAGTGGGGTTTTCAAACATTTGAACAGTTGCTCAGATATAAAATATGAGGTCACCGTTGATTCCAGAATGTCGGGATTAGCATAGAAAGGAAATATCTTTGGTAGGAAAGGGCCAAATGGAAAATTTTATTTTTGGAAATTTTTGAAAAATAATAAAATAACATTTGAAGGTTATTTTATTATCTTTTCCCATCAATTGTGCGACAAATGAAGACACATCGGTGCATTAACTATGTGCATTAATGAGGCTAATTAATGGATTGACAACTCGTAGTGTAACGACCAATTAATGACATGTAAAAAATGATTCTATTACATAAATTACATAGTGTAATGTTGCGACATCGCATCATAACAGAAACATTCTGACATGTTTTCTTTTTTGGTTAACAAATTTGTGGAACAAGGAATTAAACAATATGGTTTATCAGATAAACCTTTGACGTAATTCCTCTCCAATGAAGAATGAAAATCACAGTCAAATGTCAAAAATATTTGACGCACCTCAATGAATGGATTTGGATGCGGATAATGTCTTCGACATCTAGAAATGTCAAGGATATACCACTACGGGAACGAATGTCAAAGAGGTAGGGGTTGTTTTATTTTTTTTCACCCCTGTTATTATCTTGAAATGAAGAATGCAGATCAGCCCAAAAACATGTTGATCAATGAATCATGCATTTATTTGTGAGGGTATTTTATTCGGGGCATTCTCTATCTGGGATCATTTTATCTTTTTTTATGGAACATCTCCCCCGATCCTCCCTCGTTTTAAAACTTCTAATGTGGAGGGCGTACACTAACATTAACAAAGGCCTGGACGCCTCTGCAGGTGTTCTCATTGTGGATGGATTTTCTAATATAGTGGTATGGGGTGTCTGAGACCATCACGGTGATTGAAGAAACCCGAGAGTCATGTTGGCACAGACTGATCAGAAAACGGACAACCAAAGCAACTCTAGTGGCCTGTAGAAGGTATCGCTAGTGACCAGCAGTGGTGGCCATCCCATGTTGTTTATGTGGAGGGGCTGGTGCCAACCAACTATATGATAGAGGAGGTTTCCAGTCCTCTCTAATCATGTTGGAGGATGGTGGCATGCCCGTCGACATGTCAATGCGCTTGGAGTCCCCAACAACCATAGGGTGACGCAGTGCCAGGCAGGCGCCCCGTGGTGGGGTGGCCCTAATCAGGGCCAGCCGAACGAGTTGGCAGTATGGTCGCTCAACTACGGAAGAATGGAGGCCCTACAGAGTCCCATAGTACAGCAAGGATCCAGACCTTACTAGATGTTCCATCCTAGCTTGGTGCACCAGTGGTCTCCCTCTGGCAGACCAGACCACAACTAGCTAGCCAAACCACCACCCAGTGGTCTGGGCATGCAGAGATGGGCCAGAATCGCGAATCCAGCCCAGACCTATGCTTGATGGGCATGGTCGGATGAGACATGGTCACCTTGAGACTCGGTGTTATGGACACTCAGCCAATCTAGACATTGTTCAGTGAATCCCTTTGGGCCTTTTCCACTGGCCAGGTCAGACTGGATAAACGTAGACCTGAACCGTGTCATGATGATTCAGTTAAATTAAATCGAGGTATATGGGACACCCAGGATTAGTTATTCGAGTCAGTATGGAAAGGTCAGACCGGGACTTGAAGAAATATGTCCCATTTTTACTAAAATTATCGTATCATGAAAAATAGGAGTTCGAATGACATTTTTTGTCATCTTTGGGACCCTCTTAATGAGGCCGATCATTTGTAATCCCATGACAAGCCTTTCATTGATGTTGAGATGTGATGAGTGGCTTGAGGATCAGTTCATTTAGGCATGCTACATAAGGAACCCTGTTGTTGGCTGGGACATGAATAATGCAGAAATTAAAATCACTGAGACTCAAGGTAATGGCCCGGACCTATTCGAGTCATTACATTGGTGAAATCTGGTGTTTGAGGTGTTCTGGGAGGTCAAGGTGTCTTATTACCAATACTTTCCCAAAAAACTAGTCAATGAACCGTGTTTGTGTAACATCAACCTTATAACAGTTTCCACTATTTCTATTCCAAAATTTTGAGTTCATGAACAATTTTTCATGAATTGTGAGGTTGTAAAAACAAACTCTATTTTTGTTGCCAAATTTTGAGGTCATGAATAGTTTTCCTAGACCAGTGAGGTTCAAAATGTAGTCTCTATTTCATTTTCCTAACATTGTGTTCATGAATAGTGTTTCCAGACCCATGAGGTTCTAATAGTAGCCTTTGAATCCCTTTCCAAATATCTATATTGGTGTACAATGTTTCCATAATCCTAAATTTTTTCCCCTTTTATGTTTCCTTGGACGTAAAAAGCATTTAATGCCTCGATTTATGCACTCTATGGCTGATTCCATGGCCATAACTCTAATATTAATTTTCATAAGGATCTGGATTCTTTTACTTGGACAAACCACATGGTTTAATGCATTCTGCTTTAAATGGAAAATCCATTGTATCTTAAATCGCTACTCCATTAAATATTATAAAGGGACGAGATGCCGTCCTCCCTTTTTCTTCCACATTGTTCTATGGTGTGAGATGCGCAAACCTTTCATTCCTTCAAATATGATTTGTGTGATCAAACATTCCTCCTTGTATTTGTTCCCTTTTAATTTCTTTATGCTATATGTACACCATATATTTGTGGTGTAACCAATTAGAATTGATTAATCATTGATATATGTATAATCTATTGTCATTCATTTAGGTTTATCTGCTTTAGTTTCTCTATTCCTTATTATGGAATGTTGTCCCCATGTTCCTAATGTACTTTTCTTGGGTGTTGTCCGGTGTGGTGGTGTCTCTGCATCCTTGGGAGGATGCAGTCCTTCATGAGAGGTTATCGTGATTTTTTGGTTATTATTTTCAATGAGATTTGGGAACCTTTTAAGGAAGGGAATTCATGGATTCGCTCTTCTTTTACATTAGAATCTAGAGTTATAATGTTTTAGCCCACTGGATCTCAATGGAATTTACATAGTAAATATTTGAACGGGATAAATAAATTTTTATCAAGGGTATGTTATTGCCTATTGTTATTCTAGATAGTGTGATATCTATGAATTCGTTATTTAGGATTCAGTTCATGATGGAAAATGGACAGGAACATAATGCTGTAATTCATTGATAATTGATTAGATAAAGAAAATGAGGCATGGAAATGAATCTGATTGTTTTTGTTGTAATTTTATGTTAATAAAATTGATGCAGTAAGTACATTTAATGATTTTTTGATAGATTACTATTTAGGTTACCCATAGTAGGAACCTAAAAATAATAAAACACATAATTCTAAATAGATTAATTAACTAGATGTTTGATAAGAAGATAATGCCTCGTATGGTTCTGAGTGACCCTTTTTCCGGTAAATCCCATGTCCTTATGCTTGGAGCTGTGACAGCTCATTGTGTTTGAAGGATTGATGCCTTATTTTGGCGCCAAGATTCCAATTGGTATAATGTTTTTTTCTACTTGTATTGTGATTTGATCTTGGAAGGCTATTGCTATTTGTGGGGGTAGGGAGGCCTATTGGTTGTGGTAGCAGTTAATGCCTAGTGGGGCGAGATGCATCAATTATGCATGTGGGAGTCGATGAGGACAACATGTATGAAGAAACGGGTTGGATGTGAATTTTTCAATGCTGGATGATTCTTGATAGTTTTTTATCTTATTTTATTTCCCCTCTATCTAGGGAAGCTGGTTTTCTTACCCTCAATTCAAAAAGATGTGAAGATGCCCAATGTTTTCTATGCGATTTACATGTTTAGTATCCCGATGGAGGACAGGTCTATGATATTTCTATAGGTAGAAAATACTCGACAGGTAGTTCAACTACTCACCATGTAGATCCCCACTTGTTTAGTAGCTTAGAATGGTTTTTCTAGAATTCCTGGGAATATGGGGAACTAATTATGATAATAAATGATTGAATAAATGATATTAACCCTTGGGGTTAAAGCTTGCTGTGACAAAATTTTGAGGTTTTAATTTAAATTATTAGTGGAATTTGGGTGTGATGCTAATGAAATATAATATATAATTTGTTAATATTTTGTTAATGATTAATTAATTAGTAAGCGTAATGTGAAACTTATAAAATGGTAATGAAGGAATGTAATCATGATATTTATATGGTAGTGTGCTTATTGGATACCTAGTCTTTGATGTGGAATCGAAGAGACCAAGAGATGTTAGATATATTTGAATCAATGACTGGGTTATTCCCATAGTGTCTTTGTGAGATATTGTATATTGTGTAGTTTTTTCTGTTTTTATACACTAATCAACCCTTTCAGTTAGGGAAACTGACACACGTGGGATTTTGAGATTTGGGTGTTTTTTCCCCAACATTCCAGTGGGAGGATTGATGCATAACTACACCCTTTATCCCTGTTTTATTCTCATGGTAATTCCTTATTGTAGTATGAAAATCAGTTAGTTTTCACCATATATATTTTTAGAGGGATATAATGGACAATTGTTATGCAGAAACTTATATTCAGGATATAGTTTCTTATAGACTACTATAGGTGTAACGTGTACAGGATATGATGGCTATAGGATCTTTACACGGTGTATGGGTTGTAATGGTCCCAGGTATAATGTCTGACGTTCGATACTTTTTATCCAAGCTATGGTTTCTCAAGGAAACTACCAGGTTACTTTTTGTGCATGGACCTGGTGGATTTGTTGCATGTGGTTCATGTTGTGCTGCTTTGCCCAGGTGTTTGTAGGAAATCCATTTTGAAGATAGATGGATTAGGATGTGCAATGTTGGGGAAAACCAGCAATCCTTTTGGGAAATAGTAGTGGGGTACCCTTGATGTTCATTATTATATTATATACTCTTGTATTCAATACTTAGTAATAGTATCCATGGTGATGATGGAAACATAGTATACCTTTTTAGGTTATGAGTTAGTCTCACATATTGATGACTATGCTTTAGCATGATTCTTTACATTTTCATGAGAGGCTCTGGGGAAGATCCTACTGAGTATACTATTATACTCACCCTATGTTCATATAAAGTTTTTTTTGGTCACTTGGAGAAAGTTGTATGTCAAGCTTGTTTCTACTATCTTGGTGTTGTAGGAGCTGTTCAGGATTGTGGTTTATATTGTTTTTTACATTACATTGGTACTTTCAGTGTTCCCCTATTAGTTTTAGTATTTTTGAATGTCAATACAAATGTGTAAATAGGATTTATATTATATTGTTTAATGTGTTGGAGTTGGTTGGTGTTGGTATTATCTCTCTCTTTTTCATGTGTTCTCTTAGAAGGTAATTCCTCTCATTTGAGTGTTCACTATACCCTTGATGCTAGTCGCCAACCCAGGGCCTACTGGATGTGGGAATCGAGGGATCATTACCTCTCATCTCACATTTCCATAGTTGGAGGGTTTCACCTTGTGAGTAGGGGGTCATGAAAGATTGGTATTAGTGGTCTATTTGTGGGAAATGATGGACTTTAGTTTTAGGCACATGTGATGCTTCATGGGTTTGTAAGGCAACAATGTCAGTCATTTTTTTCATGTGATGTATACATTGGAGATCTGCTGAGACAAGGGAATTTTGGGGCCCTATTTGATCTGATGCATTATCCTTTATGATTACAATTGGTAATAAATGAGGTGATAATATTTTTAGGCTGGAGACCTAGTAAAAGATCATATATCATTCTTCATTGTGCATGTGATTCAAAGGTTATACCATGGGATAAGTTATCCTAAAATGAATAGAAGAAATAAATAAATTTATTAATGTTGAGTCTTATATATTCCTGTTTTATGAGATCTAACTGTTTGTTATTTTACATATATCACTCCAGGATGACTACCTCGTCAGGATCACATAGAATATGTCTATATGGTTGTGCCAGTAGATCACATCATGGTATAAGTTGTAGATGATGATACATGGAGGAGGACACTATAAGATATTCTGTGCCTGAGTTAATAGATGTATGTGGGCACCATATTAGATGAAGTCAATGAAGACTAGTTGGGGGAGGTTGAGACAGTCTTCAGTTCAATCTGTGCTCAGAAGGAGCAGTGGGTGACTTTGGTTGTGATGATTATGTGTGGATTAGTGAAGATATGATGGCTCATGTTCCTATGGGATCACTACGAGTCAGCAATCTCATGGGTTTAATTCTAAGAAAGTATTAGAGTTGATATTCTTTATTCGACCGTGAAGGCATCCATTCACCAAGAGAATCTTACCCTCTATTAGGGGAGCTTCGGTGTGTGAGAGTTTGGAATCCATTTCAGGAACATTTTATGATATTCACCATTGATGTTTCGAGATTAGGTGTCTAGGATGAGGCATTTTTAAGAGGATTTTCATCCAGAGATCTAGCACCAGGTCACCCCATATATGTTGAAAACATATCTTGAGGTGCCGGAAAGGGTAGAGGCCATCAAGAGGAAATTGGCTATAATGAGATCTTCATGAGATGGGAGTCATCAATATTCCTTGAGAAGAATATTTTCATTCTATGATTCACAGTTTTTAGGATAGAATAGTTTTCATTTGGATGGGGGTGGGTCTCAGCCCTCAGCATCTCATTTTTATGGGGGTAGTAGCTCTTAGGCCTATACCAAGGGATCAATCACCAATTTTTCTTGTGGTGGCTGAGGTCATCATCATCAAGAGTTCCTGAACATTTAGAGTAGTAATTATGCACCAGGTGTTCCACTCCAGGTTCCTCCATTGAGGAAGTTCTAGCTGATGTAGCTGCAGCTGGTTGCACCAGATTTGGATCAGCAGAGGGTAGATGGGGTAGGCAGAGGACAACCCAGTGACGCTCCCCATCCTCAGATAGGCCGTAAAGAAGGTCATGATCAACTTCATGCTTTAGCATTGCCAGCTCAAGGCGAGATAGATGTTGTTCGAGGTACCATTTTCATATTTTCTACATTGGTGTATTCCATGAATGATTAAGAATAAAAACACACCTTAATATCATCTATACTTTTCCATGCCTTGGTACATGAGGTTGATAGGCCTCTAGTTTCCTTAGCATTGACTACGCCAGTTGGTGGTCGAGTTTACTGGTTTTATGTCTGTTGAGATTGTGAGCTACTGAGGGTGTTACACCCATCTTGGGGATATTTCATATGTTTACGAATTAAACCATGTGATTTAATCCTTGGCATGGATTGGTTGTATTCTGTATGGGATTTCATGGATTTCTTTAGGAAGCATGCTGTGTTCTTCGATGATCATGGAGATCCATTGGTATTTGTTGGCAAGAGAGACCCGAAGATGGGTCAGAGGTGTGTTCTGTCCTTATCATCAACAATTGTGCAGCTGATGCTGAGTTCATTAGAGGTTCAGTTGTTTTCATTTCCAAGGGTCATAGAAGAGTACCCTGATGTCTTCCTAGAAGAGTTTTTACCATTACCCCTTGAAGAGATATCATGTTTTGGATCGAGCTACAACAAATAGCATATTATATCTATATGAATCCATATTGGATGGAATATTATGAGTTACGAGAAATACATATACAACATCATGGTTTGCTATAGTTTGGTTTTTTGTCCGACTGTGTCACTGTGGGGTGGACCAGTTTTGTTTGTGAAGAAAGATAATGGAAAATTTCGATTATGTATCAATTATCATTGCTTAAACATAGTGACAATGAAGAATATCTATCATCTTCCATGTATTGATGATTTATTCGATACACTAATGGGTAGAAGTAGGTTCTAATAGATCAACTAGTGGTTAGGATATCATCAGATGCGTGTGAAAGATGAGGATATCCTAAAGACTGCTTTATGTTGTCATCATGGGCATTAAGAATTCATTGTAATGATGTTCGGGGTGACGAATTATCTAGAATTGTTCATGGTATTGACGAATGCTATGTTACATGAGTTACTAGATATATTCATGGTTGTTTTCATTGAAGACATATTTATGTAATCACTGTCTACGGAGGAGCATGCAGAGCATATGCACACTGTATTAGGAGTCGTCGTCAACAACAACTTTTTGGGATGTTATCGATGTTTGTGTTTTGGGCTCCAGAAGTCTGTTTCATGGGGAATGATGTGACCCACTAGGGAGTACCTATGTATTCCTTGATGATAGAAGCATTCATATCTTGGGACACCCACAATATAGTGGTAGAGGTGTGATGCTTTCACGGTCAAAAAGGCTTCTATATAATTTTTATATTTCATTTCTCTTGGAGTGTGACTCTTCTGACATCCTTGACCAGGATGTATCAGGTGTTCATGTGTACTGATTAGAGTTAGGTAGCATTCGAGTATCTAGTGTATTTAGTAAGTGCCCTAGTTCATTGTCATCTAGGAAAAGGAGTTCAGTTTGTTATTTTTTTGGTGCTTTGAATCTGGGGATATTCTTTGTTATGATGAAACATATATTAGTTGTTTCTTACTGGTATCAGTATTTGTGTCCCCATGAATGTAACTATTTCAACCATGATATCTTGTGGGTAGTTGTGGTGTTTTCTCTGATGTTATGGAGTCATTACCTCCTTGGCGAGTAGTTTTTTGAATTCACCGATCACAAGAGTCTGAGGTATTTTTTCACCTAGCGTGACTTGAACATATGACATTGTTATTGAATGGAGTTCTTACAAGAATACGACATTGAAATATCTTATACCCATTGGAAGGGGAATGTTTTAACTGATGCACTGAGCAGGAATTCATATATTTATATAGTGTATGAATCTCTTTATTTTTGTAGAGTTGTGGAAAAACATTCGGCATTACATATCCATATGGGAGAAGTTAAGGGAATAGGTAGTCTTTTTATATGATGATGTCGATATCTCTAGTGTAGAAGGGGGTAGAGTCCTAGTTGGGGGATCATGAGGCGGAGGTCCGGAGAGACCGAGTAGTTTGTGGCGAGGCCCTTGATGGTTGATCTGAGGATGAACAACAACAAGTGTTGTATCATGGAAGGCCATTTTTATGTTTGGTGAGGTTTGATACGGTTCTCAGAGAGTTCCATTTTTCACCGTTTGCACTGTATCTAGGTGTGAAAAAGTTGTATCGAGCCTTGAGGAGTCAGTTTTGGTGGCTTTCCCTGAAGTGTGTCAATGCAGAGTTTGTGTCTTGATGTTTGGTTTTCTAGAAGTTGAAGGCCGATCACTGTGTTCCTGGTGGTCTACAAAATACGTAAGATGTTCCTTATTGGATGTGGGAGGATATCTCAATGGAATATTTTATTGGTTGACCAGGTGCTCATGGGGGGAATGATAATATTTTAGTGGTAGTGAATCATTTCAAAAAATTAGTCCACATCATAGAGATCAAGGAGTTAGGCTCAGTGGATGTTTTTTTGAGGCAGTATTTGGAGGAAGTGGTTAGACATCAAAGAATCCCATAGATGATCATTTAAAATTGAGAACCTCATTTTACCTCCAGGGTGTGGAGAGGTCTACATGACACTTCTCATTCTCAGCTATTCATTATCACTTCATTTCATCCGTAGACAAACGACAAGACATAATGAACCATCTAGACTCTTGAAGGCATGTTGCAATCTTGTGTCCTAGATTTTGGAGGTTCTTGGATTAGGAACATACCCAAGGTGTAGTTCTATTGAAAAAATATTTTTCACTCCACCTTCAGTATGGAGCTATTTTAAACATTGTATGGACAAACTTTACATTATCTATAGTGTTAGGCTGGGGTTGGAGAGTCATCAATTCACGTACTAGAATTAGTGCAGGATATGACAAAGATAGTTCATGTGATTCATCTGACGATGATCTAGGGCAGGGTCGTCAGAAATCATATTATCTTGAAGGGAGGAGACCCTTAGAATTTTATTTTATGAATAATGTGATCCTGAATGTGACTCCCCATCCTGGGCAGGAATGGTTCGGTCATAGGAGTAAGCTTTCTCCCCGGTTTTCTAGAACATTCTGGTTTTCTCATTGTGTTGGATTTGTGGAATATCAGATATCACATCCCGTATATATGAGATATATACATGATGTTTTCAATGTATCACAGCTCTATCGTTATCTTCCTGACGACTCACACATAATCGATTGGAGCGAGATTGATATTAAAGTTGATGGAAACTTCAATGATTGGCCGATAGTGATCTAGGACCATAAGGAGAATGTGTTGTGTGGGCGTTCTATTCCATTGGATAATGTCTTTTGGAGACATGGTGGTGTCGAGGAGAGTACATTGGAGCGGGATTCCAAGATGTGTGTCCAGTACCCAAATATGTTTTTTGTTTTTCTTCTGAGTTTTTCTTTGATTCTTTAATTTCTATAACTTTGATTTGATTTTATTCCTGACAAGTTTGGATATATAATTTTTGTTCCCTTGTTCTCAGATATCAATGTTTTTTCCAGCATTCGAATAGCTCAGTGTGGTTTTCCCCAGATAGGTATCGTTCTAGGTGGTTGTCCGAACACCTCTTTTTTCTAGGTTGGTATTGAATTCATATCGATGAGAATGTCTTCAGAGGTATATAATGTAATGGCCTGAACCATTTCAGTCCATTACATTGGTTATGTCTACTTTTTTAGGTGTTCTGGGAAGTAAAGGGGACATATTCCACACACTTTTCCAAATTTCAAGTTCATAAACAGTGTTTCCAAAACAACAGACTTTCAACAAAAGTCTCTATTTCCTTTTCCAACTTTTGATTTCATGAACAGTGTTTCCAAACTAGTGAGGTTCTGACAGTAGCCTCTACTTCCTTTTCAATGTTAGGAGTTCATGAACAGTGTTTCGAGACCAGTGAGGTTCTAATAACATCCACTATTTCTTTTGCCAATTTTTTTCCCATGAACATAATTTCCTGACTAACAAGGTTCTAAAAGTAGCAATGTTTTTCCTTTTCAACATTTCATGATTTGGGTACAGTGTTTCCAACATCATACAGTTCCCCTAACACCTGTTGATGTTTCCTTTGACGTAAAATGCATTTGAAGCCTCATTTTAAGGTCCATTTGGATGATTCAAGGGCCATAACTCCTATATTAATTATAATAAGGCTCGGGATGCTTTTACATTGTCTAACCGTGTGGTTTAATGTTATCTGCTTTTAATGGAAAATCTAGTGTATCATAAACTGTTGCATTGTTAAATCTTCTAATGGGATGAGATAACTTACTCCCTTGATCTTCCAAATTGTTCTTTGGTGTGAGATCCTTGAACCTTTCATTCCTTTCCATCTGAGTCGTGTGGTCAAAACTTCCTCCATGGATTGGTTCCACTTGAATTTATTCTTTCTACAAGTACATCTTTGGTTTTTTGTGCAACCAACCAGTATCGATCAATCTTCGGTATAAGGTATGATTTAGCATCATTAATTTGGGATCATTTCTTCTGTTTCTCATTTCCCTTTTATAAAATCTGATATCCATGTTCAAAACGGACATTTCATGGGTGTTGGAAAGTGTGGTGGTGGTTGTCAATCCTCTGGTGGATGCAGTCATCCAAGAGATGTGATCATGATCTGATTTGTCAATCTGTTCAAAGAACATCATAAACCTATTATGGCAGAGGATTCATTGATTTTATTTTCTTTTACATGAAACAATATAGTTAACATGTTTTATCCCACTGTATCACAATGTAATTGACATATTACATATTTTAACTGGAAAAATAAATTGATATTTATCGTATGTTAATATATTTTTTTTCTAAATAGCATGATATATATCCTTTTGTTGTTTATATTTTCGTTCTTGATGGAAATAGGTAATGAATGTAATGTTATAATTAATTGATAATTGTTTTTCTATAGATAAATAGTCATGTAAATTAATCGTGCTTTTCTTGTTGTAATTTTATGTTAATCAAATTGATAAAGTAAGAATGTTTAATCAATTTTTGATAGCTTACTATTTAGGTTACCCATTATTGGAACATAAAAATTATAAATCCTTTAATTATAGATGGATTAATGAACTGGTAGTTTGATAAATAGATAATTACTCCTAGGGTTCCGAGTTTCCCTTTTTCTTGTTATGTCCAAGATCCTTATGCATGGAGTTGTGAAAGCTCATTGTGATTGATGGTTGTATGCCTTGTTTAAGAGAGAAGATCTCAATTGATATGGTGGTTTTTTCATACAGTTTGTGTTGTGATTTGTGTAGGAATGGTTGTTGTGATATATAGGGGTAGGGAGGCTTATTTTTTTGGATACAGTCGATGCCTAAAGTGTAAAGATGCATCGGGTTATGCATGTGGGTGTCGGGGATGGCACAAAGTATGATGAAACAAGTTTCATGTGAATGTTTGTATGCTTACTAATTCATGTTACTTTTTTATCTTCATTACCTTCCCCACAACCCAAGGGAGCTATTTTTCTTACCCTCCATCCAAAAATGGGTGAAGATGTGTGGGGTATGCCATTTGAATTCCATGCATAGCTTCCCGAGGGAGGATGTGTCTACAATATTTCCATAGGTGAAAAATACTCAACAAGTAGTTCACCTACTCATTGTGTTTATCTCTTTGTGTTTCATAGCATAGAATGTGTTTCTAGAAAGCCTAAGAATATGGGAATGTAATGCAGTTGATAAATGATTGAATAAATGATGTCACCCCATCGGGTTGAAGGTTATTGTGACACAATGCACAGGTTGTAATTAAAATGAACAATGGACCTTGGGTGTGATTCTAACGAATAATAATATGGAATTTTTCAATGGTTAATTAATGTTTATGGAATTAATGAACATAATGTGAAATTGATAAAAAGGGAAAGAAGGAATGTAATCAAAATCATTAAATGGTTGTGTGCGTATAGGATACCTAGTAATAGAAGTGGCATTCGAAAGTCTAAGAGACAATATCTGTAGTGGATTCTATGACTGGGTTATGCCCATAGTGTGGTTGTGAGCTATATAATATTCTGTACTTTTTGTGTTTCTATATGCTAATATACCTCATCAGTTAGGGAATCTAACACCCAGAGGATTCTAACCACTCGGGGGAGGGGGCAGTTTCCTAATGATTATAGTGGGAGGATATATGGATAACCACCCAATTTGACCCCGCTCTATATTTTTGTTAGTTGCTTGTGCTTATAAGAACATTAGTTAGTTTTACCCATATATTTGTGTAGAGGGATGTAATGGCTTGTTGTTATTAACAAAAATATATTCTGGATATAGTTCATATTGACTATTATAGCTGTAACGTGTAGAGGTTATCATGTCTTGAGGATCCATACTCATTTTATAGGATGTAATGGATTGATGTATAATTTTTGACGTATGAAACAAGTTATGCGAGTTGTGGTGGATCATATAAACTGAATGTTTAATTTTATTATGTGGACGTGGTGGTTTTGTTGCAATAGGTGCATGTTATGGTGCTTCACCAAGGTGTCTATGGGCAAGCCTTTTGGTGAGAGATGGATTGTGACGTTCGACGATGGGGAAAAGTGTAAAGCCAGGGGGGATGTAGTAGCAAGGTTCCCTTGATATTAATTATTATATTATATACACTTATATTCAATAATTGGTGAGAGTACTCATTGTGAGGTTGGGAACATAGTATATCATTTTAGGGGATGAGTTAGTTTCACTTGTAGTTCACTGTGCTTTGGCATGCTTTCATCACTTTTACATGACAGTCTCTAGGAAGGATCATATTGATTATACTATTATACAAAAACTATGTATTTATAAATTATTTATAAAGTTCACTTTAAGTAGGTTGGAGATAAAGTTATTTTCTACTAGCTTGTGGTTGTAGAAGTTGTTAATGCCTGTGGTTGCTGTTGTTTTTAAATTCCTTTAGTATATGTAGTTTTCCCCTTTCAGTTATAGTAGTTTTGCATGACATAACATATGTGTACATGGAATTTATTTTATTTTGTTGTCTGAGTTGGAGTAGGTTTGAATATTTCTTCTCTCTGTATTTCACATCGGTTCTCTTAGAGGGTAATTCCTCCCAATTGAGTGTTCACTATAACCTCGGAGCTAGTCGTCATCCTGGGGCCTACCAGAGACCGGTCTCGGGGGTCATTATCTATTTTATCACATTTCAAGACCTAGAGGGGTACACCTTTTATGGAGGGGGCCATGACATTCAATAATAGCCTAGTGGGAAGTGCTTCTATGTGAGTTTGCAGGCCCCCGATGGGATGCATTTATGTGTGAATTTATTGGCCCACTGTACAAGATGAGGAGGAGTACCTCAGGTAGACATGAATAGTGGGAAACACTTCTGTGTGAATTTGCAGGCCAACGATACGCACTGAGGGGGTGTACCTATGGAGTATAAGGTTAGTGGGAAGCACATCTGTGTGACTTTTCTAGAACAATGTACTCGATAGAGTGGGAGTTCTCCAATTGAGGATGTGTTCAATGATGTTACTGACTATACTTCTATAACTACATAAACAATGTACCAAAATTGAGATATCTTATGATTTATACATTTATTTTATGATTTATGTGTGGTAATCCCCTTTGGGGTGGGGGTCCAGACTGAATATTTTGTTACTCACCCAGCACAGGCTTTTCCTGCACGTGTTGTGTCGGGTGCATAAAGTCGGCGTTTTGACATATACATTGGTGGACCTAGAGCAAGATGTAATCAGGGGGATAGGAAAAACAGAATCTATGTTGGTGGACATGGTTTCCTAGAACCAGGAATGGCATAGTAGGATCAAGTAGATGTCAAATTTTATTTCGGCTACCATTTTCTTCACTAATATCATGATGAGGTGGGGTTTTCCACAGATTTTCATCAGAGTTTCCTATTTGTACATTTCTATTATAATTATCTTTTTTGGATTTGTATTTTATACCTTTTATACTTGTTTTACTTAAATATATCATTGTATTAATGATACATGTTCCATTTTTTTGTGTGTGGTACTTGGTTGGGGGTGTGCGTGCATATTGGTACATAGGCAAATGCCTCCCACTTGTAGGTTGATTCCATCGGTGCGATTCGCCATCCCCTGGCATTTGAGACGTGTGCATGGGTTAGTCGCTGCATGGGCCCTAGGGGACGGGTCTTTAAAAAGTGGAAGTAGAGGGAGTTTGGTCCTACCATAATGACCAAGATTCTATTTTTTTTAGGGAAACATTGTTTTGTTTTGCGAGTTCGACTTCTAGATTCGGGGAGTCCAGTGTCGGAGTAGTGGCCAATGGATCCATACACCAAGACCTTAAATGCTACGTTTTGTCTCTATACATGAAAAAAATTGATGGATAGGTGTCTCCTTATATTATTTTCAATAAATATAATCTCACATGGCACAAATTTCATAGAATGGTACATCTTAATATATCTCATGATTCCTCCACATGGACAACCAGCTAGGATAATGATACGAGGTTAAGGGGATAACCTTCCTTGAAACATGGCATCCGTTCAGGGACCCATTCTAAAGATGGCCCTACCAGGTGGGGAACTAGTTCTACCATGACCCTAAGGTCATCATCTACATCTGGCAGTTCTGGCAAAGTACATGAGTAGAATTTATGCCCTGCAAGAATTTGAGAGACAGAGACCTCCCTTGTTTAAGGGAGAGTCAGATCCTTAGGTTGATGAGGACTAGATATAGGTAGTGACGAGGGTCTTCCATTTAGTGAGGACACCACCTTTCTAGATATATATATTCTATTTGAGCCTTATACTATTCTCAGTAAGGATTTGGTGGAGATTTCCCACACAGATTCACAATGAGGTGACCCTCACCTATGTAGAATTCAAGAGGCTTTTCTTGGAAGTGTTTATTCTTACATCTAAGTCATATGCAAGCATTCAGGAGCTAATTCACTTGTGTAAGGGTAGAATGATGGTGGATGAGTACTCATTTTGGTTCACTTTGCATTCTCTATACTCTAAATACATGGTATGAGACCCTTTATTTAGGGCTCGATCCTAATAAAATAGACTAATGAAGAAGATCGTGGAATCAGTGTTGTTTTTCAGCATCCCTTATCAGTTTGGGATGATAGACCCATCCCTTATAATAGAGATCTTTTTGGTTGTCAAATCACACATTTCTAGAGCTACCAGTAGACCCCATTTGTTGACATATTCTGCAGCAAGAAGACAATAGATGTGAAGGGACCAATCATGCTAGGTGTTTTAGAGGTTGTCCCCTTGAGTCATGGTTAGCATTGTAGGGATCCCAAATTACATAGAATCAATCAGAAGTAGTTTTATCAAGGAGGTCTATTGCTTGGCGGATATTGTAGGGGAGTTTCCAGATCAGTAGGTGGTGGGTGACCGTTTGAGGTGATACCGACACCAGCACGAGGTGGTCTACCCCAACCTCATGAAGCATGATGATATTGGTGAGCATTTCATTAGCCAACAGAGGGTTATGACCACACAACACTAGAGAAGATCTGAAGTGAGATATGTGTCTACTCCACCCTAGCTATTTTTATTATAGACACATGTTAAAATCACTGCTTTTTTTCCAGATCTAATGTTCAAAGCTAAGTGATTCGGGTGGAGCCATTATCTCAATCCTTATGCCTATAGAAACTTAAATGCGGTTATTTGATTACTAAACACTTGTTCTGATAGTTCAATCTTACTCTAGGAGGTGAGAGTTTCAACTGGGATCTCATTGTAGCGGTGTTGAGGACTTATGACGTTATCTTGGGTGTTGACTGGTTATCCATAGTCCATGCTCAATTTGACTGTATTTGGAGTACATCGTAGTGTGTACATAGATATTGACCTAGTATTTCCTTCAATAGTGACAGGGAAACCATTGCAGCTCAATAATTTATTTCATGGAGTTTGGTGCAACCGATCACTCACTAGTTGGCTAGTCTCACCATAGGTACAATGGATGAGAGGATTCCATGATTTAATATAGATGTGTATGAGTACGAGGATGTTTTTACTAAGGATGAACCTGAATGACCTCCTAATAGGGAGGTAGAATTTGGAATAGACCTATACCCCAATATGTCACTAAAATCCATACTGGCATATCAGATGTCTCTCACGAAGTTTCGCGAGCATAGGGAACAACTAGAGTACATATAAGAGAAGGGATTCGTAAGGCCTAGTGTTTCACTATGGGAAGCCCTTGTCATTTTTTCAAAGAAGGCATATGGGTGTTTAAGGATTTGTGTGTTCATCCAAGGCCTATACCAGGAGTTAGTGAAGAACATGTATCCACTACTGAGAATCGATGATCTCTTCCACCAGCTAATGGGGAAAAGTGGTTCTCAAAGACATTCCTTATATCAGGCAATCACCATATATGGATATGGGAAGATGATGTACAAAAGATAGCCTTTAGGTGTCGGTACGGCCACTATGTATTCCTGTTGATGCCTTTCGGCATGAAAAACACCCCAAAATTTTCAAGAGACTCATAAATAGGATCATCTAGTCATACTTTGACTTGTTTATTGTTGCCATCATTTAGGACATCTTGGTGTAATCGGCTTCAGAAGAGGATCACAATACACACCTATAGATAGTAGGGGATACAATCCTAGAGCACTATCAATATGGGAAGATCCTGAAGTGTCTGTTTTGGATTTGGGAAGTCCTCTTTCTTGGACATATAATATCTGAGACTATAGATGTAGTGGATCTAACAAAGATAGAGGAAGTTCTTGATTGGGAGCTTCCTAGTAGCGTGACTGAGGTGCAGAGCTTCATGGGGTTGGTTGGACGCTATCAATGGTTCATGCCTTACTTTTCCAGAGTATTCAAACCATTATCATCTTTCACAAAAAATGGGCATCCCATATTGTGGATGGAGAAATGTAATTAGTGTTTCTAAGTGACGAGGAAGAGACTTACTAGTGACTCCATTTTGAGAGAACCAATGGTGGTCGTTTGGTATAAATTTTACTAAGAAACATCTAATACATGACTGGGATGTGTCTTCATGTAGGAGTGAGTAGTGATTTCCTAAGTCTCATGATAGTTTAGAAACCATGAGAAGAAATATGCGACCCATGACCAAGAGTTGGTAGTTGTTGTATTTTCCATTAAGATGGTGCAACAGTAATAGATAGGTGAATGAATGACGATTTTATTTGACCACAAGAGTCTTAAGTATATCTTCTCCTAGAAGGACATGAACCTATGACAATGGTGATGGCTAGATTTCCTCCATGATTATGACTTTTAGATAGTATATACTCATAGAAAAGGGAACATGGTGGTAGAAATGCTCATTAGGAGGACCGGTTTACAGCTATTGAGTGAGTTGATGGAGCAGTTGGTCGAGATGCCAATATGGTTCGTGGATGATGGTGGGAATTCATAAATTCAGTTGATGACAATTTCTCTCTCACTCTTATAGTGATTTGGGTAGGAAAAACTGGTGTATATTGACTACAAGTCCAAAGATTCCATTTATCCTCAAGATGAGCTCTTAATGTATTTTCCATTTGTCGAGATAATATAATTTTTTATAGGGTGCACCGTAATGATAGTGGTTTTGTGGGAGGAGATGTTGAGGGACTTCCATACATCACCCTTGGTGGTACATCCAAGAGTGGAGAAGATGTTCCAGGATCTCCAAATATAGTACTGGTGGCTCGGGATGATGAAATTAGTGGATGAGTTCGTTTCATGATGCCTCACTTGTCAGTAGGTGAAATCTAAGAATGAGGTTCTAGTAGGCTTGGAGTATCCACTTGAGGTACCTAAGGGAAAATGGTATAGTAACTTGAAGAACTCTATGACAGTGTTACCATTTACATCTTGGGACCATGAATCTATCTGGGTGATTATTGGATGACTCATCATGTTGGCTCACAACATACACATATTAGAGCAGGGACCGATAGAGGGTCTTAGACACCACTATATCCAAAAACAATGTGGCTTCATAGGGTTCCTTCAAATATCATCTCAGACCATGATTCTTGATTTACATCCTCAATATGGAGGGGATTGCATGAGGAACTCATGACGTAGTTTCACTTGAGGAAAACATTTCATTCCTAGATGGATAGTCAGATTGAGCAAACCATACAAAATATAGAGGTCATGCTACATGCTTGAATCCTAGATTTTGGTTGTAGTTAGGAGGACCACCTTCTAGTGGTCATGTATTCATACAAAAACAGTTATCACTCCACCATTGGAATGGGACCATTCGAGGCCTTGTACGGGCATACTTGCATATCACCCATATACTGGACTGACCAAGGGGAGTTGGCACTTTTGGGTCTGGAGTTGGTACGAGATACCACTGAGTAAGTGAAGATCATCTCGAAGTGTATGAGGACTGTAAAGAGATGTCAGTAGTCTTATCCCGATAGGAGACAGAGACCCTTTGAGTTTGAAGAGGTTTATCCTGTATTCCTTTAGACCACAACCCGATGAGGATTTTAGAGATTTGACAAGGCCAAAAAGATATCTTTTATGATTATCATTCATTTTCATTTCCTAAGTAGATTTAGTGAGGGGGTGTACCACTTAGATCTTCTCCATAGATGAACAAGGTTGATGATGTTTTCCACATGTCGCTGATGAGGAGGTACATGCAAGATCCATCACATATCTCTGACTAGGTTTAAAATGACATTGAAGATGTGGAGATGTTTGCAGAGATCCTGATGGAGATAGAGGATTGATAGGAGTGGGTCCTATGTGGGTTGTTGATTACTACAACGTATGTTTGGTGGTAGCAAGGGAATCTATAGGAGATAAAATGGGAGTGAGAGGCTCAGATTTTGGCTCAATACCACTATATGATTGATTTGTTTTTTTTGGTGTTCGGGGATATAAATACATTTTCTGGGGAGTATGTAATGTCTCAAAAATTATGTGTATGTTTTTTTAATTATATGGAATTATTATAAGACCACAAACTTTGATGGCATGTTATTATGAGGCCTCGTGATCCCGTAATAGAATTGAATCCTTTTTAAGTATGATTATGTAAATCTGTAAGTAGGGTTTCTAACATTTGAACTAGTACTCAGATCGAAATTGTGAGGACAACACTGATTTCAGAATGTCATGATTTTTCTATAAAGCACTAAACATCATCTGGAAAGGTCCAAAAAGAAAACTTAATTTTCAAACATTTTAGAAAATAATAAAATAATGTTACAAAGTTATTTTATTTTATTTTCTCATCATTTCATCAACAGACGATGCCACTGTATTGAATTGACAAGGTGTATTGATGAGTCTCATTAATGGATCTTTAACTCATAGTGTAATGATGTTATTTCAAAAATGAAATAGCGTAACAATGTGGAATCGCAGCGTAATAGAAACTATGTGACATATCTTCCTTTTATTATGGTTGACGTGTTGGAGGAATGGGGAATTAAAATGTAAAGATTATTTAAAAACCCCCCGATGTACATTCACTCCAACGAAGAATGAAAAACATATACAAACATCAATCATATTTGAAACACCTCGATGAATGAGGTTTGATGCAACAAACAACATTGACGTCTTGAAACCTCGAGTAAAACATGATCCCGAAACGAAAATCAAAGAGGTAGTGGATGTTTTTTTTCAATCTTTTCTAGAAAGGGCAAATGCGGATCAACCTAAAAATAGGTTGATCCTCGAATTGTGTGTTTAAGCGGGAGGGTAAAATTATTTGGGGAATTATCTATCTGAGATTAGTTTATATTATGTTAGGATTAATCAACTCCCTTTAGCCTCCCCGATTTTAAATCCTCTAAAGCGGAAGTCGAGGGCTAACACAAAAAATTCTTTGGAACCATCTGCATGTTCTCTCCTTGTGATCTATATGGCCAAAATGGTGGAAAGGAGCATCTAAGGCAATGGTGTTGATAGAGGTTCTCGATAGGCCCCTATGCGAAGAAGGATAATAAAATGGTCTACTAGAGCAACTCTGGTGGCCCGTGGATGGTTCCACTAGCACAACACCACTGGCACAGCACCATCGACACAGCGGCGTTCAGCCCATGCATTTCATGTGGAGGTGGTTGTGACAATCAGTGTTGTGATAGAGGAGACAGTCGGCCCTGGATGGCTGTGATAGAGAAAGGTGGAACGCCTATCAGCGTTCCTCAGTGGCAGGAGGTAGTGGTATTTGCAGTGGGACGTGGCCCAAGGAGTGAGCCCCGTGGAGGGGTGGCCTGCGTCCAGGCCACATAGAGATACTGGTATTGTGGTCGCTCGACTGCAGCATGGGGGAGGCCCTACGGTGTCTTGCTGGGCATCAGGGTACCAGATGCGGCCAGATGCCACATCCCGGAAAGGTGTGTTCTCATCCGCTAGAGGCCACGACAGCTGCGTGGTGACACAACACCAGGCGATCACCTCATCCAGCGGTGGCCCATGACATCCCGTAAGGAAGAATGGATATATATGTTGCTGAAATCCATGTCTCAGCCAGGTGCACCAATGGTCCTCCTCTGGTGGATTAGACCAATGTTGGCTGGCCAAGCCCCCATCAAGCAGGCCAGGCCGGTCCCACGACCCAGCAAGCCTGTCTCACACCCAATAGGTCAGAACCACAGTCTTGTATTCCAATACCTCATCTAGTATCCCTAACCCCTTCCATCATCACAGAATCATTCCCTTCAATCCAGGCTAGATGAGATCAGGATGCCCGAATACTCGGAGGGCTGGAAGCTCAGCCAAACTGAGCTGGGTCGAGTGAAGCACTTTAGGCCTAGAACACTAACTAGGAAATATTGGACATACCCAGAACCTAACTGGGTCACGTCAAGTTAGTTTAATTAATCCACGATTTGTGGTAACCCCCAGCCGGGTTGGTCTGACTGGGTCGGACTGGGCCTAGAGGCAACCGACCCCCTATATACTGAAACGCTTGTATCATGCCAAAAATGCATCTGATTGATGAGATGTTTATGGTTTTTGGACCCTCTTGATGAGTGTGATCATTTTATATACCTTGAGGAGGCTTTAATGGAAGTTGAGATTTTATCAATGGCATGAAGAGCCGTTCTCCCAGGCATGCTACGTATGGAACCATGCAGTTGGATGACACATGAAGATTGTTAAATTACGAATCTATGATACTCGAATATGGTCTAGTGGGAATCACTTATGTGGGACATTAGAGCACCATGGTAGGAAGCAACTCTATGTGAACTGGAAGTACCACATTATTTGACGATGAGGAGTACCTCAATTGTCCAAGAATAGTGGGAAGCACTTCTGTGTGACATTACAGGCCCATGGCATGTGATGAGAAGGTGAACCTATTCAGTCCATCGATAGTGGGAATTACATATGTGTTAAATGGAAGACCCAATTTACTCTATATTGGAGGACTTCTCTAGTAGCCAAGTTGTTCGATGATGTGACTGATGATTCTTTTATCACTACCCAAAAAATATTCCATGTGTTAGTGGTCTTGTGCTTCATGATTTACTTTGAGTATTTCTAGGTGGTTTTCATAATTTTTAGGTCTATACAGAGTATATTGTTACTCCCCCATAAATGAGATTATCCCGAATGTGTTGTGTCTGGTGAAAATGATCAAAATTTCGATGATGACATTGGTGGACCAGGACCTACAGGTGCTTAGTGAGACAGGACTGATAGATGCCACGGTGAAGGACTTGGTGTCCTAGGACTAGGTGGGGCATATTAGTACTGGGTGGAAATTATGTATAACTTGGGATTATTGTATTTTTACTACTCTCATGATTAGATGGGGTTATAGTTGGATGATCATCATAGATTCCTATTTGTAGTTTGTTGTTTTTAGTTCATCTCATGGGATTGTATTCTATCCCACTTATAGTAGTTGTACTTGTACTCTACTTTTTTGTTGACCCATATTCCCTTTTCATTGTGTGGTACTTTGTTGTGTGTGTCTATAAAAATAGGTACTAAAGAAAATGCCTCCCTCTTGAAGGTCGATGCCTTTAGTGCTAGTCACCAACCCCTAGCCTTCAGGAGGTGGGATTGGGGTAGTCACAAAACATGCCCTTGGGGATGGGTCGTGACATATATTGTGATATTGGAATTCATCTATCGTCATCCATATATATGAATGAAATAGGAAATGAATCATTCATCATTTCATAAAAATTCCTATAAAAAATATTTAGTTTCCCTATACACATCATTGATAACTAATAGGAATAATGCAGGTTTCAAATAATTTCCCTATGGAATCACAATAAAAAAATATTCCTAATAATAACAAGACAACCCACTATAAAATATATTTGAATCAAAAGATATCTTCTACCATTAATGTAAAATTCATTTCAATTAACTTGATGATGAATATGGTATAAATATTGTATAGATATATAATAATATATTATTGTTATGAATTTATTGTAGTTAGTTATCATGTGTGTTCATGTTTAACGCACTTCAATAATAAAAATAGAAACCATTTTATTGACAAAGATAATGAAATGGATGAAATATCATGCATATTGCATATCATTATTTTGAATGTCAATGATAGTGACACATACACTCGTATATATATATATATATATATTACATCATCCATTTAGAGAATGATATTGGACATTAATATTTAAAAATATTCCATGATAAATCATGAGTTATTTCAAAAGGAAAAGGCATATAATAAAATTTATTTTTATTAGTATTTTAAAACCAACATTTGAAATAAGAAATTTCATTTATCATTGAAAAGAATGTAAATATATATTTATTAAAAACTAAAATGAGAAAATATTATTTTTAAAAACAATATATCATAATTTTAAGGTTTTATATAAAATGACAGAGGATGTTAATGTAATTACAGAAGGAAAAATTAAAATGAAATTATTTTCAAAATTTCACAAAATTTACCCAAACAAAAAACATTAAAATGAATTTAAAAATAAATTAATAATGTAAAATAGTATAAATATAATTAATATATATTTTATTCATGTAAATCAAATATAACAAAAGATTTAAATGAATATAGAAAAAAACAATTAGTGGTTCCCAACTAAAAATAGATGGTTTGTAAGGTTTCCATAAGACATGTAAATATTGATCTGAGGGGAAAACCAAAGATATTAGATTGGTAAACCCCAATTAAAGACCATAGAATAATAAAATTAAATGTTCATTAGAGAGAGAAGTATAAATATTTTTTGTATGGACTATCATTCAATGTAAATCATTATTCCAAAATGAGATTTATGATTTAACTCTCACCAAATTTGTGACATGATAATCAATCAATATTATAAAGAATATTAATTTATAAAGAGTAAAATTACATGAAATATGTTATATTTAATTCTTTAATGAAATAGGATACTTAATAAACAATACAACTAAAATAATTTTATATAAAAACAAAAAAATTTCTATAAATTATATTTTATTCAATAACAATTATAAACCAAAAAAATAATCAAACACCTTGAATAATATAATTTTAAATGAAACATTAAATAAAAATAAAAATAATATAAATGTAATATATAATGTTAATTTTCAATTAGAAAAAACATTCCTCATAATAAATGGTGTACTCTAGGAAATATTTCTCAAGGATGAAATTTTTATATTAGTATCTCTTACCTTGCTTCCCTACATAAGATAATTCACACTAAAATAATGAATATCAAAAATATTTATCTTAAAAATAAATTTATAAAACATATTAATATTCAAAAATAATATAAACATCAATAATATTCATTCATTTAATGGATATTAATTATTTATTATCTTCTATATACATTAATGTGATTAATATTCCTCATTTTAAACTAGTTACAAAATAATAATTTCATTACTAAATGTTCCTATAGTGTCATTCTGTGATTGATACTAATATATATTTTTTTTGGGGTTTTATAAATAATTATAATTTTATTATATTATTAAATTTTTGATCTTGTAATTATTCTTATAGACGAAATTTTCAATAAACATATTTTGAGGATTTTTAATAGAAGAATAGTGATATATCGATTATGGAATTTAATATTTTTTACGTAATTGATGAAAAAATCATACTTATATCATATTTTTATATTATTATGTTCTCCATTTTATCGATGTTATTATTTAATTTAACCACTAAAATATGTTATAAGAGACACATAATCATTAACATACCATATTTACTAGATGATTACGATTATAGATGTTGTTTTTTGGGAATAAAATAATTATTATTACGTCAATGAGATATTATTTTGATAATATAAAAAATTTCAATAATATTTGAATAAATGTTAGTAAATAATAATGAAACATGTAGTGAAATGTGATATTACACTATATGGAGGCGATATTCATCAAATACGACTTTTAATGCTTCCATTTCTCATTGAAAACTTAGGAAATATGATAAATTATTATTTTAGTCAACACTAACATTATAATTTCATTTTTTAAGATATATAATTTATTTTTATTTTATATATTTCAAAACAAAAAGTCAAATAAATAATGATGTGCTAAAATTTAGGATAAGGTCATTCCATTTAAAAACTCATTGGAAATTATGTAAGTCAGATAATTTGTTATAACAAAAAGAATAATGCTGTGAAATAAGATTTATTAGGAGTTAATAAAGGTATATTTATATATGAAACCAAATTTTTATTTTGGTCATGAAAGGGTATTGAGAGTATCCTTTTATAAATGATTAAAATTTAAATTTTGAAGGATTAACAAAAAATATATAAATAGATCATATGATTCCCATGTCTTACAAACACTAAAATAAAGATTAATAGAATATGGAATGTGATAAAGTCTATAAACAATTGAACAATAATTTTCTTA
Organism: Viscum album; assembly: GCA_963277665.1. NCBI lineage: Eukaryota > Viridiplantae > Streptophyta > Magnoliopsida > Santalales > Viscaceae > Viscum > Viscum album. The sequence goes on along the minus strand of OY728146.1, from coordinate 1,208,141,299 downwards.
CAAGTTATAAACATGCTTCAATGACCTTTACTCATGTAATTTTCAGTATTAACATTTTTCATTTTAATATGGTAAAAAAATTTTAGAAAAGTAATTTATATTTTATAACAAAAATTTAAATGGTTGTTATTAGAAAATTTGGAACCACTAATTAGAAAAAATATCCACTTATACAAATTGTTATTTATATTTTTTTTCAATAAAATAAATTTTAACATTAGTACATGTTATGAGTGAAAATATTTTTTATATAAAATAAATTTTTAATAAAAAAGAATATTTAGGGTAAATTATATATTTTAATGAAATTTATTATATAAATATTCTTGACACAAAAAAAAATTTGTAGTTGAATTCAATGTAGAAAAATATTATAAATAATTTATATTTTTTAAAAAAAAGACACAAATGATGTTTTTATTTGAAAATATTTATTGAATTCATAAACAGATAAAATTGTGTTTGGGGAAATCTATTTTATTACAACATAAATTCGTAAATTTTCAATTAAAATATTTTATAAAATTTCCTATATTTTTTATTTCATGATTGATGAACCAAATTAATAGTTTTGTTAAAAAAATATATTGATTACTATTCACGTAAAATCAAAATATAAAAGATTAATAATTTAATCGACAAGTTTAACTATACAAAATCTGGTTTAATGAAATTGTTTCATATCTATTATAAATATAAATATTTTAAATATACGATTAAAAATATTATAACAAAATGTTTTATCATATTTATCATTAATATTCTTTCAATTTAGTTTCTCAATAACATAAAAAAAATTATGAGGTTGAACTATAAAATCATATAAATTTTCTATCCCTTTACATATGAAATTTTATTTGATCAAATTCCTTATAATTTCTAAAATTAATTTTTTAGCATATAATTTCATGATAATGGTAATTTAATATGTCATTTAACTTTTTGGTTTGTTGTAGTGTCTAAAGAATTCAACCAATGATTGTATAAATTTAACGGGTATAGAATCTATTATCCTTAAAATATAGTAACTCTAGATTTATTAACTAAGAAGATCATTCCTCTTATTCAGATTATGATATTATAATCATAGAGGGCACTAGATGTGAATTTTTTCTAAATATTCACAATATGATATCTTATTCTTTCACAGTCATGCTTATTTATATGTCAAACATCTCGATATCATATTTGATTCTGATTAATACATAGACATGTGGATTCATGATACCCTAATAAAAATTCCTCTAGTGGTGTCTACAGTCATGTTAGACTTCTCTCAGTTGTCGTGAATGATTTCAATGGTTCATATTTTACTAATAATTAAAACTATTATTTGTTCTTTTATCATTTCATTTTATATTACAATGAATACATCACATGTTTCATGAATATATTATGGTTTTAGATGAGAGAACCACTATTTAGGGTGGCTACCAGAGTTTTATTATTCACCCATGTTTGTGTAGCTCAGTGTCTCTACAAACATTATGATTTCAGTTAGTATGTGAATAAGATATAATTTATGGAGTGGTATCACATCATATCAATAAAAATTAGGGACTCCCATTTTAATTCATATGATTGAGTTAGAGAAGTCCGACCATTGTATATACTTTGTAGGAGGATTGTCTAGGATTTTATGCTTATATTTTTTATATGGATTTTAACACTTAATTATTTTTTGTATGTTGTATGTTCAGTTATAAATTAATGTCACTATGTTTTTATCCAGATTTGATATTTTTTTATTTCATAATTATTGAATCATGATGTTTAATTTTATTTATTATGTTTACAATATTATTTATAATTTTATAATTTTTTGGATTTTATATTCAATTATCATAGTCTAATCTGACATAATAATCTGTAACCATAACATTTTTCACTCATTATCCCATATATGACATATTGTAATGTATTGTGTGGGTTGTTTGATGATTTTCCCCATGCCAGTTTGAGTGATATGGAACTTTGACCTTGGCCAGTTCAAATGTAAATTCAATAATTGAAAACATATCTTATTGTATTGATAAATTCAACACTATCATTATAGGTACTTTTGATAAATTATGATGGATTATTTACTGTTGTATCGTCAATTCAATTTGCAACAGAAATTCTAAGTTACAATGGTTCCATGATTGAAATTGATTTTATCTTTTTTCCATGTTGTATGCTTTCCCTATGGGTGATTCTCATGATAACGTTGATTTATTCACTTTTGAATTATAAAATTGTGTCAAATGGATATATAGAGGGAGTAATGTTTTGATGAGTCATTATATGAAAATAGTAATAAAAAATTTATTCTTATATATGTGTGAGTTTACATATAATTGTGATTTCATTAATTACTATTTTAGTAATAATCTAAATTACATTATTTCATATATGTTTTCTATGTACTTATGGAAATATAAATATCATTTATTTGATTATGAAGATATCGTATATGGATAATTTGGTGATAGGACCATTAACAATGTATATTCAATCCCTTTATTATTGGTTATGTGGGGAGTCTAGTGAATCATTATGGGAATTAGCTTCCCTGTATGAAATTTATAAATGAATGTTTACATGAATAATATTGTATATCTATCTATATTTTAAAAAAGGATATGTTTTTCCAAAAATATTTTGTGGTTAAAAATCGTGTATCCTTTATATTTTGATATAGAGAATTTGGTGATATCATAGTTTTAGTGATTTCTTTATAGGTAGGAATCGTTTATACCTAGAATAATGGTTTCTATTTGGGAATCTAGAGGATAATTTGTATCATGGTTTGGTACTTCTGATTCTATAACAATTTTCATGAGGAAGGTGGTCAGGTTGTTTTTTATTTTCATTATGGGGATAATCATTTGTAAAATGTGATCACAAAGGGTTTTCTTATTTACTAGAAAATTTTTTAGTTTTTATTATCAATAGTGTTTTAAATAAAATAATCCTGAACTATTTTAACATCTTTTATGTGACTATGATTCATGTTATGTCTTCAAATAATAATTTAATATGAATTTTTCATGTTCACGTGTGATATATTAGGTTAGTTCACTATGATTTGTGAAATAGAATCCATATGGAACAGATTTAATATTTTTGTGGGTGTTTTAGTAATAATTTTATTCTGCATTTTTGGGTATATTAAACATCAATCCTATTGTATTATCCACATGAGGTGGTTAATGTTCTAGATTGGTTCTTGGGTTTGATGAAGTTTTCCACACATGGTTATAATGATTGATAATTAAAAGAGAATGGTCTATAGTGTTTGGGGTTATGTTTTAGTGTGATGATAAAAATACTACAATGGGAGAAAGTTTATCATCCATAATAGATAATTGAAAATTAAATTGGATGAATTTTGGGTGCTATAAAACTATTAGGTGTATAGTTGAGTTGGAATTAGATATGTTTATGTTTATGTTACTGATGAAAACTTCTTGGAATTAAAAGATCCTATAGGGAATGTAGAGTTATTATTACAAAGTTATGATGACCCACATAATCATGTGTTGATAAAATAATGAGTATTTTAAAATTATATTTTGTGGTGGTTTTATGGTTGAAAAAATATATTGTCCATTATTATTCTTTCAATGAAATTCCATGAAAATAATATTAGCCTATAAATATAGTGGTTATAATAGGAAAAATTTTCTTGATGAATTACAATCCATTGTAACTTTCATGGAATATTTAATATTTTAATTGTTAAATAATATTTATTAGAAAATGATCATTTGGACATATTTTTGAAAGGAATCATGAACTGAGATTAAAAATATTCAATTTACATTGGAATGTAGTGGTTGATCATTTTTTATTCATGATGTTACATCATGCACCATTCCCCAAACTGGTATCCTATATATATTCATTGTAATTTTCATTATCTCAGTTTTTCAGAATTTAATTTATGAATCCCCTTTGAAATAATTTTTAATGGTTTCCTCTCCCCCTAATGGTTGGATATAAACAGAGTGATAATGTTGGGGATTTCAATTTGGAAATGATGTTAGGAATATTGGTTGTGCATCGATCATTGTGCTGTAATGGCATCGTAATGACTTGATCCAAAATATTCTTGGTTTTACCCCCATTATAGTAAAAAAATTCTTCTAATTATCTGCTAATTGATTAACATATAAATATATTTATTACTATATATATGTTCCATAAGTTTGATGATATTCCCTTTGGTTCTTTTGGAGTTTCAATACTCATGGGGTGTATGGTGGGAATTCCCTACTTTTAATCTAGTTTACACAATTTAGAGATAAAAGAAAGAACATTAATTTTTCATTCATTATTTTTCATATAATATTAATGTCATAAGACATTATTGTTTGGTATATTTAATTTAGGGTGACATAGTGTGTGGTTTAGTTATTCATTTGAAGAAACGTATAGGTATACATGGTTGTGTCATAATTACAAAGGTATCCTATGAGATGCACATTTCCATTTTCCAAGTAGTATAGTTGGCCAATTCATATATATTTTACAAGCATGGGGTAATTGATAAGTACACATTTTGATTTCAAAAACATGTTGGGTTAGTAAACATTGGGTTATTCCAAAAATATATAAAAATTTATATATTTTATAAAAAGAAGGATGGATTATTTACGATAGATTTTTTATACTATCGGTACATACATTACAGTCCCTCATTTAGGGAGATTCCTTGGTTATTCAACATTGATTCGGAATTGGGAATGTGATTGGCCTATACTATGTATTTTTTGATGTAGAAAATAATCATGGAGAGGCTATCTAGATATTGTTTTGGGTTTTGTTTTTTAATTAGAATGTTTTACGTATGTTTTTAATTAATAATATTAATATATGTTAGGATGTGCAATGTGTAGACCATGTGACTGTCACGATCATATAGGTTTTATTGTTTTAATGACCAATATTGTGTTGTATTTGGTTATTTATAGTGGATAAAAATAGGTTGGATCAAGAGTAATCTAGGATCAGCAACTAGTAAGTTGCATGGGTATTATTTTTCTTAAAACCTCTATATTCATGTACAAATATAGGTTTTCATGTCTTCATATTTTACATATAGTATTTATTGATATGGTTTGTAGGGACTATAAGGGATAAAATTATAGGATATATGGTGAACATGTATGTGTTTAATAGAGGATTCATCATATGAGTTTCATAGATTGGAATTGGCATGTGATTTGGGATAGAAGGAATCTAAGGTATTTTTTGGTGACTTATTTTATACATCATGACTAATTTTGTGATAAGATCTTTTTTGGTGACGTTAAATCGTAATAACCATTCGACATATCATTTTTTAATCTATTTTGGTTGTGGAGATGGTGATGGTTTCTTGGAAGGGATGACCTTTGTTTTACTGGAAGGTATTATTGATTATTTTTATCATTTATAATGGTATTAGAGAAGAGACCGTCAGAAAATTATGGGATCTAGTGTTTCCCTAGAGATACAATTAATATTCTCCTAAATATAAAAAAAAATCAGTGGGGCATGGGAGGTAATAGATGGTTTTGATGAGCGAAAATCCCCCCTAATGGTTAGTAACAGATTTAGATAAGTGTTTAGTGACTTCACTTTTTATAGAAATCGTCAATTGGGTTTTTTATTTCTAGAGATGCATGATCATTATCCTTAAATTTTTTGATAGACTATTATTCCACTTAGGAATATTATGATCCTCTATGACCTAATAGAAATTCCATGTGATATGGTTCCTAGTGATCCACCAGTTATATGCTCCATAAATCGGAATAGAATGAGAGAATATTTTATTAGAGTGACTGGTAAGATCATAGGGATCATGATTTTAAATAATTTATATGAATTTAATTATTTTTGTTGATTTTATTGTTCTTTAATTGGGATATATCATGTATTCCATTAACATGATGGGATAAAAAAAATTCAAACTAAATTTTGTAGTGGGAAACTATGATTTATGTGTCTACCAATATAAATGATACATCATATGTGTATATATCATATTTATGGTTTTAGTTTTGGAATATGACATAAATGATAGAATAGTGGACACAAATTTTATTTTTGACTAGGACGACACATGTGTTGAATGAAGAATTAGCTGGATCTATTAGATTTTTTAGGAATCTAGTTATGAGGTTTGATTGAGTGTGTGAGGTATACCATCATTATACTTTTTCTTTGTTTTATTTTTATGTATATGTTTCCAGCATAATAAGTTATTCCTATTTGTATATTTTATAAAATCATCGGTTTGGTTTTTCATTTCTTCATTATAGAATTTTTCTATTTCATTTATTTGTTTTATACTCTAATTATTATAGTTTTGTAGATGTCTCTTTTATTTTCATGTGTATTAAAATATTTTCTAAATGCATAGTTCCTAGAAATATCATTTGGAGGCCCTTTCCACTTGTTATAAGCATCTAGCATACATGGAGTTATTCATGAGACCCTTTCATTTCAATGTATCAGTGATGGTTTCGGCTGACTGGGGCACGTTGAATACATCAAAATAACTAAAAAAACATTCATTCTGTTATTATTTCAATAATATTTTGAGACATTATTTCCATTGCATGAAATTTACATGGCTATAAATATTAAAAATTTAATCCCTCAAATACTAGAAAATATATTAGGTCCAATTCTTGAAAAGGTATAATATAATTTAATATATGAAAAATATAGGATATTAATGTTGTTTTGTTAAAATAATTCACATCGTATAACATTTCTCCCATAAAAGTTTTCTAATATCACATTAAAAAAATGTAAATTTGAATACAAATAAATTCAATTAACAAAACACTTTATAAAGGCATAATTACATCATAAACCTAAATTAATAATTTTTTATTTACATTAAAATCCCTAATATAATCTCAATGAATAAATAATTGAATGATCCCAGCATAGCATATAATTAATAGTTATGTTCAATAAATAAAATTTAGAGTATAGCTAGATTAGAGGTTCCCTATAATGATTTTAAATCATCAGATAATTAAATAAGTACAATATATTTATTTAATGAAATACATAGATTATCTAAATAATGAATCTCCATATACTACATAATGATTCTAAAAATAAAGAATTAATTATCTAATTATGGCATTTGTTTTAATAGAAACAAAAATTTGATGTAATTACAATTTAACAATGAATCAATCACATTTGTATCTCTCATAAAAAGTTATTTTTAATAGAAATAATATTATAATACTAAAAATATTCCTGGAAAAAATAAAAAATCCAAAAATATAAGAATAAAACAAAATAATAAAACTTAATAATTAATTAAAAAAATAAATATTTCATTATAAATAAAAATATTTCATAAATTAATAAAAATAAATCCCAATAGTATATATTATGTAAATTATGAGAAAAATATAATAAAATAATATATGAATGAAAATATATAATATGGTTTTTTAGAATCATTTTTTGTGTAATATGTTTATATAATGAACACAAGGATAATTCAAGGAAGTAGTTTAGGTATTATCTCTTTTATAACCATCTCTACTAAACAAATCGACAACAACTATATTATACCATCATACCATGAAGGATTATTATGACCTGGATTCCTGCACATATATTATACACTGAAAAAATCAAATAAATAAGAAGATTAAATGAATAATAATGTGTTAATTATATGTAATCCCACATTATAACACTCATCTATATTACCTCATTTTCAATGGTGGTCCCCATAACCACATAGAAAAATTTGGGATGCATTATTCACCTTAGGAACTGGTATCATAATTGTATAATACCTATCATCCCATATCACCACCTCTATATAGGTGGTTTGGAAATGTAATTTTTCTCTATAATAATTAATTAAACAAAGATTAATTTGAAAATATAAACCTTTTTTAGAATCATTAAATCCTAAAAAAATAGGGTAAAACTTAATTGAAACAAAGAGCATTAACTGATAGTGTTCAACAACTATTATCATGCATATCAAACACCTACTCCCTCATTAAAATACATGTTTTAGTAATGTAATAGTATATTATTATATAGTTAATATAATTAAATTGAGAGTCATTATATGAATTTTTTTAATAAAATAGATCAACAATGTTTGACTCGATTTATTGAAAAAATTATGTTAATGATATTATTAATTTTCACTATATTTGTATCAAGGATGATGATCCAATATATTTTTAATAAGAAATATATTATAAAATGTGAATATAGACACCCATGAATGAGATGTGCACTAAAATTATATATGTCTATAACATATATTTTTTTATGATTTTTGGGAATTATCACATGTCAAGGCTCAACATCATCTCCCTATTGAAAATTATTTATCAATATCAAGGTTGTACATAAAAGATTTTAAAAAAAATCGTAATAATATTATCAATAACAATAATGCTTAAATAAATAAGAAAACAAATGATAATGAAAAATAACATTAATAGAAAATAATAATATAAAAATAACATGAAATATGCACTTATAAAAATTGAAAATATATGGATCCCAACAAATTCATATATTAAAGTCATGTTAATTTCCTTTTTAAAAAACAAGATTCATGGGAACACTTTTAAAATGAAATTCCACCATATTATAACCAATAAATATTAAAAAATTATTAAATATATCAGGGAAAATTATTCATTAGTGAAACAAATATGATTATTATTAATCCCTCAAATGTCACAATTAAATTATATACACATGTACCCATTTTCTCAAATTTAATAAAAATAATTATGAATAAATTCTATAATTGAACATAATTTTATTTTATTAAATATAAATTAATTAATCTATAAACCGTTAAAAAATATCACAAAATTAAATTTCCAACAATGGTAAATTATTATGGAAAATAATAATAAACCATTTAAATTTATTTAATGAAATAAATATCAAAATAGAAAATATAAATGAATAAACAATTAATAATATAAATTATATTTAATTTATTTTAAATGATTCTAAAAACAATTATCTTATAATATGAAGTCAATAGGATGATGAAAATAATTGTTAATATAGTCTGCCCAATGTTTTATAGATCATTAAATTAATATTTGAGATAATAGACCCCATCCCATTTCGTTGTCTAAGATTTGTAGATTGTAATGGAAGTCATAAATTCAGAGATAAAAAATGACTTATAAAATGATGGTATTATATCCCAAATATTAATCAAGTGATAAATAACTCATGTCACAAACATCTTTGACACTCATGGTATCTCAAGAATCAGTCAATAATTTTTTTTTCTAGAAGCATACTCATATGAAGCCATTATGTTTTCAAATTCCTCCCAATTATCTACCATGAATCCAAAAAATAAAAACTATGAAATATAATAATATTGTTTATGCACATAATTGGGATAAAACTAATATGGGTACTTGGTGAGGCCTATGGAATCACCAAAATAAAATTTCTCTATAATGTCTTAGTATGTTGGCCTTCCTGAAATCCTTTTCTCAGTATGATGCATGACATCAGCCTTGCCTTCCTGTATAAATGATGTTGAAGAAATGCATCAGTGTTCTAATTTATATTTATTAATAACATATACCATCATTTCAAGATATTAAACACACCATTAATAAAAATTATTATATATAAATTACCTATATATGAAAAAAAATCCAATATCGTTAAATAAGAAAGTTATACAATGGTGGAATGCCTAAATTGATCATAAAATATATAAAATCTTCAAAATAATATAAAAGTTTTTGATAATTTTATCCAACAACATTAACATAACCCATTCTCCATTTTCAAAAGACCAAATATTTACTAATGTATTTCACAACACGTTTTTTAAAATAAAAGAAGTCAAAATGTAGAAACATACAACATAGTTCATGTGTAGGTTTTTAAATATACATAATTGAAGGTTCTCACAATTTAATAATATTATACACAGTGATATATAAGATTCAATGTGTAAAATAAATAAACATGTCACACAAAAGTCTTGTTAATTGTGTAGTGACTAGAAAAAAATGAATGGTATGGGTTATGGTTTTAGTGATTCTATGGGTCGTTGACTAGTGAAGAATCAAATAAGTTATTTATGAAACCCTACCAAATAATACATTATAAAACAAGAAATCAGATTAATATTTTTTTCTATTGAATGGGTATGTTAACTTTTGAATTCAATATCAAGAAAAATATCATAATATTTAGAGAAATCTGTTGAAAATTATTTCTTTAGTGATGATGAAATGATGAAAATGTTTAATTAGAGAAACTATAAGGGATATGGGAATAAGAGAAAGATTATAAATGAAGATGATGAAAAATTTCATGATAGGAAACATTGAATTCAATTATCAATTTCATATAATCTACTTATTTTTATCACAAGATTCCTACTACATATAATAATATTGTTGATTCAGTAAGGTAGAATTTTATTAATGAATAACAATTTATTGATATCCTCTTTGTGTTGATATAAATTCTGTCAATAAGGAAGTGTTATCATTAATGGATATTTTAACAGTGACCTATAAATTTTTTATTTTCTTTTTTCTTCATTTAGGATGTTAATAATTTGGTATTATCACTTCATGTTCTTGAAAATACTAATAATTAAAACAAATTATGACTGAATGAATGATCAATGATGAAATTTTTAGATAAAATTATATTCATAAAATTTGTATAAAAATTAAATATTTCAATCCATTTCTATCATAAACACAATATTTATTTCACCGAGTGACCTATAAGATGAATAAATAATAGTTTCAATCATTACATATCAATAGCATCAATGTTAGTTTTACAAGAATGTGTTGAATAATAGTCTCTTATAAGATCAAATATTCTATCCAGATCCAAATAATCCACTATCTAATTGTACGTAAAATTATAGATTACCTCTATACTCTTCTCAATATTTTCCTCTGATTATGAAGGACAGATAAATAGAAATTCCATATATTTTATCTTAAATTTTATTCACACTCTATCTCCTATCTTCTGAAATCCTTCTTTAATAGTTGGGAATACATTTTTCGGTACTTCATCTCCCTCTATTCTGATCAACATGTTGTAGTATCCTTACACTTAAAAATAAGAAAGATGTCCCAAAAAGCATATTATTACTCCATGGTAAATGATTATGGAGGGAATTCAAATGCGACTCAGACTTCTCAATTATATATACATTATTATTTAATATTTAAAAGTGACACTCTCTAATCTATTACGTCCCATTCCCAGGAATATAAGGAATTAATTTATCATATACCACATTTCATGAAGTCTTTATTCTTCATTTTGTGAGTAATGAATATATTTTTTTTATGTATAATTAGATGGTCCCTTTACGAAAAAATTTTTATTTAAAAGAAATAAAATTCAAGTATCCAAAAAGAGTGTGGGAAACAAGGAAGTGCTGAAGGTTTAAGTTTATCTACCTATAATTTTCATGTGACTAATTCTTATACATGTTTTGGTAATTTAAAAAAATTAGCATTAGTGAAAAAATTATATTTAAAATTTTAGCTAAGAAAACGATTAATTGACCTACTGATTATGGTCTTCCTAAACCAATGTGGATGTATATCAAACATAATTTGTTAATTTGAATTTCTAAATCCCTTTAGTGTGAATCAAAAATAAAAACCTTAAAAAATAGTAATTTGTATTTATAACCCCTTATCATTATATTAATTTGAATATAAAACACCAAAATAATAATGTGGAACTTTTTATTCTCTATCTTGTAAGACACACAACACCATGTGTGAAAAGAGAATATTATAACCTAATACATTATGATATATTTTCTATCTTACATAAATATTGAATATTCTATAACTTGTAATTCACACAACAATAAGTTATCTTTTATTACAAAAAAAGAGTGATCTTCATTGATATCATTCATAACACACATGACCCACCTTCCTATATTTCTTACATGACACACAATAGTGACATTATATGTTAGCATACGTTACATGAAAGAGTGAGTTTCACCAAATAACAATATGTTATTAAAATATATTTATTTAATATAATTTGATATAAATAAGACGTTATATTATAGGATATGAATAGTATAAATTATTTTATAAAAATATATTTTTTATGGAAAGATAAAATTATTTCATTGGCTTCCAATTAATTAGAAATGATAATAAGAACGAATTGGATATGAAAATAAATATTATTATTTTTGTAAAAACAAAATAGTTTTATATAAATAAACATAATTAATAATAATTATAGAATCATTTTAATTAAATAAATTATATATATTCAATAAATTATTTTTTATATTAATCCATTACATTTTATATGAATAATATAAAAATACACAATTTTACACATAAAAACATATATTTTTTGAAAGGAAATTTTCCCCCCTTTTAATAGAGAACCCATATAAAATATAAAATTTGACACTATAATAGATGTAATATCTATAAATAATCTTATTAATTTAAAACAACACATAATAATTAGCATTGGGTGATTTTTTTTATTTTTCTCAAATATTTCACATTTAAATGAATTGTTAAAAATACAAAATTTTAGCACAAAACAATTTTTCCATCTAATTTATTTATATGGATAAATAATTTTTGAAACTTTTTTTAAAGTTTAATTAGATAATATATTTATAAATTATGACAAATTATTCCACAAGAATCAATTTCACATTGATATTGATTATAAAAACCTATTAATCCTTCAGACATATTTACTTTCAAAACCTAGATTGTCACCACGCTTGTAGGATTAAATTTATGTCAATTTCTGAAAACTTCTATGAGTGATATTTTGTAAAATCAATTCCATATGTTTAATAAGAATAATTTCAATTCTCTAATTAGACCAATTTTTTTTTCTAAAAACATTAGTGAAATTAATTAAAATTATATCCAACTTGTATAGAAATTTTTGCTTACTAAATCACTAAACAATTATCTTAGGGGGACAAATGACCTGTCCACTTATCATAAACACATTTTATCGACCTAATTAGTCCAATAATGATAAATAGTTTATTTTGGTTGGTTTATTTATTCTTTTCTAGGTAAAAACGTGTGAACACATAAATTATTTTAAAAAAATACAATGTGAGACCTTTCCTCACTTATAAAAGGTCACTACAACTCCCCATTACTCACACCTCTCAACCCACTTATGTTCAGCCAATATATCCAATTATAGATTCCCAAAATTACTTCTATTTTATTTGAGGCCTCCCTTTTGTTATAAATACATTGAAGGAATCCTTTAAGTATAAACAAAAAGAAATTACCTGTTTATGAGGTTACATCTTCAGTTAAAATTTTTAATTTTATTTCCATTCTCTACACCCTCAAATTTCATTGACTCATGATTCTATAAAAAATAGAATACTCAATATTATATGAATTATATATTAAAGGTTTCTAACCTAAATTACACACAACTCCATTTAGATGGAAACAATAATAATGTTTCAGTGTATGAAAAACTACAGCCCCGCAATATGATGATTATTTAGTATTCCATTACCACCAATCATGGATGCCATTATGATTTAAACAGATCAGATATATGAAATATATGATATTTATTATGTCTTTATACATCTTTATTCTTTCTATAATATATAACTTTAATACATTAATATTTAAAGTAATATGATAACATCATTTGAGGAAGTGTGGAAAACAGCCCCCTCAAAGTGATGTGATTTGTTCACATGATACACGGAATGTATAAAATATGATTATAAATAAAATAATGAGAATTAAAAAATTATATATTATATTCATGAAATAATTACATTTCTAGAAATATACTATATATATATATATATATCATTTTCATTAATAACCTTTTACTAACATAAAATGTGATATCATCATTTATGGATGTGTGGACCACTACCTCCTCAACATGATGTGATTACCTTTATATAATAATAATTCAATATATATGTATACATGATTAAATAATATGGTATATATGATAAAATAATAATTATGAAAATATATCATTCTACTTACCTGATGGAAGCTCGTGAATGTAGTCTCGAGGCCGAAGGTTTAAACCCTAATTGGGGTGATGATGCTGAGAACTCCAGGGATAAGGATGTTACGGTGCTGGATGAGGATAACATCGATCACTATGATCTCTTCAGTCTCTGTGTGATACAAATTTCTGATAAAGCAGTGCTCAATGCTACCTCTGATAATGGGAGGAGCTTTACAGATGTTACTAAACAAGCTAGAGGCTTCTCCTTCATGGACTGTAACACAGATGGCTCGGGAAGAATCATACAAAAGGGCCATGTTGCGCATTTATCATCCAATCAATCCACTGTTGTGGAAAGGGTAATATTGTGTAAATTTTCTATTATTGCTCGGGTTGTGATTCCAAAAGGGGTACGGTCTTGGAAATTTCATGACCTCTCAAGCAGGTTGGCTGAGATTTGGGGCTTCAGTGATTGGAAGATGACAACCATGGGTAGATTCTTTTATCATGTGGTCTTTCCCTCCTATGAATGAAAAAGGCACACTTGAAGCTTGGGATCTGTTCATATGCATCTTGGATTCCGTCGGGTTCATGAGTGGGATCGAAACATTTATCCAAGCTTGGTTAAAAACACCTTGGCCCAAGTATGGATATGCATTAATAAGTTAATCTGGCTTTATTGGCATCCACAAATTCTGTGGGATATTGCTTCCTCTATTAGGAACCCTATTAGACTTTATAGACAAACATATAATCCTATCATTGGTCACTATGCAAGGATTTTAGTAGAGGTAGGCATGTCAACTACCTTAGTGTAAGAAGTAGTCTTTACTAATATGGATGATAGCTTTAATCACGAAATTGGTTATGAGAGAAAGCCAAAATTCTTCCTTCATTGTCACGTCATTGGGCATTTAATTTCAGAATGTAACTGGAATAAGATATATTCCTCTTGTAATAATAGAGAACATGATTCTGGGAGTTGTCGAAAGAAGACAGCTGATCAAGGTCAATAAATACTAGACATTATCACCATCTATGGACAGAAAGTGATTGACAGAGTGGATGCTCGGAGATCCAATGCTGATGTTGCACCTTCTGATGAAGACATGAATCATAGTCTTGAGAACCCACCACATGAGTCGGCCATAGTACAGGTGGTGAATACCATACAGGAGGTGACTACAATGGATGATGTTCACACTAACAATGAAATGTGTAAAACTCAGGACCTTCAGAATGAGGGTGATGTGCCTGCTGGTCAGGTGGTTATTGATCATGATTCTGATGATAAAGGATCACCAGTAAGGAAGGGATGTCCACCTGTGGCTGTGGGCTCTAGTACTCAGATTATAACTAACTCAATGCTTCATGATTCCCCCGTGGGAGGAAGTCTGATTGCACATCCAACTGTGGAATCAGAAGAAAATTTCTCACAAGTACCTTCTTCTAATGTTTCAAGAAATAAGTTACCTGCATCTTTTAAAATTCCTATTGATTAAGAGAACAAGGTTACCTCTCTCTCTGATGATGAACATAGAGATGGAGATGACTGTAATGATACATTATATGAGAATAAGTCAGATCTCGGTGAATGCTTAGGTTCATGCTATGCTAGACCATGAACTAGACATAGGTCTTTTAATCAATGAAGATAATTTTCTGGGACTACCAGGGTCTTGGGAACTATCCCATGGTCAGAACCCTGAAGCATATAATAATAACCAAGAAACCCATGTTAGTAGGTATTGCGGAGCCAAGAATGAATTTTAAAAGATGGATGGATTTTAAGTGCAGTAATATAGGCTACTCAGTTGTTTCATCTAATCAACATGAGAATGGGAATGAAACTTTATGGGTTCTAAAACACAATAGTATTATCATTGATTCCTTTAAAAATGATCAGTAGTCAGTAACATTATTTTTTTTTTCAGGAAAATAATTTTTTTGTTACCTTTGTGTATGATTTAAATCAATATATTAGAAGGAGGACATTATGGGAACCCCTTATTAATATTTCTTACAACATTTCTACTAGATGGATTCTGATTAGATATTTCAATTCCATTCCAAGGCCAGAGGAAAAAACTGGTAGAAACTTTTATAGAGCTTCAGCTAAATATTTCTCTACCTACATTGATCATTGTAGGTTGCATGAAGTTCCAATTTCAGGTGTGTATTTTACTTGGAGTAGGTATACCTTGAAGGGGTGGCAGACACGTAAGCTAGACATATGTGTAATTAAGATGGATGATAGAAGTGACATGATGGAAGTCTCATGGATGACTCTTCCCATGATGCATTCGGATCATAATCCCATTCTGGTTTTTTTATGTTTCAATAGTCTGAGGTCTACACCTTTACCCTTCAAGTTCAATAATTCTTGGATGGTTGTGCATGGATGTAGGGAAATATTCTCAGAGGATTGGAAAACAGTTGTCATAGGTAGATCTTTGTTCATTTTGGATACTAAGATGAAAATTGTTAAAGCCAGACTCAAAGAGTGGAGTAAAAAAACCTTCTCCAAGATTGTTAATGATATTAATGAAGCTGAATCTCATATGTTAAGCTGTCAGAAGAGGAACATGTAGAAAAAAACACCATCACAAGATGAGACAGAAGCTTTTTCAAAGCATGATAGTCTCTTGACCCTTAAGGATAATCTTGACCGAAATGAACTCAATGTTAAGTGGCTCAAGGATGGGTATATGAATTCAAAATACTTTCATTTCACGCACAAGGAGAAAAAGGCCAGAAGACATCTCAGAGATATAATGATTGATGATAATATATTGACATCTGAAAATGATATTATTATTGGTGTGACTTAATATTTTAAAAATTTATACTCTGACTCTGGTGTGAACATCCTTAACAAGATTATTAGATTTGTTGAACACAATATTGATGATGTATCACCCCAAGATTTCATAGTGTGTTAGTTATTCAAAATAATTCAATAACTTTCACTACATGCAACACAAAGTTCAAGCACACCATGACTTACCAAACAAGCCGTTCAAAAGAGGTTATGAATATTATTAGATAAATTTTAATGTTTATATAATCCTTATAATTTTAGAATCCATATTATGAGTTTCTTAGATATAATGCAAGAACAAATTCATTTTCAGTATTGCACTTTTACCAAATTTTAATAGTGAACCCTTTTTAAATACAATATTTTAAACTTTTTGACTAAATGGGGACATCTAAAATTTAAAAGGAAACATCCCAAACTTCCACGGTACACTTTCTTTGAATAATACAGTAGCGTGTGTTGTACGCAACCTTGAGTTTTAACACACACCACAACCAATCAAACTAGCCGTTATGAATAGTAATACCTACTTTTTGAAATTATATATATTTTATATTTTAAAATGGACTTCATTTTTGGATTCGGAATATCGAATTTAGCCTAAGGTGAAATTTTGGTACATTTCGGATAACTTTGATATTTTGATGAATAGTGAAAATTACTAAATTTTAATTAAAAACAACTTTTTTAATCAAAATAATTAATAGTGATAAATTGTTAATTTGAGTGGTTTTAAAGTATATTTGGAATATATTTTTACCATTTAATATAATTTTGGTCATTGGACATAATTTAACAATTAAACCGAACATAAACAAGTGTCAATCTTTTGATAGTTATTATCTCTTAAAAACACGCTTTTTGTTTTGACATCGGGAATTAATTTTAAATTAATTTCTGCCACTTCTGTGTTTTGAATTTAGAAAAATGGATTCCATATTTGGAATAATGATTTCCAAATTATGTAAATAGGCAACTTTTATTTTTAGACATTTTGAATAATTACTGCGGTAAATATTTTATTCACCATGGTTAAGGGTAAATCCGGTAAATAAGGGTTAAAAAATAATATTATAATAATAATAAATTACCCTAAAACGTGTCTTAACCCTATTGGTTGATACATGGTAGACCATGGGAATCTTTGGGTCTATTTTGGGACCCCATGGATCCACTTGTAAGTGATAATGACACTTTATTTTAATTAAGTTAAAATGAATACAAAAATGACACAAGCATATATCTTTTAGAAAAACAATTGTTACATAGGGTTATATAAGTTGGATTTTAGATTATAAATATTCATTAGAAAGATAAAAAGATTTCCTACATAATTATAATTTATTTATAATTTTTAGACATTAAATTATTTATTTTATTTTTGACACAATGATGATGCAGTAATTACTATAATAGTGAAAAATTAAAATAATTGATATTATAAATACCCAAAAAAATATAATATGAAACTTTTAATGAATTAAACTAATTTTCTAGGATAATATGATATATTAGGATTGATTTAATGGACTTTGTTCGAAGTAATCAATCTGTTATGAGTTTCACAAAAATCAACTATTGAATAGTGTCAAAATTGACATAAAAGAGTTCTTAAAACAAATATTATATTATTAATTGATATTAAATTCCTAAAAATATAAGGTTCGGCCACGAGACATATATCAGGATAGGTTCATCATTAATGGACCACTTGGGGGTCTCTTGGATGTATATAGTAAGTTTATTAACCATATTATATAAAAATACAAAGAGACATTGTAAAAGTGAAACTAATTAACTTAGAGTTAATACTTAAAGATAAGGTTAATATAAGTACCCAAACCTGTCTAAATTCTATTGGTTGAGTCGTTTTCGACCTATACCCACCTTAGACTTTGAATATTCAACTTTGGAGTCATTGGAAACCGAATAGGAATTTATTATAAATTAATATTTCTAGCTTTTCCAAAGGTGCCCCTCACCCCTCTTATAAAAGGGCACTCCTCCTTCTCATTTCTTCACACCTTCAAAGCCTTTTGGTTCGGCCAAAATCTGCCCAAATACTCTCCCAACTTCCCTCACTACAACCTAGGGGCCTTAGTTTGATCAGAAAGCCAACCAAAGGAGCCCTTTTGATCAAATCAAAAGGAAGAACCCGAAGAAGAGGTAATGATTTCACCACCCTTTTCTAAGTTTCTTTCTTCTTCCACTTCCTCTTTCTTTGTTCTTACCATTATAAAATAATAACTCCAGTATATTACATATACATTGATGTTATTATAAATATGGTACAACCATATTCAGTATTCTATCCACCCTTTGAATAACATGTCACCATACGTGCGTACGTACGGCTTACCCTCTCCACGTCGTGGTGTAATTGTTATTCAATATATTATTATTTGAATGGGTATAATAATGATGTGTAACTCATGTAAATAATAAATATAACATGTTAATGATTCTGTATATATGATACACCATCCATTTATATATTATTTTAATATCAAAGGAATGATATTGTCGCTCGTGCGTACGTACGGACTACCGTCTCCACGAACGCGATGAGATTCATTCTCCATCGTATCCATTCAAGTATAATTATCATTTGATGATTTAAAAATGATGTTTATGTACTTGATATCATTCTGGATATGAATAATATACAACCTATCCTTTACAAACATGTCTTACGTAACAAAACATATAAGTTAACACCCGAAACAACGATAATACTAAGATATTATTATCAAATCAATATTAAAAGATCATATATGATATCATATCAATATATATGATTCTTGTATAATTTAATAACAATTATTTCACCATTATACAGGAGGTTAACCTACCCCAACCAAGGAAAAGTACCATGTAAGGGTTATTTCACAATCTCTTCATTATCCGAGGTTGTATTATACGTAATAATCTACTGGGACCTCTTTATCATCCACATCCATGTTTCTTCGAAATG
Source organism: Viscum album (assembly GCA_963277665.1). Taxonomy (NCBI): domain Eukaryota; kingdom Viridiplantae; phylum Streptophyta; class Magnoliopsida; order Santalales; family Viscaceae; genus Viscum; species Viscum album. The sequence goes on along the minus strand of OY728146.1, from coordinate 1,208,121,479 downwards.
TATTTCAAAACATTTTTACTATTTACAAGAATATGGGTTAAAGTCATTTATACCCTTGTTTGAATTTTTATAAGAGGTTTATAAAGGAATCTTTCCGTCGTTTTCAAAACAAGGTCCTTTTTAACCTTTTCGACAGAATTGAGGTAAGAATGTTTTTTTTAACTTATACGACGGGTGCGGTTATTTTACGCCGTTATAAAATCTTCAAATCTTTCCTTACAAGCTTATAAGAATATTTTCAAAGAAAATGTTTTATTTTATATGGATCTTAAATGATTTCAAAATAAAAGGAGATACTTCTTTAAAAAGAATTTTGATTTCATCTATGTCAACATCCTTTGATGGATTTTAAGATTATTTGAAGTTGATTTATTATGATACAAAACTTCTATATTGTATTGAAGGTTTTGTGATATGTTTGACTATGGATGTGCTATTTTTATACCATTCATAGTTTATGGTGAAATTATTGACATTTCGTATTCTAGTTTTAATACGAATGTTTATGTTATGTTTAAACCTTTTCATATTGGAATGCATTGGACTTAATAAGTGACGGGTGGAGCCCGCTATAGCTCCGCGATGCATCGGTAGGTCTCATGAGACAAACTAATGTCTTGGCACAAGGCCTTGACAAAATCTTATTTGTAGTCTTGGCACGAGGCCTTGGCTATGTGGTTATGATAGTCTGGCATTATGCATTCCAACATTATGAAAGTGGTTATTGATTTTTTTCATGTGATTATTCGATTAGTAGAATATCCATGTGAATAAGTAAATGGAATTATTTCATTTTATTTATGCCATACTATGTTGAAAGTTCATGTTTGAAAGGCTTTTGTTTTAGTTATACATTGCCTTAAAAGTTTATTCTTATTTATGAAAGTTTCCGCTATTTTGTTATCCTTACTGGGCATTTGAGCTCACCCCTTTTATATGTTTTATTTTTCCCAGGAAGTGAAGAAGTAAATTATGAATGACCTGCAGGGATATTATGTGGGGATATGAGTGTGGATTATGGAGACATTATGTTGTTGTAGTAGTTTTTCATTTTATGATGTAATGTAAAACCTATGAATATATCTAGTGTTTCCAAGTCTACTAAACCAATCGGTCTTTCGAGATTTGATCTTTCTTGTGATCATGCCAATGTTACGAAGTAATGCACCGACTCTGGGTAACTGGGTTCGGGGCGTTACAGTTGGTATCAGAGGAAGTTTAGTACAAACCTTGGAAGCTAGATTTAGATAAACTCTGATTAGAGCACGTAGACCTAAGATGAACTTTGAGGATTAGTATAGAAGAACTTCCTAGAATTTTGGTATTGTAGAGATTTTGTGAGTTTTCCGAGCAATACATCCCTGTCTGGATACGAGCAGGTAGAGGCGGCTCTGGCACAGATGTACCTAGGGGTAAACCCCGAAAACACCGCTTTGAGCTAGACTCGAACAGGAACTGGTGCACGACAACGGGCCTTGCTGCACTCTTGGTTACGACACTCCCGGGGGATATGCTTAGGATAACTCTCATTTTCTTTACAAATCATTATGAAGGGTTTATGAGTATATAATTCCTCAAAGAAAACATTTTTATGATTATGGATTATATCCATAAATAGTTAAATTTATGTTAAGTGTTTTATAAGTATGGGATTATGTATTTTGATTCATAAACTGATCTAGTGTATTCCATTGTTTATAAATGGCGCCCAGTAGAAGGAATGAGAACTCCAGAAATGCACATGATCCAAAGAGAAGGAAGGATCATATCTTTCATGGTATTAAGCTAGAATTTATAAGAGAAATAGTCTCCCATTTATTATCATCATATGAAGAAATAATATCATGTGTTGATAAGATAAGTAAAGAGTTTACTGAGTCCTATGGCTTTTAAGGGAAGCAAGAGAAGAAAAGGATAGAAGAGAGAAAGATGGATAAAGGGAAGAGGGAAAAGAAGAATTTTCCTATATGTGGTAACTATGGAAAGAAACACCCTGGAACTTGCCTGAAAGGAATGGGACTTTGTTATAAGTGTGGAGGAAAAGGGCACAAAGTACATGACTGCAAGGGTAAGAAAATGGTTTCAAATGTACAATGCTTCATTTGCAAGGAGTTTGGACACTACGCGAACCTATGTCCCAGTCATCAGACTATGCCGCAAATGATGCTATTGGATAATAATCAAGTTATGATACTACCACAGATTAAGAGGAATGATTAGAGTTATTATGTTGATTATATCAATTGAGTGTTGTATCAACAATGTACTTGTTATAATAATTATGGAGTATATAAGGATTGTACTGCAGTACTATTTCATTAAGGACTTGAGATGGTGTGGAACAAAGAAAAGTGACTCAGTAGCAGGTTAAATGTTTGGAAAATATATGGTTGAGAGGAAGATAAACCATAATATGGTTCAGATACCGAGGTGGTGATTTTAGAATAATACATGATTGATTTGGATAAATTATATTGGATACTATTGAATACCTTGAAGCTGATTAATGATTTGTATATTCCATCATTGTTGGGGTTTAAAACATTTTTGGATTAATGAAGTATATCCAGCATTCTATATGGAATAAGGGAGCATGAATGTAATCAATAAGGAATATGGTAATACATTATGAAGGTATTCATATACTATTACGAGGTAAAAAGGATCTATATTATGTTTACCTTCCTTATAAATGTTAGACTATGAGTTTGGACAGAAGTATTTTGGATAGTTCTAGTTTGGATTATTTTGGATTTTCATAAAAGGAAAACCCGGAGGTCGGGCGGCAACCCGTCGCGTCCGGCAAGGCTGCGAGACTTGAACCCGCAACTGAAGGGTGACAAGGGTGTATCACCTACCACTGGCCCACGAGATGTCCTGGATTAAATAATGTAGTTTTTATTAAAAGATCTTGTAGATGAATTATAAATTCTTTTATTTTGGAACCCTATACGAATAGTGTAAATAGAATTTTTTTACATTCTATTATCTTATAGAGTGAAAGATGAGTATGTGGTAGAAATTTATTAATGGATAAAACTCTAATTATAAAGTAAGTATATCTCTATATGATCTTAGACAATCTCATAAAAAAATTCCTCAATATTAAGAAAAGAAAATTAGAACAAAAATGTTTTCCTAGATGGTACCTTAAATCATCACTAATTTATGGCTTTGGGATTGTTGGCCTTTTCATAGCCATGTTCTCTACCACTCTCCATCAGGTAATTGATGGTTAGATTTTTCTTCCAAATCCATATTTTACTACATGGAACCCTAGTATGTGTTATTTTCGGTAATCTTCATACTTTAGACTCTTCATTTTAAATAGAGGCCTCATTAATTCATTTTTCGATGTGGGATTTCAACTAAGATATTTTGAAACGTCAAAAATGTGTTATCCTAATACCCTATGTTTTGTTGAACCGATGGTATTTCAAATCATCATAGATTGATGAATTTAAGGACCTCAATTTTATACTTGTTTGTAATTGATGACCTCAATCACTACCTATAAATATTTACGTTTTTCCTCCAATTATATGTCTCAAATTGCCACCAATGTTCTCCTAATCGAGATCATAATTTGGTGGTGACCCTTTCATTTCTCTTTTCCTCATATTAAGACTAAATTTTAGTAACCCAATTTCCGATGTGGGGTTTCCCACAAATATATTATATATTTTCAACCTTTTATTTTTGAAGAACAATTTCAAATTGCGAGGACGCAATTTATTGAAGGAGAGGAGAATGTAACACCCCAAGATTTCATAGTGTGTTAGTTCTTCAAAATAATTCAATAACTTTCACTACATGAAACACAAAGTTCAAGCACACCATGACTTACCAAACAAGACGTTCAAAAGAGGTTATGAATATTATTAGATAAATTTTAATGTTTATATAATCCTTATAATTTTAGAATCCATATTATGAGTTTCTTAGATATAATGCAAGAACAAATTGATTTTCAGTATTGCACTTTTACCAAATTTTAATAGTGAACCCTTTTTAAATACAATATTTTAAACTTTTTGACTAAATGGGGACATCAAAAATTTAAAATGAAACATCCCAAACTTCCACGGTACACTTTCTTTGAATAATACAGTAGCGTGTGTTGTATGCAACCTTGAGTTTTAACACACACCACAACCAATCAAACTAGTCGTTATGAATAGTAATACCTACTTTTTGAAATTATATATATTTTATATTTTAAAATGGAATTAATTTTTGGATTCGGAATATCGAATTTAGCCTAAGGTGAAATTTTGGTACATTTCGGATAACTTTCATATTTTGATGAATAGTGAAAATTACTAAATTTTAATTAAAAACAACTTTTTTAATCAAAATAATTAATAGTGATAAATTGTTAATTTGAGTGGTTTTAAAGTATATTTGGAATATATTTTTACCATTTAATATAATTTTGGTCATTGGACATAATTTAACAATTAAACCGAACATAAACAAGTGTCAATCTTTTGATACTTATTATCTCTTAAAAACAAGCTTTTTGTTTTGACAGCGGGAATTAATTTTAAATTAATTTCTGCCACTTGTGTGTTTTGAATTTAGAAAAATGGATTCCATATTTGGAATCAGGATTTCCAAATTATGTAAATAGGTAACTTTTATTTTTAGACATTTTGAATAATTACTGCGGTAAATATTTTATTTACCATGGTTAAGGGTAAATCCGGTAAATAAGGGTTACAAAATAATATTATAATAATAATAAATTACCCTAAAACGTGTCTTAACCCTATTGGTTGATACATGGTAGACCATGGGAATCTTTGGGTCTATTTTGGGACCCCATGGATCCACTTGTAAGTGATAATGACACTTTATTTTAATTAAGTTAAAATGAATACAAAAATGACACAAGCATATATCTTTTAGAAAAACAATTGTTACATAGGGTTATATAAGTTTTATTTTAGATTATAAATATTCATTAGAAAGATAAAAAGATTTCCTACATAATGATATTTTATTTATAATTTTTAGACATTAAATTATTTATTTTATTTATGACACAATGATGATGCAGTAATTAATATAATAGTGAAAAATTAAAATAATTGATATTATAAATACCCAAAAAATTATAATATGAAACTTTTAATGAATTAAACTAATTTTCTAGGATAATATGATATATTAGGATTGATTTAATGGACTTTGTTCGAAGTAATCAATCTGTTATGAGTTTCACAAAAATCAACTATTGAATAGTGTCAAAATTGACATAAAAGAGTTCTTAAAACAAATATTATATTATTAATTGATATTAAATTCCTAAAAATATAAGGTTCGTCCACGAGACTTATATCAGGATAGGTTCATCATTAATGGGCCACTTGGGGGTCTCTTGGATGTATATAGTAAGTTTATTAACCATATTATATAAAAATACAAAGAGACATTGTAAAAGTGAAACTAATTAACTTAGAGTTAATACTTAAAGATAAGGTTAATATAAGTACCCAAACCTGTCTAAATTCTATTGGTTGAGTGGTTTTCGACCTATACCCACCTTAAACTTTGAATATTCAACTTTGGAGTCATTGGAAACCGAATATGAATTTATTATAAATTAATATTTCTAGCTTTTCCAAAGGTGCCCCTCACCCCTCTTATAAAAGGGCATTCCTCCTTCTCATTTCTTCACACATTCAAAGCCTTTTGGTTCGGCCAAACTCTGCCCAAATACTCTCCCAACTTCCCTCACTACAACCTAGGGGCCTTATTTTGATCAGAAAGACAACCTAAGGAGCCCTTTTGATCAAATCAAAAGGAAGAACCCGAAGAAGAGGTAATGATTTCACCACCCTTTTCTAAGTTTCTTTCTTCTTCCACTTCCTCTTTCTTTGTTCTTACCATTATAAAATAATAACTCCAGTATCTTACATATACTGTGATGTTATTATAAATATGGTACAACCATATTCAGTATTGTATCCACCCTTTGAATAACATGTCACCATACGTGCGTACGTACGGCTTACCGTCTCCACGTCGTGGTGTAATTGTTATTCAATATATTATTATTTGGATGGGTATAATAATGATGTGTAACTCATGTAAATAATAAATATAACATTTTAATGATTCTGTATATATGATACACCATCCATTTATATATTATTTTAATATCAAAGTAATGATATTGTCGCTCGTGCGTACGTACGGACTACCGTCTCCACGAACGCGATGAGATTCATTCTCCATCGTATCCATTCATGTATAATTATCATTTGATGATTTAAAAATGATTTTTAAGTACTTGATATCATTCTGGATATGAATAATATACAACCTATCCTTTACAAACATGTCTTACGTAACAAAACATATAAGTTAACACCCGAAACAACGATAATACTAAGATATTATTATCAAATCAATATTAAAAGATCATATATGATATCATATCAATATATATGATTCTTGTATAATTTAATAACAATTATTTCACCATTATACAGGAGGTTAACCTACCCCAACCAAGGAAAAGTACAAGGTAAGGGTTATTTCACAATCTCTTCATTATCCGAGGTTGTATTATACGTAATAATCTAGTGGGACCTCTTTATCATCCACATCCATGTTTCTTCGAAATGTATTTCAAAACATTTTTACTATTTACAAGAATATGGGTTAATGTCATTTATACCCTTGTTTGACTTTTTATAAGAGGTTTATAAAGGAATCTTTCCGTCGTTTTCAAAACAAGGTCCTTTTTAACCTTTTCGACAGAATTGAGGTAAGAATGTTTTTTTAACTTATACGGCGGATGCGGTTATTTTACGCCGTTATAAAATCTTCAAAGCTTTCCTTACAATCTTATAAGAATATTTTCAAAGAAAATGTTTTATTTTATATGGATCTTAAATGATTTCAAAATAAAAGGAGATACTTCTTTAAAAAGAATTTTGATTTCATCTATGTCAACATCCTTTGATGGATTTTAAGATTATTTGAAGTTGATTTATTATGATACAAAAATTCTATATTGTATTGAAGGTTTTGTGATATGTTTGACTATGGATGTGCTATTTTTATACCATTCATATTTTATGGTGAAATTATTGACATTTCGTATGCTAGTTTTAATACGAATGTTTATGTTATGTTTAAACCTTTTCATATGGGAATGCATTGGACTTAATAAGTGACGGGTGGAGCCCGCTATAGCTCCGCGATGCATCGGTAGGTCTCATGAGACAAACTAGTGTCTTGGCACAAGGCCTTGACAAAATATTATTTGTTTTCTGGGCACGAGGCCTTGGCTATGTGGTTATGATAGTCAGGCATTATGCATTCCAACATTATGAAAGTGGTTATTGATTTTTGCATGTGATTATTCGATTAGTAGAATATCCATGTGAATAAGTAAATGGAATTATTTCATTTTATTTATGCCATACCATGTTGAAAGTTCATGTTTGAAAGGCTTTTGTTTTAGTTATACATTGCCTTAAAAGTTTATTCTTATTTATGAAAGTTTCCGCTATTTTGTTATCCTTACTGGGCATTTGAGCTCACCCCTTTTATATGTTTTATTTTTCCCAGGAAGTGAAGAAGTAAATTATGAATGACCTGCAGGGATATTATGTGGGGATATGAGTGTGGATTATGGAGACATTATGTTGTTGTAGTAGTTTTTCATTTTATGATGTAATGTAAAACCTATGAATATATCTAGTGTTTCCAAGGCTACTAAACCAATCGGTCTTTCGAGATTTGATCTTTCTTGTGATCATGCCAATGTTACGAAGTAATGCACTGACTCTAGGCAACTGGGGTCGGGGAATTACAGATGATAATCAGAACAGAAAACTTATTGAGACTCCTTCCCCAAAAGTAATACATCATGCGCTTTCCTCTTTAAATATGAACAATGTTTCTGGCCTAGATTCCTTCACAGACAGATTTTTTATGTTCTACTGGGATATTTTTCATATTGAGGTAATCAGTGCTGTCAATGAATTCTTTCATCATTCCTATATTTCATTGGAGATGTATTCCAATTTTATTGCATTGATCCCTAAAAAGGAAAATACATTGGATATTAATGATTTTAGGCATGTTTCCGTTCGGAATACTATTATAAAGGTAATCATAAAAATCATGGCTATCCGGTTATTTCATGTTGCTAAAATTCTTGTCTATGATAATAATTTTGGCTTTGTACATGGAAGAAAGATTCATAATTGCCTCTTCCCTGCTTCAAAATGCATTAACATTATGAAAAACAAGGTTCCACATGGTAACATGGCCCTGATGATTGATATAGCAAAGGGATTTGACACAATAAGGTGGGACTTTATCTTTTATGTTCTTAAGATGAACGACTTCTCAGAGGAGTCCATTGGTCTGATCCATGCCATTTTGAAAAGTGATCGCCTGTCCATTATTATCAATGGCACCCAGAGGGGTTTATTTCAATGCGCTAGACGGGTCAGACATGGGGATCCTTTATCTGGGATTCTGTTTTCTATGGATGAGGATTACCTGAGTATCTGTCTTCATGACCTTGTCAACACTGGTATTTATCAAAGAATGAGGGAAAGTAGGAATTTATTTTCCACTTCTCATTTACTCTATGCTGATGATATACTTCTACTTTGTAAAGCATACATGAAGAGAATTTTTTGTATCAAAAGTATCTTCTAGCATTATGAAGAGGTTTCAGGCCAGGTGACCAGATGCAAAAAATCCATTGTTTTCATTGGGGAAGGCATTAGAATTTCGTAGAAAAATAGGGTTTCTCGTAGGCTCGGTGTCATAATAGGCACACTGCCCTTTAATTATCTTGGCTTTCCCTTATTATGGGGAAGGTTGAAATTTTCCATTTATAGGACATCGCTCTAAAAATTTCCAATCAGTTAGCAAGTTCGAAATGGAATACTATGTCTTAGGTTGGTCGAGTTTTCCTTGTAAACTATATTATTACATCCATGTTTGTCTACTCTTTTTTTGGGTATAGATTGCCAACACTGCTTCTAAAGGAATTGACTGGAATGATTCAGAACTTCATTTGTACTAGATCAATCCATCATAGGAAACTTGTTACTGTTTCATAGAAGGAGTATATAAACCCAATCAAAATGGGAAGAATGGTGTTAATATTACCTCTTCCTCGGGAAATATTTCTGTTTCTGATCTGCAGGAAAACTCTATTGCTCATGATATCATTCCAAATAATCTTCACATAGAAATTTCTAAATATGTTTATGTTGATAGTGACATTTTGATCTGGAAACCTGCTCTTAGTGGATCATTTTCTAGCAGAGATTATTACAATATGTAGTGTGGCCTTCTCTCTGGAATTATTTCTTGGTTGGCATGTTTTCATCAACCATACATCTCCCCCAATGATGTTATGTTGATCGGGAGGATCGGAAAAACAAAATTCCCATTAAATGTATGTTAGAACACACTCGACTCAACCTAGACTCGGTATGTCATTTCTATTTCAACAGCGATGAATCCCTTTCACTTCTGTCTCTACATTGCTTTTTTCCTGGGTGTTTATGGAAATATGTGCAATTAATATTCAATTGTTGTCATGATTACTGCTCTCTTGAATAGGTGTTATATACTCCCTTGAAGATTGAATTCAGTGACAATCTAAAATCATTGTTTACTGCTAAAATTATATCAGTTTTTTCCTTCATCTGGAAAGCTCGGAATTCTATTATATTTTACAATGGATAGCCCTCATTCCAGGATGGTGTTCTGCATATACACCAAAGCATTACAACTACTTCCAGGATCCAAACTAGGTCCATGCACAATAATAATTCTAACTTTATCATTTAAAGACCCCTTGCTGTCATTGGAAGGGAAAGGAAGCCTAGAATGGTCAAATACACTAGGGGGATTCCACCAATTTCAGAGTGGATAAAAGTGAATATTGATGGGGCAGCTGCCGGTGCACCGGGTCCTGCTGGGTGTGGTGGAGTTTTCAAAACTCATCAGGGATTTGTGAAAGGATTTTTTTTCCATTATATTTGTTATTCTCATGCTATTGATTCTGAACTGTGGGCAATGATCAAATATATTAGTTATTTAGTACATTATGGTTGGCATAGAGTATGGTTAGAGAAGGATTTGTCTCTTGCTGTGCAGATTTTGAAATATAGATCTCGAAATGTTATTTGGAGGATGATGCCTGCTTGGATCATCTGTCTTAGTCTTTCTGACAGCTTATGCCTTGATTTCTCTAATACATATTGTGAATCTAACAAGGTTGCTGATGCTCTATCTAAAAGGTCCATTATAGAGGTTAGTTCTAGCAGGTCGTTTGTCATGCCTTTCTATTGTGATAATTTGATTAGAAATGATAAGAATGGTGTTCTGTATTTAAGGCTTTGTAATGCCTATTTCTTTTGAGTTGTTTTGTACTTTTACATTTTTCTTTAATAATTTTGATGGGAGAAGGTTTATGCATGTCTCCTAATCCTTTTGGATACCTTCTTTCGATAACATTCATTGAAAAACAGAATATTACACATGTGTACGTATGACCTAACTTCTCCCAGATTAAATCCTTGATTAATTTGTCATAATTATATTAAATGATTGTTTTTAAAATTATAATGGATGTATCAATATTATAATTATTTCATTATTATTAGTTTTGATATGTAATATTATGATCTCTTTTACCATAGTTGACCTGCTGATGTTGTTTTTGATATATAAATCGAATTCTGTTAAAACAACAAACGTAAATATAATTATTTATGTATTTTTATAAAAAAATTAAAATGTGAATTAAAATTAATTATAAAAATGAAAAAAATAAAGAATGTATAAAATTAACATAAGCTTATTATATAGTATGTTAAAGGACATTTAACTGAAATGAGACACATGGTAAGGGATTTCATCTCAATTTACATTATATTGATACTTAGTTATTTTTATGAACCTAGTCTCTTTTATATTATGTATATACTAACATTTATAGGATATATCATGAATCTCATTATTCTCATGATAGTATAACATTCATTTAGTTTTATTCCATCAGAACTATTATGATTGTAATAACAACAATGTGTTATTAGAATGTGTTCATTGTTTATTCTATTATTGTTTTGTCCTTCAAAATAATTGTGAAATAGAAATAAATATTGTTTCAAATGCCTCATGATTCAGGTGGTGATCAGTTCCATTGAGTTGTTGGAAATTAAATTCATTCATAGGGACCTAGCGGTGAAAGGATTTAAAAATCCTCGAACTTCACCAATGGATTATCTAATTATATTTTCAAAAAATATAGATCATATTCATAAACATTGTATTGAATATCAAAAGATGAATTGGGTGACCTTTAAGAAAAAGTATAAATTACCACATAATGATGATATATTTGATCAATTGAGGGGGGTCATTGGTATTATAAGATTAAATGGGGGTGTGGGATCCACCTGTTGACATTCATAGAAGAGGACATATCAAATACATATTATAAGAGTTTATATGTGTGTTTTGAGTTTATTGTTAGGACATTTTAAATCACTAAATCTCCAATAGAATTTATGTCTTTGGTGATCCCAATCATTCACTAGATCATGGAAAATTTTGTTGTTTTGTTTATGGATGATATCTTGGTATACTCAAAAATTTAATAGGGTTATAAAAATCATTTGAATATCATTTCATAACATTGAGGGAAAATTTTATTTATGGTATGATTTCTATGTGTTAGTTTTTGGATCCATGAAGTTATGTTTTGGGGCATGTGATTTAATGGTGTGTCATCAAAATTAATCTTGAAAGGGTGAAAGAAGCTTTTTTAATGGAGTAGCCTATAAATATATTCGATATCATAAGCTTCGTGGGTTCGGGATGTTACAATGGAAGTGTATTTTACATATCCAAGATCACATAATTAAATATTGATTTTACCCATGTGAGTGTAAAGTTTGAATATAATGACAAGTGTAAGAGATATTTTGAGGAGATAAATATAAAGTTTACATCATCACTAGTTTTGAATCATCCGAAGTCAAGTTCGAGTTATGATGATTTTTGTAAATTTTAATTTATTATTTTGGGATTTGTCTTGTTTCAATGAATATAGGTGGTGGCTTATAGATTCCTTGAGTTATTACCTCATGCGACGAATTAACCTACCAAATAGTTTTAGTTGACAGCTATTATGCATGCTTTATAAAACGACATCACTGCCACTTTGGAAAGTGGTTTATTTCATTTTCATATCAACAAATCATAATTTTTATCCTCAATGTGTTATATATGAAAATAAATTAAGGAATTTTGGTCTAGTATCTTCAAAAAATTTATTTTAATATCTTATATACAATCTGTAAATGGAATGCATTGGTTTATAAGGTAGAAACAAAATGGCATATGTAATACTTGAAGGAAACAAATGAGAAATGGTATATGAGGATTTTATTTTTTGATACAATCTTGGGATTATATTAGTTTAGTGGGAATTTGTCCTTGACATTGATAAAAATCATCAATTATTTTGATGAGTGAGTTGGACTCCAGAAGATGAAAAACACCATTTGAAGATGCCTAGATGAAATCCTAAATGGTAGAGATACCCCATATGAGTTATTTAAATCCCCCATTGTAGATTTTTTTTATTTATTAGGTTTCTTTAATTGTTATAATTTAGATAGAGTTGTTATATGGTGGAAACAATTAATTTTGCTTTTTTACCATTGGGATACAATGATGTACAATAATGTGAGATATCGGTATTAGATGCTATGTATGAGGAGTTTTGTTGAAGATTTTGTATCACATTCTCTCAGGTGTAAATTGGTTTTGGAAGAACACCATAGACAATTAGGTTAGTTTTAACCTTCAATGGTTTTGATATTAATGTACGCAGACACTGTTATGGATATTTTTCATTGTTTTTCATGTTCTCCTTGCGGGAAAGATGATATATTTGTAATGGTTGACAGACTCACTAAATCAGTGTATTTCATAACAAAAAATCATATAGTGAATATAGAAAGAAATTTGGAATTTTATGACCAATATATTTTGAACCTTCATAGGTCTCCTTTATTATTATTTTTTGTATAGGGACTCGATATCACTCCCAGATTTTCAATTTTTATCCTTTGTTTCAAAACCACTTTTGGTTCACGGTTTTCTCTTGATTTCTAGGTGTTTTGGGTTTGGATTTTTGGTGTCTTCTATGTTTTTGAGATATTTCATTGGTCATGGGGGTATTTTATAGTACATGGACTCATGTTTTTTCAAAGTTATGGTTTGAGATTTTGGTTGTTTGGAGTTGGATTTTTGAAACTCATTGGGGAACCCCGTGTGGGGAACGTTTTTCGGGTGATTTATACCCTTGAGATGGATGAGTATTGTAGTGATAATGTGGTATTCAATTGGGTATTAATTCCTCATATCTTATTACATAATTTCTCACTTCGATTCCCCCTTAGTTCCCCTTGAAATTGGAGGAAAATCAAAACTTTTTGTGTGGAATGAGGGGGGACATGATTTTGGCGCATGGTTTTCTAAACCATATAAGAAAACCAGCATACATGTAAAATTCATTAAAAATATCATTAATTTACATATTTTCCCTCCCATGATTTCTCCATACTCAGCCTTTTCCCCCATTTTTCCATTTCAGCCATGGATTCCTTCCATGTTCCCCAATCCTCCCTTGGATCTCATTTTTGGAAGATATTTTGATGCAGAAACTTCATGCTCTCTACATGTAAGTGCCTCTATCGTTGAATCCTCCGTATTATTTTGGGTTTATATTATTTTTTTAATTTAATATTTTATAATAACAATGGATTTGAACGTATGGTTTGATTCATGGATTCATAGTCTATTATTCTGGTTTTAAGCTTGATCTATGTCGTTCGTGGTGCAGCAGTTGTGCGGAAGGATTTTTTCACAACAATTCAAGTGTTTTTGTTATTATGGTAGGTAATTCCATGGTTAATCAATGATTTATGAGATAGAAATTCTGAATTTATGTTTCATCGTAATTATTATTCATTATTCTTGCTTCAAAATCTAGTTTTGGTCACATCAGTTAGGCAAACGAATTTTTTCTACCCATTTGGTGCTAAATTTGGTGTTTTGCATGTCTATTTCATATTGTACCAATTTTGTTTTATATAAATAATATAACGGGTTTATAGATATTCATTTGGGGATGAATTTTCTATTTTTATGAATATTGGCTTGCTTATGATGTTCAAAATGGGATTTTAAAATGGACTTTGGTAAATTGGGTACAAATATTTGTATTAAAATTGGGTTTTTCACATGTATCTTGTATGTTATTCCAAGGGGGTTTTTTTATAAATTATTTTATGAGTTTATAGAAATTTTTTGGGTGATAAAAAATATATTTTTATGAAAATGGGAATGCATATGGTGTTCAATGTTGTGTTTATAATAGATTTTGTGTGGAAAACATTGTTAAATTTTGTGAAGTTCTTTTAGTGAAATTGGAAAGGCTTTATTTTGTGTTTTAAGTGGCGAAAATCATGGTATAAACTATTTTGAATTGATTATGACCAGAACTTATGTTTTTATGTGCTAATGGATTCTGGAATCATTAGAAAATAGTTTTAGTACAATGGGAAAATCTCATGCACCTTGTATGACAGATGTGTACTAGTATGGCTTGTGATCCGGATGAGTTTTGACACTATTTCATGTAAAAATTTTGATAAATAAAACTCTAAATAAACTCTATGGATGATTATGTGGGACCACTAGGTTTTGGGTATGTCCCTCAATAGTGGCTCCTACATAATAATGGATTTTTATATGGTTACTTTTCACCGAGGTACGAGTTACTTAGAGCTTGAGACTACGTTGTTCCTAGGGCTGTTATAGAGTTTTGTGCACCTTGAATATTGGGTATTTATATTTTTAATATGGTGATTTTTTCTATATAATATTATAGGTTATGTTTTTACCGATATGTTATTATTCATGGAAATTCTCTTTGGAAATTGTTTTTATTTATTGTTTCATTTTTTGAAATTATTTCCACCGCTTATTGGTCTTAAAAAATGGTATGATTTTTATCGTGTATTTCTTACCCTACAAAATCTATTACTTGAATCCTATTGGTAATAGTCTCACACCCTAATTACAAACCATTGATGTATGTAGACTTGGTCATTTAGATAGTGGTAAAGGAATGACATTGGGTGATGACTGTTCAATGTGTTAGTTCCATTCATTAGTGCGGCTTTGTGGAGATGACTCGTGGGTGATGACCCCTTGTGGTATGGAGTCCATGGGGATATTTTGTATGTTATTTGCATGTGTATTTGGACCTATTGTATTTACTTTAAACACATGTATTCATTTCAGGTTTTTTGAAGTCTTTATTTCATGAGTATTTCAGATTCTGTTTATTGAATGTTTTTTTTATTTTTTGTGTATACAAATTCGGGTAAATCATTCCAAAAAATAAATAAATGATACCCGAGAACATCATATAGCCTGTGTGGATAGGTAATTCCTTTCGGGACTTGTCACAGGATGGTTTTGGCATCCTTTTTGTTGGAGGCCAGATTCAGTTCGCAGTAAAATGTTGTTAGAGGTGGTTTAGGTTAATTCCTTAGGTCTTGTTATTTGGGGAACAATCAGTAGTGACCAGAGTTAGGATTGTTGGGGCTTGATGTCCCAGTTATGGGTTCTGTGCTTGGGCAGCACACCTCACAATGAGATTCAATCCTCTTGGTAATTTCATTATTTATATGTATCTTTTTTTTTTCTTGGTTTGATGATGATTAGGGGTAATGAAAAGAGATTTTGGATGATTGTCATAGTGAGGTCTTCTGTCATTGCAAGCCATGTGTATCTGAGTATATTTCCCTAGAAAACTCTATGTGATGGTGATGTGATTGGAATATGGCTACCAATCATATTTACAACTAAGCAAATGACATTAGTTTGATCACACATTGTCTTGTGTCTCTTTGTTTAGGAATCTTGGAAACAAGGTTTTTTCAAAGAAAAACTGAATTGATTATAATAAGTGTTAATTTTTTGAAAAGGATTTTCTAGTAAAGTGAAAATGGTTTTATTCATGAATTTGATGAAATGAAATTTTAGAATAATTTTGAAATTGTAAATTATGTATTTCCCCCTATTTTTAATGTGTGAATTGGGTTATAGGGGGTTTCAAAAATGTGTTTCCAGAAAAATTTTATAAATCATGGAAAAGTTTTTTGAATTGAATTGTGTATTATAGAATTTATGTTTGGTGGTTGAATATTGATTTTGATTTGGAATCTATTGAGAATTTGAAATGTTTTATTAAATTTTAGAACATTATTTTGAAATGAGAATAGTTGAGTTCTTAATTTAATGATGATTTATGAAATGGTGGTTTTCTTGAAATTAGAAGTGATTTGTAATTTGTTGAAATGTTTTGAAACGACATTTCCAAAAATAAATATATGTATTTATTGAAATATGGGTTCTTTTCTAAATTAGTTTGTATGATTTAAATTGGGTTTTGATTTTATGTTTAGCAGTTTTGGGAAAGGTAAAATGTAGTTAAAATGTTTTGATTTTGAAAATAGTGATGGTTAGGTTTTGGTATTTTGTGTTCTCAAGGGTGACCACAAGAATGGTTTTATATGAGAGTATGAATGGTTATTGGAACAACTATATGAGTTTCAATATTGATATGAGTTGGGTTCCTAGTGTGGCATATGAACATGCATGTGTGAGGCTCATGAGATACCATGGGAAAATGCACAACCCACCAACACTGTTTTTTATGATTTCTTTTGATAGAAAGTGCTGTATTTTTATAATTTTTGGTTGACATATGTGGTTTATGTGTTTTCTAGATTTTTATTGTGGTATAATTTAGGTTCATGAACCCCTACAGTTTAACTGATTTTTTGGTTTGGTGGTTCGTTGATATATTGGAAAGAAGAGTTGGTTAGTGGTCAATTTTGAGGAAAACATTCAGAGGCCAATGTGGTGGCTCCCATCATGTGTTCGGTTCATGTTTTTTGTATGTTGTAACCAAATGATTACATTGGTTTGGTCCATGGGTTTTATTGTATACAAGGGTATTCCCCCATAAAGAGTAAATACATGATTCATGTGTGGAACATGGCGATTAACCATTGGATGATCCTTTAGTTGATCAACATAAGGACGTTATTATTGAGTTTTGGAGATTAAGATTACCCCTATTCTTTTTCTGTTATGTGGATCCCCTTATAAAGGGAGATTGGTTTTGGGGAGGTTGAAATAGACCTTAGTTTATTATGTATCATAATACATAGAAGGTGAATGCAATTCAGGGTTGATAGTGTAAAATGTGGCCTTAATGGGCAATTGGGTCTTTCGTCAGTCTCATCAAAGCAGGAGTTAATGTTAAACCACTAGTCAGGAAAATCTATCCAAGAGTGACTATTATAGATGCTATCTGGGATTGTGTTTTTTTTGTCACTCATCATAAGGTCCCTCCATTTGTGTTTTCTTTTAGCTGAAATGGACATGTTCGATGAGGCCTTTCAATGTCGTGTGTTTGTTTGATTAGAAGGGGGAAGGTTTTTCAAATATAAGAGTGTCTATAATTTCATGAATGTGTGTTTCCCTTCATGAAATTCTAAAATCATATGTTCTAAATGAATATGTTTCTATGTGTCCTTTAATTATTTTTTTCCAATCCGTAGAAATAATTGGTGATATGTGTGCATCCCCTAAGCCCTTGTTTTGTTAAAATGATGGGTTATGGTAAAGTGGGTATGAAGTGTGTCAGGTCTCATTGATAAAATCTGATATCATAGTGAAATTTTTTGTGGTGTTGGAAGAAGAAGATTTTTTCAGGGGTTTCTAAAGCCCGACAGGGAGGCAGGAGAAACATCAATCATCTGATCTCCAACCATAGGTCTCATAGTGAAGCTGGCATGTAGTCAGAGGAAATCCTAGAGTCATTAAAATAATTATCCAAAGTCCTTTCCTATGTTTGAAATATGGGAATATTTAAACCTTGGGTGACATCATCTTATTCCATTTTTCGACGTTCATAGGTATAGGTGCGAGAACCATGTTTCTATGTTATAGACTGGGTTCATGTCATTCCATTGGGTTTCCATTGATTTTTTTTGAAGAAAATTTAAAAATTTGGGCTTGGATTATTAATGTGCATTGTTTGCATATAAATAGTAGTAACTGTGATCTATCCTTGGAAACCATGCATTAAGAGATAGTAGCTACCACACTGTATATGCACAGCCTGGTTCCATGGCCCATGAAACCATGCGAAGCATCCCCTTTGCACAGAATTCATTTCATGGTTAGCACATGGTTTCCCAATCTATGTGAACTAACCCTGCGGTCATGCCAACTCATTAAATTTTGGGTTCTTTTCATGTCATCCCATGATGGTTAATTGTGAACATTAGTTTTATAGTGTGGATAAACACTATGTGTCTCATGTATGTTCTTTTTGAAAATTCTATTGGAAGTCTACCACTTTTACCTGGGAGTCCGTTCCAGCCTCTCCTATTAGTGTCCATATTCTATCTTAGAAATTTAGTTGTCCCTAGTGGTGGGATGTCTGTTTGGGTAACCCCATATCTGTGACCCTATGTTCTCCATAGTGATATTTTGGTAGAATGTAGTCTCTTTCAACTCCATCTAGTTAGCAATTTCTTACTTGGGTAAACGTGGGATTAGAGAATGTACAATGGTTTTGTTTATGTGAGGTTGTGGTAGTGTGGTTTGGGATTGTTGTTCATTTCAGGTGTATTTCTTGAGCTTCATCTCGTAGAGTTTGAGGTGTTTTTCTGGGATGATGTTTGATTATGATTGATCTTTTCTTGTAATTGGGGTATGTTTTGGTTGGTGAAAATATTCTCTTCCTTTACTTGATCAATTGGAGTTGTTTAACCTTTTGGAGGCAGGTGAAAACATGGAAAGGGAGTCCCTCTTGGTCTATCATTTGGCCTTTATTTATAAAATAGGGTGATGTTATTTCTTTCTAAGGGTGGAAAGCATTATGATCAGCAAAATATTCACACCTGGGTTTTCAATTTTCATCCTTCATTTCAAAACAACTTTTGGTTCTTTATTTTCTCTTGATTTTCGGGTGTTTCGGGTTTGAATCTTTGGTGTCTCATGTGTTCTTGAGCTTAGACCTAGGTCTTGGGGGTATTGAATGGTACACGGCCTACTATTTTGTATAAGGTTTGTAATAAGCTTTTGGTTGTTTGGAGTTGGATTTGTGACACTTCTAGTGGCACCCCTTGTGGGGAGAGTCATTGGGGTGCTTTATACCCTTAAGTTGTATGAGTATTTGGGTTGAAAATTTGTTTTATTTTCGGCATTATTTCCCCTATACATGTCCAAAATTTCATCATAGGACTGCGCCTTAGAGACCCTTCCAATTTTTGTCAATTCAACACTTTATTAGTGGATATAAATGGGTGCACATTTTCGGCCCATGGTTTTCAAAACCGTGCAAGAGAACTATGTGGCCTTGTCTAGGTCATTAAAAATGTTTTCAATTTATAAATTTTCCCACATGGTATTTTTCCGATATAGACCCTTTCTTCACCCATTTTACTATTTTATCCATTTTTCTCTCACATGTTCCCCATACCTCCATTGGATATCATTTTTTTGAGGGGATTTCGATATGGAAACATCAAGATCTCTTCACGTAAGTGCCTCTATAATTGATTCCACTATATCTTTTTTAGGTTTTCATATTTTTTTTAATTTCCTACTTTCATGTAACAAGGACTTATATCCTAGGGATTGAAGTTTTGTTTCATGGTGTATTCTTCCTGTTTTAGGCTTCATCTACATTTCTTGTGGTTTGGCAGTGGTGTGGTTGGATTTTCGCATAAATATTCAAGGGTTTTCCTTATTTTGGATGGTGATTCCATGGGTAATCAATGATGGATGAGTTAGAATTTCATAATTAATATATTATCATACTTATTATTCATTATTCTTGATTTGAAATTTTGTTTTGGTGACATTTTATTGAAAATAATTTTTTTGAACGCATTTGGTTCTAAGTTGGGTGTTTTTGATGTCTATTTCATAATGTGCCAATTGAGTTTGTTTTATAAATCATGTAATGGGTTTTTATAAATTATTTTTGTTCTGTATCTTCTATTTTATTTAATATTTGTATTCTCTTGTTGATCAAGATGTGATTTTAAAGGGTATTTTTGTAAATTTGGAACCATTGTTTGAGTAAAATTGGGTTTTCACATGTCTCTTTTATGTTATGCCAATGTGGTTGTTTTATAAATCATGTGATGGGTTTATAGAAATTATTTTTTTCCTAAAAATTAGGTTTTGATATAAATGGGAATGCACATGATGTTCAAGGTGGGATTTTTAATCGATTTTCTGTGCAAAACATTTTCAAATTTTGTGAAGTTGTATTATTGAAATTCGAAAGGTTGTATTGTGTAGTTTAAGTGGTGAAAATCATGTTAGATAATTTTTTTAATTTATTATGACCCTAACTGATGTTTTTGTGTTATATTTTCATTTTTCATCATTAGATAATGGTTTGAGCACAATGGGTGAATCCTGGTTACCTAGGAGGGCGGATGTGTACTGGTACGACTAGTTTTCTGGATGGGTTTTATCCCTATTTCACATAGAATTTTGGATAAGGAAAACTCTAACCAAACTATATGATTGATTTTAGGGGACCACTAGGATATGGGTATGTTCCCTACTAGTGGGTATTTCATGAGAACAAAATTTTTTATGGTTACTTTTCACCATGGTACGAGGTTCATGGGGCCCGAGACTACATAGTGCATAGGGGTGTTCCCAAAATTGGTACCCATTGAATGTTGTGTATTTAGATTTGGAATATGGTGGTTTTTTTCTGGAAAATACAGTAGCTTCCCTTTTTATTGATATATATTGTTTCATGGAAAATTCAATTTGAAAACAGTTTACATTTAAAGGTTTCATTCTTTAGAAATTTTTTCAACTACTTCTTGGAATTCAATAATTGCATGCTTTCTATCATGTATTGATTACCCTATAGAATATCATAGTGTTATAATATTAGGAATTAGCTCAAACCCTACTTAAAAACCTTTGGTGTGTGTATATATGGTTTTTTTTCACACAGGTAAAGGAAAGGATTTTGGGTCATGGTGGTTTGGGGTGTTCGTTCCCTTCCTTTGTGTGGCACAATGGAGACGACTCGTGGGTGAACACCCCTTACCATGTAGATTCCTTGGGATGTTTATTTTCTATTTCCTTATGTATTTGTAAATATTGTGTTGACTTTAAACCCATGTATTCAGTTTTGGTTTTTTCTTATGACTTTTTTGGCATGAATTTTTCAAATTCAGTTTATGGAATGATTTTTGATGTTTTATGAATCCATATTTGGGTAAATTGTTCCCATACCAAAATAAATGATGCACAGGGACATGCTCCATCCCATGTTTATAGGTAACACCCTTTGAACCTTTTCATGGGCTAGTTTTGGCATTAGTTTTGATGGTAGACAGATTTATATAGTGACACTTGAGGTTCACATGTAGGTTATGAAGAGGTTTTTAAGAGGAAATGGTAATCCAAATTAAGCTGAGAAATACATATCATCCATATATGGATAGACATATATGAAGGGATATCCATATTTCTGATGATATTATTTTGGATTTTTTTCATGAATTCATATGATCTTGGGATAGAAATTTTCCTTTTCTAGATTTTTCGTAACACAATAATCATCAGGATTTGATTATGATTGTCCCTATTGCATTATCTAATAATCACATTTTCATCCATTGTTTTTTATTTGATAAATTTATACATCATCTCTTACTCCTTAAATGGATATTCATTATTATTTGTTTCATTTTTGAAGCACAAAACCCACTATAAAACCAATATATTCTTCCATTAACCTATACATGTTTGATACCAATTTATGTGTTTTATAAATATTTTTGTGGTTCAAGAATGAAAATAAAATTAAATTAAATATTAATTTTAGGAGTAATATATAATGTTGATATTGATCAAATACAAAAATGGATGAAATAGATGTTAATATACCAAATAATAAAGAACCCTAGATATTTTTTCTTATTTGAAACTATTTATTGTATCAGGATTTCAGCTTATCATTTAGGGCTTCCACTTAAACATTGTTATGTTCATAGTGTGTCCCATGCATATATCATGTGGATGTACAGACTATATCGATTACGTTTGCTGAATATATAATTCAAATCATTAATGCATGAAAATGAGTATGTGGAAAAAAATATATTTTTTGAATTATAGAGGGAATGTTACATGAAACAATATCACTAACCTGGTAAAATTTATCTTTGGATACTAGATAAAAAATATTATTATATTATTAATTATTTTTAATATCACCCATTATGATTATTCTTTATTATAATCATCATAAACATAACCCAAATTAAAACTATGCATCATAAACTATGGAATGGAAACCTAAGATAGGATGAGATTACATGTTTATAAAAGGGATTCATGGATGATATTATTCATTGATTATATCAAATTACAGTTTCATAAAAATAGTTTTGAATACATGAAATATTAAACAATATTTATTTTCAAACATTCAAAGATAAATATTAGGATTTATAGATTAAAACATTATCATATGAAAAGTAATCATTTTAAATTGTGTCAAATCTACACAATTCATATACCACAATCTCATCAAAAAAATATTGATTAATACTATATATAAAAATCATTTAATTTTTCAAATTCAAATACTAATACTATAAACCAATGTGGATCATCCTTTATCACTGGTTTCCCATTTTGAATCAATCCCGTCATCCTATATCCCAGTATAGATCAAGCCTAGCATCCACATTCCTGTTGGGGGGTAAATATCATGAAATTGATCCATATTATTATATCATGAGATATAAATCATTACCCAATGAGTTGTTCAGAGATACGGGTCCCACCCATCTTTAGTTCTAGTGTGACCACTATATATTATCATAAAGTTTCCACAGTCCATAGTTATAACATTACCATTTTTGATATTCATGACATAACCACATTTTCATAATTAAAACCATACCTAAGTGTTGTACAAAATAATAAAAAATTAATTATATCATGACACATGCAAAGAAATGGGTATCGTAAACATTCACACATAAACATATCATCCTCAAAATCAAAATCCATCAAGAAAAAGAATAAAGATAACATAATATGAGGATACCTATATCAAAAAATATTCATTGTCTAATTAAGTCATCTAATATGGAAAATTATATCGATAGATCACATGGAACAATTTTTTGAGAGAAGGTAATTTTCCATATAAAAAGTATTTTATCAAAATAATATATCAAAATGATAATTATAAATCATTTCTGTAGCTAATTTCCATTCTTACAAATAATGGTATCCTTAAATTATTGAGATTTCATGCCAGTATATATTTTTTCATGTCATACACATTTAAATAATGATTCCTTTCAAATTTAAAAAATATAAAAAGATCCATATTTGTAGAATGACATGAAAATTATTTTTAAACAAATATGTCAACTATAAAACAAGGTTAAAATGAAAATTAAGTTCTCTATAGAGTGGGATCATTTTTTATTAAAACATATTATTAAAACATGAAACTGTAATTATTTTTTTAAAAAAATATTGAATCAAATATTATTTTTTGATAAACATTATTTTTTCTCTATAATTATTTAATGGAGAAAAATAAATAAAAACATTCATTTTCTAAAAACACAACAGGATATGAATTGATATGATTTTATTTGGATTTATATCATAATATTCCATAATTGGCAGAATATAATAATAAATCCCATTAAATAATAGTAATGGGACAATAAATTGTTACCACCTTAGAATGTATTAATTATTAACCCCCATTGAAAAAAACATATTATTAATATTTATATTCAATTATCATCTTGAAATGGATCAAAAACAAAATCTTGGGCAGTATATACACTACAAAAAATAAATAAATGTTGTAAAAGGTATGTGTCACACATAAATAAAAGTGAGATGAAAATTCAATAAATTAAAGCTCAAATTGAATTATTCATGTTTTAATCACATACAAAATAACTATATGATTATTATAAATATATTAGTAGACCATAATCATATTTTTCATTCCATATATGTTTTACATATTACCTTTTATGAAACAGTTATTATCAATTACTTGTTAAAATGCAATTTTTGATAACATCTTATTTCCTTTTCATGTATGTATTGGTCTGTAATTTTTTAACTGTTTATAAATATAACCATTCTATAATTTAGAAAAATAATTAACATCATAAAAATATAACATATACTTACCGTACATGTTTTTTTTAAAAATAATTAATGTTAGATGTATAAAATGAATTAAATCATTCAAAGAGATGGTAGGTCGTATGTACACATGTAAATTATTTCTATTTTAGGAAAGAATATAATTTTATAATTTAATAAAATTAAATATTAATTATTATTTAATAAATATTTCATATACTCAATACTAATATCTATATTATCATCCATTAATGTTTATTTAATTGAATAAACACATCTCTTTGTGAGGGGAATGTTTTTTTATATACCAGCGATGTTATAATATTCCCATGGAATTGATTGTAATAAGGTATATGTGATATTATAATTATAGTATATTAATTATGTCATATATATAATGTAAATTAATATATTATATCCTTATTACCATTAAAGTACTATAGAAATGAAAAAAAATTATATTAGTTTGTGAGGATGTATTCTGTTGTACAAATGATTGACATGTTTTTCTTTAATGGGCTTAGAGGTAAGAAGTTATATGTGATATTATAATAAAATAACTATAATTAAATAAAAAATAGCAAATATATACCAGAAATATATCATTATTTAAATCTGTGAGATATGGTGATAGAAAATATATAACATTGGTTTGTGAGTTGTAGTCTGCCATGCACATGATCAGTGGTGTCATTTCCCACCTAGTGTAAGAGGGTATTAATCTATGATATTATATTAATATAATAAAATCTACAAAAGTTTAGATATATATGTTTATATATCAAAATTCTTTATGATTATTTAATTGATTTGGAAGAAAAAACCACACCACATGGTCAATAACTATATATCTTCTTCAGAAAACCTATCGAGGTTAGCAAAAAAGCTTCATCATGGATTTATATTAGAATTAATATTTAATATTTTTTCAATTTATATTAGGGGATAAAATTTTTCTCATTAGATAATAATAAATATTGTTATTAAATATATGGAATTAATTCTATCAAATTCATAACATTGAAGTGGTAGAAATTAATTGAAATTATGTCCAACAGATACTGCAAAAAAACTATATTCCAATGAAAAAGAAATTAGAGGTGTAAATTGTTTTTATACAAAAATATTAAACTCAATATTCATTAAAAAATAATAAATTGTATTTATAATAATATCATTACATTTATTTTACAATTAAAACCATATAAAAAATTATGTTTCTAAATGATTGAAAAGAAAAAAATTCATAATAAAAACCCATATATTTCAATATTTATTGAAAATTTCATCTTTTCCAAATATTTCATAAAATATAATCCATCATTATATCTTCTGTATTTTTAATTAATTTAATTTTTTGAAATTAATTCTAATAAATTGGAAAAGATAAACTCATTCAAAATAAATGTGAAACCATGACAAAACTACCATTTAAAAATATATTTTTTTAGGCATAAAATTAAATATAGTATTATCTCCCTGATGAAAAATATATGACATGAATATTAATAAACTCTTAATTATATTATATATTAATATTATTAGGATAATTTACCAAAAGTGATCTATTTTACTTATTGAGATACTGCAACTTTTGTTGAATAAAATTGGTTTTTTAAACAAATAAATAAATATAAATATTTTTCATTTTTATTTATAATTTATAATAATCTAAATAAGAAATTTAATGTAAATTTGAAACCAATATATTTTCCTAATTTATATAATACTATTAATTTATTTAATTCCAATTTCTATGAGGTCACTATCATATTAAATAATAATATTTCATTTTTATATCATGGTTTCTTAAAACTCAGTGAGAGATGTTGTAAAAGATTTAATGTAATATTAACGTATATGAACAAAATAATTCATAAAACATTGTCATGTACGAATAAATGTATATTTAAAAAAATTAATTCTAATATATTTTTATATAAATTATTACCAAAAGTATGAAATTTTATATCTTTGGATTTTTTAAACAATAGAATCTTATATAATAATCAGAGACGTAATTATAAATATATTTTGAAGTAATCTTCTAAATACAAGGGTGAAAATAATATTTTATGTAATTACAACCATAAACATTGATAATGGAAATTATTTTGATTTTAGTATTCAAGATAATTTTAAAACATATTTTATTTGATATATTTATATATCATTTTTTCTGAAATGTATGACATGAAAATTAATTAGGAAAATCACTGATTGGATATAATATTTTTGATGAAAAATGAAATTCTTAAATTATTTTATTCTTAGTGTTATAACATACATCAGATGAGAATTATTGGAATATATTAACTTTATATATATATATAGTTTAAACTTATTTTTGGATATAATATATCAATATACATATATTAAATCCATCTAAATTGATAGAATATCATTTATTTTGAAATAGATTAACATTTTTTATCTAAAACTAATTCAAGATCATATATTAATGTAGAAAAAATAATGTAGATCCTTTAGTAACTAAATATTCTATATTTTTCATATTAATTAATGTTTTTTATATTTGATATTAATATTCAAAGGAGAACTTACAATTAAAGATTCTCAACATGAAAAGGAAAATTATTTTTAATAATTTAACTGAAATGTAATTCAATTATAATATAAAATATCATTTATAAAATGAATATTATAGTATTTTAGAATTAATAATAAATAAAATATAAATTTTTATATAATGGTATTATTTGTATAATTAATTCAAAATGGGTTATAACTATTATCTTTTACAAGGATGTTAAATGGACAGGGGTTATTTTTAATTGTTATAAAGATTGTAATGACATGATAATGAAGAAAATATTTTTACACATATATTACTAAATTCATAAAATAAAAAATAGAGTTTTATAAATTTTTTATGATTAATAATAGTGTTGGATACAGTTAACTATATGAGGATAGTGATAATGAAATTATTCAAACATTGTTTAATTTATATTAAAAAAATTAAATCATTATGATGAATCTTTTTTAATAATTTTTTTCAAAATGTATTTATGTTAATTTCAATATTTATTAGATATTACTCTAATAAATTTTTTATCATCCTTATATATCATAATATCGTGTATTTAAATTATAAAGGAAATACCTGAGGTGATTTTGTGGATGTTCATTATAATGTTATAAATAATAAGAAATATTCAAATTTCTAGACATTTGAATTTTGATTATAAAATTAATTTTCTTTTGTAATGTATGAAAAAAATTCTTAATAATTGATTGATAAATGAGAAATTGAATTTCAAAATATCAAATATATCTATTATAATATGGATGTTTATTTTTAATAGATATATCATATGTGATAAAAAAAATGTGAAATTTTTATCTGATCTATAATATAAAAACCATGTAAAACGAAAATAAGTGTTTGATTATCTTGTAAGAATAACACAAGGATAGTTATGTGGATCATTAACTGTGGTTTTTTAATTTATATATAATTTTATTTCAATTATTTGACAAATTATTTGTGATATAAAATGATGATTTAATACATAGTTTTGGGAATTGGATCCTTAAAAATTAAAATTTGATATCTTATGTCTCATGAAACTAATTGAACCATGTTAAAAAATAATTTACTATTTAACTAGAGTCTTATACAATTATATCAAAGATAAAAACTCAATGTGTTATCCAAAAAATTAGAATGACGATATACTTTGTTGTTACAGATGATTAATTAATAATATTAGTAAATGCCTAAAATATATCGTTGAATTTTTAACAAGATCATCATAAAATAGGATTGATAAAAATTAAACTACCCATTAAGGATCAAAATATGGGTTTTGAGGTTCATACAATATATCATTTATATGTATCCATGAATATAATCATTTATACCCAATCATAATTGATATTAAATTAATGAAATTGAAAATATTGAGGTAATGTAATATTTCATATTATTTTACAATTAATACATAATAATATGTCAATGTTAATGTAATGATGAATCCTGAAATGAAATGTTATATCTTGATAGTGACACATAACCATGCAATAATCCACTTATAAAATTGGAATTGAACATTCTAAAAAGCACTATATGCCAATAGATTGGAGTCAACAACCTTAATATAAAAAAACTGAAAAAATAAATATAAATAAAAGAAAGTAAAAATATTAGAATAATATAATATTATATAGATAAAATTTCATAAATAAAATAAATAAAATTATTAACAAAGTCGATATCTGAACCAAAATATACATTTACTTGTTAAGTCGATAAAACCTTATTACCCTCTAGAGTAATACATGGTCCTTCCTCATTATTTATGCTTCATGGATCAACCATCTAATATGGGCCCCTTTATCTTTTAATTAACCCTTTATATTAGGAATTATCCTATATCATGATGATCATGATATGTGTGTTTAATAAACATATTATGAACCAACCAATACATCCTTAACAATTAATCACATTTAAAATAGTTTTATAACAAGATAAAAATAAAGTTGTAAGAATGTATGACCATCATATTATGAGAATTCAAGTACTAAATGAGACGCCAAAATCCAGGGTCTAAAATGTTATGGATAAAATGAGGATGAAATATCGTGATAATGTATGTAATCACAATATAGCAATGAGTTTAATAAACAAAATTATTATATTAGTGTATATAATCTACTCAATTTCGATTAATAATCATGTGAGTCATGTTCATGGTATATTATATGTATCAATTGATCATGATACATGATATCCACGAGGCCTCATGTAAACATGTTAATTGGAATAATCTATGTATTCAGTTAGTAACATGGAATTATATCCAAATCATTGATTCACTATACTTTTCCCAGGTCCAAATTATCTAATTTCACAAGTCGTACATACATCTCGTCAAGGGATAATAATTTCATGATGTTACACCCATTTCAAAAACCAAGAACAATACCATAAGTGGATTGGAAACTCACGTAACAAGTTAGATTATACAAATATATCATAGTATAATATTCAGAGTAATTAAAATATAGACATAATGAATTATTTCAATATCAATCATTAATAAAAATTATATATGAAAACACATGGAACCAAATACCATAAATTAGTCTCATGGATTATGAACTCAACCACTTTTAATAATTATTATGTATAAAAATAAATATATGAAAAGATAATTTTATGCGAAAATTTCTATAATATACCTCTAAATGTAAAGGAACATCATATCTCAAGGTTGTTGACATAAATATCAAGGTTTTGTAAAGGCTTTTATCTCCCCAACCTTGTTCACAAACCTACCAAAACATGGTCTCATTACATGAAATCCCAATGAATAATATATACAATATTATTATCCATTTATAATTAAACTAATACCAAACAATCGGTCATGGATATCAACATGTATTGATGGAATATGGGGAAAACACCCAGGAAAAATTGAATACACCAGATCCTCAAGAATGTAGTTGGTTCACCAGAACTGGTAACACCGCCCTAGAGTATAGAAGGAATCATACTCTAATCCATAAAAAACATTCCAGGATCAAATAATATGGAATATAAGATATTATTCTAATCACGAAGACTCACCATACACCTTTACTGATGTTCCTACATTAAGAATCTCCCTCAAATAAGGATGATATGATACTTAGATCAGCCAATGGTATGGAGGAATACATTACAACACTAATTGGATAAAATGGTGGAAGAATAACCAATAGTGATACCACTTCTATATGAAATAAATTAAAACACATGGAATATATATTATTTTAATGGATCTATAAGCAGGGATCATAGAATCCATTAATATAATATTATAAACTGATTAAAATACTCAATTATGAAACAATAATTTACGATGTGGTTCCTTTTTTTGTTATCATTCAATATTATAAGGAATTAAATTCATCTATTTCATCATTTCAGGCATCCAAATATGTGACAAACATGTCTTGGGGATTAAAATGGTTGATCATGAATGTAATAGACTCAAATTGCATGTATTTAAACAGCTTAAAATGGAACGAATACATTTTATCCTCACAAATACTTCAATTTTAATTCAAAAAGGCTACCTGAAACATTTTTCACTAATACAATCTAGGGAATTCTCTACACTCTTGACCTCATACATGGAATGTGGTTTCTTTTACCATTTTTTCCCTAGGTAATTGGAAAACCTATACTATGTCCATAGTGTGGGAATTTTTTTCAATTTGGACATATAACCAATATTTATCATTTAAAAATCCACTCAAATATCCCAATGATCCATCAAAATATGGATCAACTCAATAAAATGATATATAATAATGAAATAGTGATTTTTTTTTATTGAAATGAATTTCTTTTGACACTTTCATTACCCATTATAATGACTTATCTTCCTCAAGAAGCATATCAAGTTGTCCAAAAATTAACTCAAGTCCCTGAGATCGAAAATTTGTTTTTCACACTCATGTATTCTTTAGCACCCCTCCATGACCTCACAAGATCTATACGGGTGGTACCATTATACCGCATATTATATTCCATCTATTGAAAAAAAATCTTCATCTAGTCCATGTATGATGTGTATAATTTTAGTTCAATATACATTCTATCATATAAATGTTTTGGATCAATAATAGCCCCATTTTAATGAGAAACATGAAATAAGTCATGCATAACTCATTATTTACGATAAAGATCTATCTTTTATAGAACAATATTTTTTCTAATCTATGAATTCGTAGTCACCTATACATTATGGGGTTAGAATCCCATTATTTCTCATACTGTATCTTCATAACCTATGAGTGAATCAGAATAGATCTATAAGGCCCCATAATTAAACATTACTTAATCATGATATAAGTCAGTAATTAACTATTATTCACATAGAGTATCATTTATGGTTTCGTGTTTTATAGATTTAATCCCTAACTATACCATAATGTCTCAATTATTAATTAGCAGGAACTTTTACCAAATCGTATTTTTCCACAATAATAATACACCATAAATACAATTATAATTATTTTCATGATAAAAATATTAATAAATACTTCCATTATCCCACTCATCATTATATCCTATAAAAAACATTTCCAAAACATGGGACGAGTATAAAAATAATAATTAGGTTTAATAAAATAATGAAAGAAAACATTAGTCCACGAATACATTTAAATCAATGAAATCATACATTTTAATAATAATACATATGAACATTAATATACCTCATTAAAAATTATTATATATGGATAACACATGGAAATCATAAATCATAGATGTAACTTGTGTTATCCATAACACACTTAAATTGTATCTTTCACAGCAACGAAGGGAGTAACCTTTATAGTTATGTTTTGGAATACCCATCACATAATATTCCGTAATTCTATTACGAGAATCCTTAATGATTACCTCTATCACATTAGCCAATTCATTAGAAATATATCATGTGCACATCTTCCATCATTTCATCATGGAACCAACCATATACGCAATAAATTCCCAACAACCATAACATAGTCATAACATATAAACCATGAAAAAAAGAAACAAAATATTTCCACATTAAATCACATTTCATTTTTACAATTCTTCACACTCATAAATGGAATCACTTTATTTGAAAATATAAGAGAAAACATGTAATGTAAACATCAAATAATTATAGCGTTAAAAAGGTGAGAAATTCACTTCATGGAATATATGTTAAATAAAACATTAAATGTTATTTAAAAAATCAATCCAATTTTAAGACACATTAAAATCATTAAAAAATAAATGTTTTGATTAAAATTGTCCCATATCACATTAATTTTTTTAAGAGAACATATACATTAAATGATTCATTTATATATAAATAAAACCTTAAAAACATTTTGAAAACATTGATATTAATGAGAATGATATTGAAGAATATATCTTAAAACTTTTAAAATGATGTTATAGTTATGAAATATATTACCACATGATAAATACTTGAATTAAAATAATTAAGAATAAAATTAATCATAACATAAAATATCATGAAATTAAGGAGATTCATGATATAATATTTTATTGGGGATTATATAAACCATATAAATGTGAATTGGTGCATAATAACAAATAAGTCTCAATAAAATCGAAATTTAGATGAAATCCATTAAAAAGATAATATACTTACATTATTGATTAATCAATGACAGTATTATTTGTGAAAAATATAAATACATTCAAAATAAGTGTATATTAATTTTAAAATGATCATATGACATTCACAAATATTCATGAAAAAAACCAATGGCATGAATATTTAACACAATAAATTGATATTGAGTTAAGATTTCCCTTAGAAATATAATATTTTCAATAAAATTTATTGATTATGTGTATAAAATATAAATAAACATAAATAATTAATAAATAAATTATTGGATATCAATTTTATTTCTCACATAATCATAGCATGACATAATCATGATGTAAAAGATCAACCCAGAAAATGAAAAATTGGATAAGATATCCCCTTAATAGGAGTCTGATTTATCACGTACTATCCTTATGTTCTTCAATAATAAATATAGGTTAATTTTTAATTTCTTGAGAATCCATTTTCTAGTTTATTATTCCTTTTACATCAATTATTACCATTTTATAAAAATTACCAAATTATTTAAGTTTATATTGGTCGTTTTGTTTATATTCAGTACATGAGTCTAAAATGATATTGTTTTGATGTAAATTATACCTATGGGAAAAATAACTTCATCTAAAAAAAATTATTAATAATTTAAATATAATATTAATACAATATATATATAATATTAATTCCAATTTTGAGATATGAAATGAAATATATCATTCATGGGGATGGTAGGTCGTTTGTATGTATGAATGCTTCCTTAATTTCATTTTCATATAACGGGAATAAAAAAATGATATATTGGAATATAATAATTATAGTATACTATCAATGTTGTATATGTTACATATGTTCATTAACACAATATATTATGCGTTCCTTGTATGTCATAAATGAGTCACATCACATTTAGGGGACATTAGTCCCCATTTTCTCAAATGAAATTATCATATTTAAACATTATGGAAATCATAATGAAATGTTTTAAATAAAAATTACAAAAGAATAGCGTAAATATAAATATAATATATATAATATCTACATTTTACATTCATGTATATAATCATGTTTTAATTATGATCATGTATAATGAATCCCATTGCATCATGGAGACTATAGGTCATACCTATGCATGAGCGCTAATATCATTAATTTAATGGTTGAAAGATATAGAATTGGATGGTATATTATTTATAAATAATAATTATCAAGTTATATTAATTTTTTAAATCCATTATACTTATCATTATACCCATCCAAATTATGTCTTGGTAAATAAAAAATTACACGACAACATATAGATGGTAATCCATACAAACACATGCATAGTGATATTGGTATTAATTTGATGGATAAAAGAAGGTATATGGTGGTCACATAATTATAATAACATCAAATCATGTATAATAAAATATATTTATTATTTTATTATGTAAAAAACATAAGACTATGATGTTGAAGAAGAAAATAATTTTGAAAGGGATGAGGGGCACAATAGGAATGTCTTGAAATATTATATTATTAAAAAGTGATTTTCAAAATAAAATATCAAAAAAGTGTTATAATTCGTGGATGAGATGATTATGGGTATAGATATTCTCAAAAAACGGTTTTAGATAGGTTTTGGTCATATAATTAATGTTATCCTTTGTATTTAACCCTTAGTTAAAACATTAACTCTTACTATGTATTTCTGTATTTTCATAACATATGGTTACTATAGTAACTATAAAATGAAAAGAGAAGAAAAAGTTGATATTTAAGGAAATTTTAATCATTAAACAAGTCATTATTCTAAATCATAGATTCTTTGGACTATTATATTATTTAATAACATTGTATTTGTTTTAAAACCTCTTATAGGTCAATAGTGAAACTATTTAGAAATTGATTTTTGTTAAAGTCATAAAAATAGTTTTCATTCAATCCAATAGCAGTAACTTCTATATAATATTTCATAATAATCCTGAAAAATCATGGATGACTAATAATTGTTCAAATTACATTTATTTTAATATTTATTAAATTATTTATTTGAATCATTCATTAATTAGGTATTCACTACATCATCTTTGTGTCATAAATAAATTTATTATTTTGAAGTCAAAAAATAAAAAATACCATGATATATGAAATATATATATTTATAATTAATATTTATAGTCATAGAAATCTATTATATAACCCTATATTAAATTTATTTAGTAAAAAATACATTTTTATGTTATCATTCCATTTTCTTTAAATTATATATTATAAAATCACATTTTCACAACAAAATGACTCTTAATTTCAAAATGTTCATCCGAGGGAGGATCATGGTCATTAATATATTATAAAATATTATTAGGATATAATTTAGGGTTGTTTGGTATTATTATAATATCATAGTTACCCTTTTTTGTCTGATTCATCCTTTATCCAAGTTTAATAAAAATAATTACTCTAGTTACTATTCATAAAGTCCATAAAATAAAAGATACATATGTAGATAATTTCACCTTAAAATTAAAAATATGGAATCAATTAATCTAAATTCAAAACAAAGTAGTTTTAGAAATTAACTTAAATTAATTTTCATTTTCAAATATAGAAAGCGAGTTTTTAAAATTTAAAACATTGCAAAAGATTGAAATTTTTTTCCAACGGAATTAAATATTGAATTAATACCAATGACAAAAGTTATAATAATTAAAAAAATATATTCAATTTTTACTTTAAACAGATTAAATAATATTATTTAACTATATAAATTATATCAATGGAAAAAGATGATTTCAATTATAATTTTGAGTATTTTTACAATTCATCAAAACAAGATAGTTATCAGAAAAATATGAAAAATTCATCCAAATTATTTTTTTCCCAATTATCATTAAGAAGTTGATATTTTAAAATATATGATATAAAGGTTTCAAAAATCATTTTTATATTAGGAACTCCATTAAAAGGTGGGAAAACTACAATATTATAATAATACATCTTTTTTCTGAAAGATTTAATTCGTTCTTAAATCATATCTAAAAAATATATAATATGAATATAAAACGTTAAATTTAATTTATAACATATATTTTTCAGTAAATGAAATCCATAAAAGTAATATGATTTTATGAACACAATTATTCTCTTTTTAAATAGGTTTTCATACAACCAAAACCATTTTATTCAATAGGATTTTTATTTCCAGTCATAATATATTAGGTGACCAATGAATCATTATTTAATAATCTGTAAAAATTATTTTCATAATTTAATTGAAACTCTTCATTACCTCTATTTCTAAAATTTTTTTATAATGGTAATATTTAAATATTGATATTTTGTTATACGTTTAAGCTCAATGTAGTTTATCATATATTCTATTGAACATAATGTTTATTTCTTAAAACATGAGATGTTACATCATTCCACCAATTTGTAAATTTCATCATCACAATCTTAAAATCATTCCTAGTATGTCTAATGAAAATACCACATCGGAATATAAGAGTCAATAAAGATATCACTTTAAAATAATGCAATCAACGTTGAAAGGTCAGCAGATATAACACATACTCATATTCCATGTAAGAAAACATAGATATGGAAGAAAAATTAATCTCTTGTTATGATGGAGAGTGATAGAAAAAATAACCAGGAGAATATTAATAACCATAAATACAAAAAAAAAGTTATGGGTTAAATGATTATTGATTTCATAGTAGGAAATTAAATTGGAAACCTTTTTTTAATATCCTTTTCATAATTTTGATGAATTATTATACTATTTATAATTGGTAAATAAGTAAACATACTAAATAATCATGTATAGTTTCATCCTTTAATATATTAATAACACAAACATATATTTTCACAAAATGATGAGTATTTGAGATGACTTGGTTACACCTTAGGCACTAGAATTAACTTCTATAGAATCTCATAATCTAAAAAAATAAACAATATATTTCCCCTCTCATTAGACATTTACCCAAATATCTATTTCAACACAATAAAAACATATATTATTCAAAAACAATATTCATTCATTACTCCTCAAATGAAATCATAATTTATTTTATTTTTTAGGCATTTAGTGTTCTCAAATTAGA
Source organism: Viscum album (assembly GCA_963277665.1). Taxonomy (NCBI): domain Eukaryota; kingdom Viridiplantae; phylum Streptophyta; class Magnoliopsida; order Santalales; family Viscaceae; genus Viscum; species Viscum album. Next base: position 1,208,084,911 of record OY728146.1, on the reverse strand, counting down.
GAATGGCGTATAAAATAAATTTTTTCACTTAATCACCTAATCAATTTCCTATACAAATGATGTCCATTGGATAAAAAATACGTTCCCAAAATTAAATTATTCTTCATCTCTAAAATAATTTAACTAAAAAGAATAATTAATACTTTGATTCTTATTGACTTTATTGATGGAATGGTTTGTCACCCATCTTGTAGGTTTTTCTGTTTATAAAACACAGAAATAACCCTAACATGTTTTATTCTCAATGGTTTTATTATACCTCTCATTTTCATACAAACTTCTAATAACCTCAACATATTAATTCATTATGTCCCATATATATTTAAATTATTTTCTTTCACCAACATATGATAAATTATTATTAATCAAAAATAAAGATCATCATTTCTTGATCATGATGTCCACCTGATTTTATCATCATCTCATTCACATTGATACAATGTCCATGAATTACAACAATGATAAATAGACCCACAAAAATCATTCTCATACTTTTTCTAAATAGACCTTGTATATCATGGTTCATATGGTTATTCATCGTAATAAAATTTTGGAAAATAATCATGGATTCCATATAATTTCAAAACGTCTGATAAAATGAGATTTTTATAAAATTGATAGACTGTGTTTGTATTGAAACTTTCAATGAATAGTCCTTTTAAAATAACCTATGTATGTTTTGAAAGAATAATTTTTATATGTAAATATAAATAGTTTTCACAAGGGTATCCTTCTTCTCACAACCTCTATTAAAATCATTATATTTTTTAAAATCTTGTGATAAGGTAAAATATATGAACATGCAGTGATAATATTTACCTTTCATGAAACTATATGAATATTGAGAAAATATTATTTGATTAAATACAACCCATGATCCACAAAGGTATCAAGGTATTTTAGAGGTTCTTGATATCTCAAAAAACTTCTTTCAAGTGCGATGTATTATAGAAAAAAGATTCAAAATCATCCAAACATGACTTTGAAATAATTTTTCCAAGCATGTCATTAAAGGAGATATAAATGTCGTTTGATATCCACATTCTTACATTTATAACCATCTTTCCTTTATAAAAAAGTTATAATAAATTTATTTAACTGAATTAATCGACATAGGGACAATACTTGTGGTTATCCAAAACATATAATCCCTAATGTTTTTTAAACCATCATTAGATACCAACTATAAGACTCTGCATTAAACATTACATAATATTGAGATAATAAAACAATTGACTTTAATTCACTTTGAGGAACATTTTAGGTTAATTATTTTAGAGAATTAACCCATAACTATTTCATAACATATCAATTATTACAAGGTAGACCCTTCATTTATACCCTATTTTTTAAAAAATAATATAACTCCTCAAATAATGAATATTTCATTTCTTGACAAAAAAAATCTCGAATTAATCCTTTATCTTAAATTTTCTTATACACAGTGAAAAAAATTTCAAACACTAGGGATGAGAATAAATTTCTCATTAAGGGTAAAAAAATAAGGAACCATGACATTTGTCAATGAACCAATAAAAATCAGTGGAATCATACTTTCCACTCATAAATCGTATGATCATTCATATACATCATGAAATCAAAAGATTTTTGAATAACTCATAGAATCCCTAAATCATAAATGTTATTTAATTTATCTATAACATATTTACATTTTACCATTCACAACTACATAGTGAGTGACCACCATGGTTACATTTGGAATACCTATCACAATATACTGCCTAAATCTCGTAGGTGAATCCTCAACGATTACATCATTCACATTACCAAATGCATTGGATAGATATCATGGGCTCACTCACCCATGGATTATCATGAAACTACCCATATACGTTAATAATTTATAACAACCAAAACATTATAACAACGTATAATCCATTCATAATGGAAAAAACATCCCCACATTGAAATCAAATATCATTTTTTACAATTATGTGCACTCATAAAATAAATCACATTATTTTTAAATACATGTGTTAACATTTAATTTATACATAAAAACATTAATGTTACATTAACTATAGAAATTTAGATCACGATATATATGTTAAATAATACCTTCCAAATTATTTAAATAATGAATCCAACTTTTAAACATATTGAAAACATTGAAACTTAAATGTTTTGAATCAAACTATTTTATACTACTTTGAAAATTTTTAAATGAATATACAAATTAAAAAATTAATTTATATATAAATAAATAAATAAAATCATTTTGAAAAAATGTATATTAATGAGATTGATTTAGAAGAATGTATCAGTATACCATTTAAAATGGTGTTTTAATTAATGAATAACATATAACTTGAAAAATAAATGAATAAAAATAATTAATAATAACATTAAAAAGAACTTATAATATCATGTGAATAAAGATATTGCTGATATAATATGTAAATGTGAAATATATAATCCATAAAAAAGTAAATGGTGCATAACAACAAATATGTCTCGATGTAATGTAACATGAGATGAAATCCATTACAAATATTATATGCATAGTTTACCGATAATTAAATTTCATAATTATGTGGGAAAAATAATTATACACTCAATATAAGTCGATATTCTTTGTAAAACAATCAGAATTCATTCACACATATTATTGGAAAAACAAAACCAATGTCATTGATATTTAACTCAATGAAATGATATTGAGTTATGATTTCCCATACAGTGATCATTTAAAAAAAATGATAGATTATGTTTATTAGATATATGTAAACATGAATAATTTTAAAAAAATATAGGATATCAAAATTAATATATCACATAATCCTTGAACGACACAATTAAGAAGTACAAGAACAACCCAAATAATAGAAATTGGGATAAGAAGTTCCCTTTCCTTGAGTTTGACTAGTCACATACAATCGTTTTGTTCTAGAATAATAAATATAGATTAAATTATACTTTCTTGAGAACTATTTTCCAGTTCATTACACTTTTAATGTCACTTATTACCATGTTATAAAAATTTAATAATTATTTATGTTCATATCTATCATTTTGTTGATATTTGTTACATGTGCCGAAAATGAACTTTTTTAATGTACATTGGTCATGTGGTATAATTCCCATCACCTTCAGAATATTAATTTTGATTTAGATATCATATATATATTATATATATTTTTTTATAATATCTATATCATTTGTATATAAGAATAGAAATGCATCGTTCTTGGCGATGTTAGGCCATACGTACACGTGAACGCTACATTCAATTCTCTGTCATATTAATGAAATTTAAACTAAATGCTACATAGATATATTAAAAATAAAGTATATTAACTATGATATATTTGTTACATATGTTCATTAACACCAAACTTTAAACATTCCATTTACGGAATGATCTATATCACTTTGATGGGGTGGTAGTCCACACATCCTCAAATGAAATTAACATATTAACATATTACGGAATGTGTAAAGGTATGTTGTAAATAAAAATTACAGAATAATAAGGGAATTATAAATATAATAAATATTATATCTATTCATTACATTCATGTATATAATTGTGTGTTAATGAAGACCATGTATAATTAATCGCACTGCATTGTGGACACGGTAGGTCGTACCTATGCACATGAAACAATGTCATTCATATAATGTTAAAAGGTGTAGAATGGGATGGTATATTAATTATATATAATAATTAGAATTTAGTATTTATTATTAAAATCAGTCATACCCTTCATTATAACCATCCAAATTATGTAATTTTTAATAACATAGTCCACCACGGAATGGATATAGTATGTTTTACATACACATGCATGGTTATATTCTTATTTGTGGATGGTTAAAAGGAGGTATTAGGTTTTCATATAATTAGAATAACAACTCAATATTAATAACTAAGTGGATTTTTAACTTTATTATGGACATAAAATAATAAAAGTAAGTAGAATACGAAAATATTTTTGAAATATGTGATAAAAAAATACAATATTTTTGAGTATCTCTTTCTAATTTTCACAAAAGATCCAATTAGAATGGTTTTATTCCCAATGTTTTACCTCTAGGATGAATTCAGGTATGTTTGGATATTATTTATGTAGAATTTGGTAGAACCAATGGGCTTCTGAGGTGTGAGGAAGTTGGTAGCTGTGGTGACCTTTTATATGATGGGGGAGGGGAACATTTGAAAAGACGTGAAATATTATTTTTTTTAAAAATTGAGTTTACAATTGTAATAGCTCCAAGGGGATTTAATTAGTGGATAAAAATAGTATCATTAGATACATCTTTGACATTATATAATTCATTTTCATAAATGTTGATTTATAGTATTGTTATATCATTTAATAAAATTATAATTTTTTTAATACATAATTCTATCTATTCTGTCACTATTTAGTAATATATTTTTGTTAAAATCATAAAAACCTGATTGTTTTGAACAAAAACCACTAAATAAAATATAAAATGTCACCAAAATCCATAATATTCATGGATTTCATAAAAAAATTTATATTACATTTACATTAATATTTATAATATCATTTATGTCAATCCTTCATTAAGAAGGTAATCACAACATCATTATTATTTCTAAAAATATTAATTAATATCAATAAATTATAAATAAAATACAATGATTTAGGAAATATATTTAGCTTTATAATGAAAATTTATAGTCATATATCTCATTTATATAATCCATTATTAAAATTGTTTAATCAAAATATAATTTTTTTTCTCATACTTATCCTTTCTATAAATTTAATATTATAAAATGTCATTTTCACTATGATGTGGCTCCCAAATGCTAATCGTTAATCCTATTGATGATCATGGTCGAAAATATCTCATTAAATAGGATTAGGAAACATTTTAATGTGGTTAAATATTACTGTAAAATTATTTTTTACCATTATTTGTTTGATTTACCCTTTAACAATTATAAATAAAAAAATTACCAAAGTTACTATTCATAATGTTCAAAAAAAAGGGACCTATTTAAATAATTTTTAACTTTGGATTACATATATGGATTCAATTTTTCCATATTAAATATAAAAAAATTTCAGTAATTAATTTAAAATTAACTCTCATTATCAAATTTAAAAAATGGGTTTTTAAATGTTAAAACATTTCAAATGATTGAAATGTTTTTTCATCTGATGTTAATAAATAATTAACGCCAATGAAATAAATAAAATAAAAGATAAAATTATATTCTATTTATTCATTAAAATCATTAAATAATATTATTTGACAATATAAATTATCTCTATGGAAAATGTTGATTTTAATTAAAATTAAGCATTTTATTACTATTAATCAATACATGATTGTTATCAGAAAAATATCAAAAATTTGTCCACATTAAATTTTGATGAATGTATTCTAAAAGATTATTTTTTTGTTCTGTAGGACATATAAAGGTGTCAAAAAATGAATTTAAAAACAACATGCCATCCAAATCCTGTATGACATCATTTTTATAAATATACCTCCTTTATCAGAAAAATTGAATTTTTTCTTATATCATATCTAGAAAACATATAATATGAATTTAAAACATTAAATTTTCTATATAAAATATTTTTTTCATTAAATGAAAATCCATTAATAGTGATATGATTTAAAAACTCATTTATTTTCTTTTTAATGAGGTTTTCATAAATATACGTCATTTAAATGGAATTGGTTTTTTATTTACATTCCTAATAAACCTGGTGATCAATGAATCATTATTTAATCATATTTAAAAAAATTCACAATTTATATGTTAATATTTGTTCCATACATTCCAACATAAAGTCTATAGTGGTAAAATTTAATTAACAATATTTTGGTGATCATTTTATCTTGAAGAACCATATCAGGTATGCTATTGGACATTTTGTTTCTTACATAATACATAGGATGTTACAAGATCCATTACACTTTTAATAAAATATAAAGGTTTCCTTAATCATTTGCAATAAGATCTGGTTTAGCAATAAGCTGCAATTAACCTCTTTTTAATAATCTACAATCTTTTTAAAGATTCTGATACTATACTAAGACACATAACCACTCCCTCACCAACTTCATTCCAATAATGTTTTGAGATACAAGGGATAAAATAATTATAAACATGGGGTTCTCTTTGAATTGAATCCTAGTATTTTTTAATACAATTAACTCAACCATAGATAAGTTATCATCCCATGAATCACTACATTATATGATGTAATAATAAGTCATATACTCTAACTTCTATATCATTGGATTTTACTATATATTTTTTTATCAATTGTACAAAATATTGAATATCAGTTAATTCATTAAGTATTATCTATGAATTTTCTAATTTAAGAACTAATGAAGATATATATGTCTGAAAATACTCAAGGTAACTCCATATAATAATAAAATCTCATGAAAATACAACCTTCCGTGATCATCCTCATAGTGAATGTCATAACATGGTAAGATGTGAGAAACATTAATTAATATACATAAAAAATAAACAAAATTGTATTACATATCCTTGAGGTCATGTGAAACCATGTCAAAAAGTTCATCATGACACAATCAAACATCCAAATGTGTAAATAAAGTAGATGATGAAACCCATTGGGTGATGGTTCATGAACATTAACCTCTTGTGGGTATGGCATTAGGAAACACATCTAGAAGTGTCCCTATGCATCTATGGAGAATTACCAATACATGATAAATATTTTTCACCCATGAAACAACACCAGTATATATATATATATAGATGTATATCATCAACACTTATTGGTTAGAATTAGGGACTATATCCATCACATGTATAAGGATCATATTTTCATCATATAATGACCATCAAGGAAATGGGTCACCATCAAATTTTTTCTAACACATCACAACACACTCAAGGTCATTATGAATTATTGAAATGACTTTATATGCTGAATAAAATGTCTTCATTAGTGAAGAACATTCCATCGATCCATTTACCAAAAAAGACCATCATCAAAATATGAATCGAGGTCATCAGGCACTGATTTTCATTTTATGTTTGTTTATTATAATATCGAGCTGCATATATATTATGATTAATTGAAATTTCAATGAACATACATTAACCTAGTGGGTATTATGACTAAATATTAGATGGTTGTAGATATTACAATCATTTAAAATTCCTCTTATATAGTTACTATTGTGTAATGATATAATATAGAATCTTATGGACCATATAGATATGAATTCTCTTACTGAGAAAAAATTATCTATTACATGTATTTTCATAAATCACTAATTTCATCAACATATCATGGGTATGATAGTTGAATAATGGTGAATTATATATCATGAATCAAGAGTGTATACCCTCTCCCAGTACATTATTAACACTTTAAAACTAATGCATAATACATTACAGTAAATAGAATAATTATCTTTGGTCTTGAGAAAGGATAACATATGTATTTCAGTCAACCTTGTCTTTATATAATGAAAATCCTCCTCACACAAGTTTTTCCACATTTATCTCAACAACATAATATTCTATGAAATCATTAGTGATGGTAAAATTTTTAAATTATTATCAAAAAATAAATTTAATCTCATTTTATAAAGGACACCCCTGATTATAAAAACATCTTTAGAATTTTTTGAGGACATAATTACACAAATATTCTATTTGTTAGTGGATATTACAATCATAGTCACAACATTAACCAATATATTAACCTTCAAAATAAAAATCATAATCATTAACAAGAATGAATAAAATAATTCTTCACATAAAGAACATATGATTTTTTTATTTCTATAATTCATCTACTTGGTTAGTGATTATATATGGTTTTATTCTACAAACAATAGAATTTAACATCTTTTATATTAATGGATTACTGTTTACTTTTGATCCATTAATTTTCTCGGTGCATTCATAAGTCTAAAAAATATCACAATGTTTTCATTTTTCTATACCTTTTTAATGGTCATGTCTTCATTAGGTTATTCTCTTTAATCTATATCTGGTGATAGGTTGAACCGATATTATTTTCAGAGTACATTCTATCCACTATTAAAAGATCAAATATATCAAGAATCCTAGGAAAATGGAATTTTTTATTCATATTATACTAATTCATCAACGAATAATACATCTAGAGTCAAATAAAACTATCTTATTTCACATTTAATAAGATAGGTGCACCCATGGTAATGTACTTGTAAGGATAAAACCCTAATTTCTTATGTCCCAAACAAGTTCTTTAAGAACCTATAGATTCAAAAGTTTAATATGATATAATGGTATTGAAATGTTCTATGAATCCACTATGAGATCTATAAAGAATTCTATAAAGTCAATTACTTAGATTCCTGATGATGTAATCTATAATGAAATCCTGATTTAGATATAATAATGGTATAAAATTAAAATAAAATAACACTACCCCTTTTATGATATCATTTTCCAAAGCTCACTCATGTATGTAGCAACATTTTTTTTTCAAAATACTCTTCACTAATCATCTAAAACATTTGTCCCATAAAAAAATAAAAATGTATTTTCCTCCCTCAATAATCATTTAGAGAAGAGAAAATAGTTTTGTATGTCCATGAACGCAATCACATCAAAAATCATCATATCTAAAATAAAAAATTACAAAAATATCCACAACAGGGAAATAATATTAGGGAGACTTGGAATCACTAAATACTGCACTATTTCAATCACATGATTATATTGAGGAAAATATACTCTAATTATACCTTTACTACTAATTCATTTCCACCAATAACTCTGGAATATAAACACATATGTGAAACATTGGATTTAAGAAAGAGTTGCATCTACATTATATTACCCTAAGGTATCTAATAGGTAAATTATTCCATTTTTTATACATAATATTTAACATAATAAGTGTCGTTGGTGCATTGAATAGATAAATAACGATAGATTTGAAAGAATCATCTTATTCAACTACATTTCAACACCCTTACACATAATGCATGCAATAAGATAGTGTGTCCCTACCTACTAAACCATAGGGAGTGTGATGGGAAATTTATAACTGAATTCTAAAAAATTTATTATGGTAGTAAATTAATATCATACCTTTTATATTAATTTCATCCTAATTCATAATTAGTCATATTAGACTACCTCAAGGTGACATTATCTAAATTTTCAAAAACAAATATGACATCAAATGTGGTTAAAAATAGTTCTTATCAATTATATTGGACTAATAAACTGTTATCAAATGAGTATAGTCATAACCTAGTTTATATCTCATTTGGAACTATCCATGTTTTTCACCTATGATTTTGTGTCCTAACAACTCGACAAGGGATCCACTAAACTGTGCCTCAATCTGGTTTGTCACAGGGACTCAATAACAGACCATATACTCTAGATTCTACCCACATGTATAAAGGGACATGGATGTGTTTGTGGATAGAGTGTTTTCAACATTTTATAGTGTTCTTTAGCGGTATGACATATAAATCAACAATATAATCATAAGATAAATTGATGATAGAAAATAAAAATCCATATAAAAGTTGTAAAATTAAATATTGCCTCATGAAATATCATATAAAAAATAATGTTTATCATATCTACATAAAAAAAGATTGAAATATATGGAAATTATAATCCATTACAATTATGGTATCAAAATAAAAAAATTCCAAAATAAATATCTCCACATAGTATCATGGGCATCACTTAGTCCTATTCTCATCTTCTTATATAAATAATTTATCATGAATTGTAGATAATATTTCATTCCTTAGTCCTTACATGCATGAATGATGTACATATGGGTAACCAATAGAGGCATTAATGTGTTGGGATATAACACTCAGTTTTCCACCACCAATGGTGTCTATAACTGGTAGATATTATGAATATACTATGAAGCAATGTGCAATATATAATAATATTAATAGTAATGATATTGAACACCCAATAGAAAAAGATATACATTATATTTTATCAAAGGTAGTCATTTATCATATAACATATTTTAACTATTATCAAAAAATGGTGAGAACAATATTACATAAATCATGGTAAAATATCCATTTTTTTCCTACGATGAGTAATTCATCATCAAACCAACATGGTATGGTTTTATAGAGTAAAAAATTACAATGAATAATAAATTAAGTTTATATTTTATTAGTGTTTCATACCCAATAGTTATATCCATGGAGTAAAAATTTCCCTAACATACCCTATAAACTGGATCCATGGATTAGAACTTCACATGGAAACCCATATAATCCTGAATCCTGGGAGTATAAATTTCTATAGAATCCAATAATTTTTTTTTAATTCATGTAGTAGAAATGTACATGGTATAAATTGTATTTATGAATCAATTTAGTAGAAGTTTCCATATAATTCAATAATGTTTTGATTCCATTGAGTTGAAATTTCGCTGTCATTAAATGCAATTCAAAATCCAAAGAGATTAAATTCTAATTTCATTCAGTATATTCATTACTAGTTCATTAACTAATTTCATAATTCATTAAAAAAACATAAAAAATTCATGACATCACCCTTATAATTTACACACAATCCATTAAATCTAATTAATCAATTTACTATAATGTAGACAAATGGAAAGGATTCATAAAAATTATCCTAATGATTCATTTAATTCTTTATAGCTCCCACTATGATGGAGGGACCATACATACACCAAACTGGTGGAATATCATGGTGAATTACATAAATACACATCATGAGTGATTTATGTTGTGATTAAAAAATCCAACGATCACATCATACTAAGTGTGAAATATAAAAACTCTCTATTAACTAAATCAAAGCATGAAATTAATTTAGGAGAGACTCCAGGAACGATCATTGTGCCTCAATACAAAAAAATTCTATAAAATAAATAGAAATTAAGGGAAATTTTATTAACTACATATTGTATGTTTCTGTAATAACACAAATCCACTAGTGGTTCTTAACTCATCATGGATTTGACAAAAAAGGAAGAACGAATAAACACATGGAAAATATATCAAATTTACTACCACTTAAATAATTATTTCTATAGATATAAAATAATGCAACCATCCAATGTATTTAAGTTCATATTTCTGCGGATCCAATGACATGATCAGGACATGAGATGGACATCAGATGAATAATGAGTTCAAAATTATAGATTTTATCTTTAATACGTATAAAACTAGGGTAGGAATAAACCCATAGTATGATTGAAATAATATAGGACAACAGGTCTTTGGTAAATATATTTTTATTTTAGAACTTTTAATTTCCCCAAAAATTAGTGGATGAATAATTTATCTACATGGTTAACAAAAATATGATTTAAATATTCTCTTATCACTTTACAAGGATATACCTTATATGGTCCATGCACGAGGTATAGAAAATAATGTTAAAACTATGTTATTTTGATATATTAAAATCTACATGTTGTTATCTTGGTATTGCATCTCTAGATGTATGGTTTCTAAAAACCATGTGTCCCTTAACAAATCATTGGCCTACCCCAAACAGTTTTTTCAAACCACGTAGCATGGGTATGACGGTTTCTCCAGACCATGTGTCATATCATCATTCTCAAAAAACTCAGCATCAGTGCTCCAAATAATATTAAAACACCCCTGAAACTACCATTACCCCCATTGGATCTCACACTATGAAAAAAACCAGTCAATAATATGAAATTAATAATATGTTTACCACATATTAAAACATTAAAAATTATAATATACTACCCCCTTAATGGAAATCTTCCACAAATTTCCCTTTCATGTGTATTCCACAATTATATAAGAATAACACATACCACATGGTATATACGTCATCCTCTAACTACCAAGCCTTGTCATCTATATAGTAATTCTTCTATATCACCCATACTAGGGTACAAAATGTATTTATTTAGCCTTCACCATCTTGTAAAAAATACATATATGTTACTCCTTGAAGGATTTGTAAACATCCAAATCAAAATTATATAGATCATGAATATGAGATGAGTTTAAGTTATATGGGATCATCTAAGATAAATTTATGATTTTATGAATGGATCTATACATTTGAGGTAACAAATTTTGATAGGCTACTGTCCCTAATCTCTATTGAATCAAGAACAATTATAGATAATATGGTGAATAACTAACTTTTATGTGAATCTAAATATACCCCTCCCATAGTGAGACACATAAATTGACATAATCCCCTACCTCAATCTCAATAGTTTTTCGATAGAGATCCACATTGAATTTATTTATATAGATTCCACATACCATCATTTTCTAGAGTAGTTAAACCTTCTCTAAAGTATTCTTCATGATAAATGGTTAATTTGTGGGTCGTATTATATCCAAAACAATCACTAGTTAAACATAATGTCCTATCAAAATCCAAATAATATTCCATTATTATAACCATATCTATCTATTATGTAATTAGAATTCAATATGTGGTATATTCCTATATCATGAACAATGAAAATCAGGGACACATTTATTAATCATGTTGTCAAGAACTATAACTGTTTGCTTTGATTTCCCATTAGAATATTAGAGGTATGATGTGCTCAAAAGAGTATTTCTAAAAAATTCCCTCTAAAATCCTTTCAAAAAAAAAGATGTAAACTGCGTATAAAGATCAAATACAATAGCCTGAGGAATCCCATGATATTTTAAAATATCATAGATATAAATTCTCCCAATCTCCTATACTTATCAGGTTTTCCAAATTGATTGGAAATTGTAATCATTCATGATATTTTTTATAATGAAATTGACTACATTACTACTATAAGGTTCCCATAGTAACCTGGTCATAAAATCCATCACAACATCATCACATTTCTAATTAGGAATGGATTAATGCTATATGATCGTTGATGGTTTCTAGTTTTCTGACTTCAAAACATAATATTTGGAACACCTCTTGAAAACACTAGATACCTATTACTTCATCCATGAACACTTTTATTGAAAAATAAACATGAAACATATTATTAATGTTAGGATATACTTCAATTGATGAGGCATAACACACTTGTATCATATTCTCATGTTTAACACCCCAATTATCCATGGTAAACTTTACTTTGAATAATACAGTAGCGTGTGTTGTACACAACTTCGAGTTCTAACACACACCACAACTAATCAAACTAGCCGTTATGAATTATAATACCCACTTTTTAAAATTTTATAAATTTTATCTCTCAAAATGGATTTCATTATTGGATTCAGAATATGGAATTTAGCCTAGGGTGAAATTTTGATACTTTTCAGATAGCTTTTATATTTTGATGAATAGTAAAAATTACTAAAATTTAATTATAAACAATTTTTTTATTAAAAATAATTAATATCAATAAATTATGATTTTGAGTGGTTTAAAAGAATATTTACAATATAATTTTTCCATTTAATACAATTTTGGTCATTGGAAATTATTTCAAAATTAAACCAGACATAAAAAAGAGTTAATCTTTTGATAGTTATTATTTCTTAAAAGCAAGCTTTTTATTTTGATAGCGGGAATTAATTTTAATTATATTTTTTCCACTTATGAGTTTCGAATTTGGAAAAATTGATTCCATATTTAGAGTCAGGATGTCCAAAATGTCTAAATAGGTAACTTTTTTTTATAAATTTTGAATAATTACATCCGTACATATTTTATTTACCATTGTTAAAGGGTAAATCCGGTAAATAAGTGTAAACAATAATATTATAATAATAATAAATTACCCTAAAACGTGTCCTAACCATATTGGTGGATACATAACCGACCATGGTCATCTCTTGGGTTGATTTTGGGACCCCATGGATCCACTTGTATGTGATAACGACAATTTATATTAATTAAGTTAATGTAAATACAAAAATGACATAAGCATATATCTTTTAGAAAAACAATTTTTACATATAGTTATATATGTTATATTTTCGACTATAAATATTAATTAGAATGTTAATAAGATTTAATACATAATGGTATTTTATTTATAATTTTAAGACACTAAATAATTTATTTTATTTATTACACAATGATGATGTAGTAATTTCCGTATTAATGAATGATTAAGATAATTGATATTATAAATACAAAAATAAATTTAATTTTATACTTTTTATAAATTCAAAATAATTTTATAGGTTAATATTACATATTATTATTGTTTAAATAAATTATTTTATAGTAATAATGCGACTATGAATTTATAAAAAACAAAATACCCAATAGTGTCAAAATTGATAGAAAATAGTTTTTAAAACAAATATTATATTATTAATTGATATTAAATTTTCTAAAAATCTAAGGATCATCCAAGAGACGTATATCATGATATTATTATCATTAATGGACCACTTTGGGGTATCTTGGATGTATATAGTATGTTTATTAACTATATAATATAAAAATACAAAGTGACATGGTAAATGTTAAACTAATTAACTATGAGTTAAAACTAAAAGATATTGTTTATATAATGAACCAAACATGTCTAAATTCTATTGGATGAAATTATTTATACCAATACCCACCTTATACTTTTAATAATCTACTTTGGAGCCATTAAAAACCGAATATTAATATATTATAATATAATATTTCTAGCTTCTCCAAAGGTTCCCTCACCCCTCTTATTAAAGGGCACTCATCTTTCTCACTAATTCACACATTCAATGTCTCTTTTCTCTGCAAATACCTTCCCAAATACTCTCTAAACATTCCTAACTTCATCCTATAGGCCTCAATTTTATCAGAAAGACATCCTATGGAGCATGTCTGATCAAATCAAAATGAAGAACCCAAAGAAGAGGTAATATTTTCACCTTTATTTTTCAAGTTCCTTTCTTCTTCAACTTCTTCATTCATTGTTATTCCCATTCTGAAATAATAACTTCATAATATTCTATATACTGAGATGTTATTATAAATATGGTACAACCATATTCAGTATTCTATCCATCCTTTGAATGACTTGTCACCATACGTGCGTACGTACGACTTACCATCTCCACATCGTGGTGTAATTGTAATTCAAAACATTATTATTTGGATGGGTATAATAATGATGTTTAATTCATGTAAATAATAAATATAACATGATAATTATTCTTTATATATTATATACTATCCAATTATATTTTTTTTAATATCAAACGAGTGATATTGTCGCTCGTGCGTACGTACGGTCTACCATCTCCACGAATGCGATGAGATTCATTATCCATCATATCCATTAAAGTATAATTCTCATTTGATGATTAAAAATAATTTTTAAGTACTTGATATCATTTTGTATATGATTAAGATAAAACCTATACATAACAAACACAACTTATGTATCAAAACATATAACATAATACGAGTAAGTTAACACGTGAAACGATGATAATACTAAAATATTATTAACAAAGCACTATTAGAAGATCAAATATGACAGTATAATTATATATATGGTTCTTGTATAATTTAATAACAATGTTTTCACTATTATAAATGAGGATAAAATACCATCGACTAATGAAAAGTACAAGTGAAGGGTTTATTTTACAATCCCTTCATTATCCGAGGTTTTTAATACATAATTATCTACTAGGACCTCTTTATCATCAACATCCATGTATCTAAAAAATGTATTTCAAAACATTTTTACTATTTTATAAAATATGGTTTAATTTCATTTATAACCTTTTAGACTTTTCTTAATAATTTTACAAAATAATCGTTCCGTTGTTTTCCAAACATGGGCCTTTTTAACCTTTTTGATAGAATTAAGGTAAGAATGTATTTTTTTGTTAACATATATGGAAGGTGCAGCTATTTTCCATTGTTATAAAATTGTCGAAGCTTCCCTTACATGCTAATAAAGATATTTTCAAAGTTAACCTTTTATTTTATAATTATTTTTCTTTTAAGTGATTTCAAAAAAGTGATATTTCTCTTAAATAGTTTTGATTTCATCTATGTCAATATCATTTGATACATTTTACACTTAATTGAAGTTGATTTATTATGATACCAATCTTATATATTGTATGTAAGGTTTTGTGATTTGTTTGACTATGTATTAGATATTTTTTTGTCATTAATGGTTTATGATTATTATTTTGGCATTTCGTATGATAGTTTTAATACAAATGTTTATGTTATATTTCATCCACTTCTTAAGATTAATGTGTTGAAATAGTATGTTCCGAGTTGGGGTCTGATTACAGAATACCCTCTGGGATGGTGTCCGGTTATTAGAGGTACTCCAGGTTGGTGTGCAGTTATTAGAGGCACTCCGGGTTGGTGTTCGGTTATAAGAGGCACTCCATGTTGGAGTCCGGTTACAGAGGCTCTCTGATTTGGGTTCTGGTAACAGTTATACCTTAGGACTTTGCACAAGGCCATGACAAAGAAATTAATGTTCGGCATTATGCATTACATCATTATGAATGTGTTTATTGATATTGCATGTGATTATTCGACTAGTAGAATATCCATGTGAATAAGTAAATGGAATTATTTCATTTTATGTTTTCCATATAATGATGAAGTTCAAGTTTAAAAATATTTTGTTTTCATTATACATTGTATTAAATGATTATGCTTATTTATGAAAGTTTTTACTGTATTGTTATCCTTACTGGGCATATGAGCTCACCCCTTTCTATGTTTTATTTTTCTCTGGATTCCAAGAAGTGTATTGCGAATGATATGCAGGGTTAAGCCAAGGGAATACTGGAATTCGTGAAGGATTATTTATGTAGTTTTTTATGTTATGATGTGTAATTTAACATTAATGTATGTAATCTATTTTCCAAGACATCTAAAACGATCGTTCCTTTGGGACTTGATTCCTTGTAATCATTCAAATGTATTAAAATAATGCACTGATTCTGGGTAACTGGGGTCGCAGTGTTACAGTTGGTATCATAGGACATTATTCAATAACCATAGAAACTAGATTTAGATAAACTATGATTAGATCACATAGCCCTAATATAGGAATTAAGGATTAGTATAGATGAACATTCTAGAATTTTGGTATTGTAGAGATTTTGTAAGTTTTCTGAGAAACACATCCCTGTCTGGATACTAGCAGGTAGAGACAGCTATGGAAAAGATGTACCTAGGGGTAAAACAAAAATACACCTCTTTGAGCTAGACTCGAACGGGAACTGGTGCACGACAATGGGCCTTGCTGCACTCTTGGTTACCACACTCTCGGGGGATATGCTTAGGATAATTCTCATTTTCCTTAAAAACCATTATTAAGGGATTATAAGAATATTCTTACTCAATGAAAACATTTTTATGATTATGGATTATATCCTTAAACTGTTCAATTTACATTAGGTATTTTACCAGTTTTATAATTATTAATTGCAATTCATAATCTGACCTAGTGTATGCCATTGTATAGAAATGGCTCCCAGTAGACGGAATGTAAACTACAGCAATACATATGATCCAAAGAGTAAGAAGGATCATATCTTCCATGGTGTTAATCTAAAATTTAGAAGAGAAATAGTTTCTCATGTGTTCTCAAAATATGAAGAAATTGTATCATGTGTTAATAAGATAAGTAATGAATTATCTAAGTCCTATGAATTTTAAGGGAAGTAAGAGACGAAAAGGATGGAAGAGGGAATGATGGATAATGGGAAGAGGGAAAAAAAGAATTTTCCCATATGTGATAATTGTGGGAAGAAACACCCTGAACTTGCCTGAATGGAATTGGAGTTTGTTATAAGTGTGGAGAAAAATGACACCAAGTACGTGACTGCAAGGGTAAGAAAATAGATTCAAATGTACAATGGTACATCAGTAAGATGTTGGGACACTATGAAAACTAGTGTTCAAATCATCACAGTATTCCCCAAATGATTCTATAGGATAATAATCAAGTTATGATACTACCATTGATGAAGAGAAATGACTAGTGTTCTCAAGTTGTTATTTTGAAATTATTTCATTGAAGTGTTGTGTCAATGATGTACTGGAAATAAATAAGGATTCTACTGTAGTACTATTTCATTGAGGAATTGAAATTTTATGTTACTAAGAAAAGTGACTCTAAAGCGAGTTAAAATTATTGGAAATTACATGGTTGAAGGAATGATAATCCTTAATATGGTCCAAATATTGAGGTACTGATTTTGGAATAAGATATGGTTGATTTGGGTAAATTATATTGGATATTCTTGAATGCCTTAAAACTGATTAATGATATGTATATTCCATCATTGCTGGAGTTTACAACATTTTTGGATGGATAATGTATATCCAGTATTCTATAAGGAAGATGGGAGCATGAATGTAATCAATATGGTTTTATGGTAATTTAGGATGTTTTAGTGTTTTAAAAGAATACAAGATGAAGGTATTCACATGCTATTATAGGGTAAAAAGGATCTAAATTATGTTTACCTTTCTTATAAATTTTGGATTGAGAGTTTACAGAATTATTTTGGATAAGTACAAAGGATGGAATGGAGTAAGTTTGAAAGGTTATTTTTGGAAATTTATAAAAGGACAACATGTTGACCATGTGACGACCCGTCGCGTCAGACAAAGCTGCCGGAATCGAACACACAACCATAGTACAATTGGGATTTATCACTTACCATTAGATTATGTGATGTTCCTATATGGTATAATGTATTTTTTAAAGGGTATGATATTTTAATTATATATTCATTATATTTGGAACCCTATATGATTAGGATAAATAGAGTATTTTTGAGATTTATTATGTTTTGGGGTGAAAGATTAGTTTGTGTTAGAAATTTATTAATGAATAAAACTGTAATTATAATGTAAGTATATATCCTTATGATCTTAGCCAATCTCATAAATAAATTCCTCAACATTATGAAAAGGAAATGGCTACAAAAATGTTGTCCTAGATGGTACCACAGATCATCACAAATTTATGGATTTGGGATTGTTGGCCTTTTCATAGTTATGTTCTTTACCACTCTCTATTAGATATTGATGGTGAGATTTCTATTCCATATCCAAATTTTTATACATGGAACCCTAGTATGTGTTATTTTCGTTAACCTTCATACTTACCACTCTTTATTTTAATTAGAGGCCTCATTAATCCATTTTTCAAAGTGGGATTTCAACAAAGATATTTTGAAATGTCAACCCCATGTTTTCAATACTGAGAATAAATTTTGAGGCTGAAATTTATTGAATGGGGATAGAATGTAACACCCCAAGATTCCACGGTCCGCTTCACATTGAATTATACAGTAGCGTGTGTTGTACGCAACATCAAGTACTAACACAAACCACAACCAATCAAACTAGCTGATATGAATTGTAATACCCACATTTTGAAATTTTATAAATTTTAACTCTCAAACTAGACTTCATGTTTAGATTCAAAATATCAAATTTAGCCTCGGTTAAAATTTTGGTACTTTTTGGATAGCTTTTATATTTTGATGAATAGTGAAAATTACTATATTTTAATTAAAAACAACTTTTTTAATAAAAATAATTAATAGTGATAAATTACGAATTGGAGTGGTTTCATAGTATATTTAGAATATATTTTGACCATTTAATACAATTTTGGTCATTGGACATAATTTCACAATTAAACCGGACGTAAATTCGGTAAATAAGGCTGAACAATAATTTTAAATTAATTTCTGCCACTTCTGTGTTTTGAATTTGGAAAAATGGATTCAATATTTGGAATCAGGATTTCCAAATTGTGTAAATAGGTAAATTTCGTTTTTAGAAATTTTGAATAATTACTTCAGTAAATATTTTATTTACCATTATTAAAGGGTAAATTCGGTAAATAAGGCTGAACAATAATAATATAATAATAATAAATTATCTTAAAACGTGTCCTACCCTTATTGGTGGATACATGTCCAACCAGGGGAATCTTTGGGGCGATTTTGGGACCCCATGGAGCCATTTGGAGGTGATATGGACACTTTATATTAATTAAGATAAAGTGAATACAAAAATGACAAAAGCATATATCTTTTAGAAAAACAATTTTTACCTAGGGTTATATATGTTATATGTTCGAATATAAATATTTATTATAAATATAATGATATTTACTATATAGAGGTATTTTATTTAGAATTTTTAGAAACTAAATATTTTAATTTATTTATGACACAATGATGATGCAGTAATTACTGTAATAATGAATGATTTTGATAAATGATATTATAACTATCCAAATAAATGTAATTTGAGACTTTTTATAAATTAAAATAATTTTCAAGGTTAATATGGTTTATTATTATTGTTTATATTTTTTTTTGAGATATAATGTTGTTTATAATTTATAAAAAACAAAACACCCAATAGTTTCAAAATTGACATAAAAGTGTTTTTAAAACAAATTATATTATTAATTGATATAAAATTCATAGAAATATAAGGATCGACCAGGATACTTATATCATGATAGGAGTATCATTTATAGACCACTTGGGGGACTCTTGGAGGTATATATTATGTTTATTAACTATATAATATAAAAATACAATGTGAGGTGGTAAATTTTAAACTAATTTACTAAGAGTTAACACTAAAAGATAAGGTTAATATAATGACCCAAACCAGACTAAATTCTATTAGTTGAACATATTTTGACCCATTACCACCTTATACTTTTAATAATCCACTTTTGAGCCATTAGAAACCGAGTATTAATTTATTATAAGATAATATTTCTTACTTTTCCAAAGGTTCCTCTCACCCCTCTTATAAAAGGGAACTCCCCCTTCTCACTAATTCACACATTCAAAGCCTTCTGGCTCGGCCAAAACCTACCCAAATACTCTCTCAAATTCCATCACTTCAACCTAGGGGGATTATTTTGAACATAAAGCCATCATAAGGAGCACTTTTTATCAAATCAAAAGAAAGAACCCGACGAAGAGGTAATATTTTCACCAACCATTTTCAAGTTCCTTTCTTCTTCAACTTCTTCTTTATTTGTAATTCCCCTTCTAAAATAATAACTTCAGTATCTTCTATATACTTAGATGTTATTATAAATATGGTACAATCGTATTCAGTATTCAATCCATCCTTTAAATGAAATGTCACCATACGAACATACATACGGCTTACCGTCTCAACGTCAAGGTGTAATTGTTATTCAAGACATTATTATTTGGATGGGTATAATAAGGATGTGTAATTTATGTAAATAATAAACATAACATGATAAATATTCTGTATATATGATATAATATCCAATTATATATTACTTTAATATCAAAAGAGTGATATTGTCGCTCGTGCATATGTACGGACTACTGTCTCCACTAACATGATTAGATTCATTCTCCATCGTATCTATTCAAGTATAATTATCATTTTATGATTAAAAATAATTTTAAGTACTTGATATCATTCTATATATTAATAAGATACAACCTACCCATAATAAACATGACTTATGTAACAAAACATATAAAAGAAAATGGGTAAGTTAACACCCGAAATGACGATAAAACTAAAATATTATTAACAAATCATTATTAGAAGATCATATATGATATCATAATTATGTATATGGATCTTGTATAATTTAATAACAATTATTTATCTATTATACAGGAGGTTAACATACCATCGACTAAGGAAAAGTACAAGGTAAGCGTTTATTTCACTATCTCTTCATAATCTGAGGTTGTTTATACGTAATTATCTACTGGGACCTCTTTATCATACACATCCATGTTTCATAAAAAAGTATTTCAAAACATTCTTACTATTTTACAAAATATGTTTAAAGTCATTTATACCCTTGTTGAATTTTTGTAAAATGTTTATAAAGTAATCTTTCCGTTGTTTTCCAAACAAGGTCCGTTTTAACAATTTCGACAGAATTAAGGTTAGAATGTCTTTTTTTAACTTATACGGAGGATGCAGCTATGTTCCGCCGTTATAAAGTTGTCGATGCTTCTCTTAAAAGCTAATAAGGATATTTTAAAAGGAAATTTTTTATTTTATAATTATGTTTCTTTAAAATGATTTCAAAAAACAGATATTTCTCTCAAATAGTTTTGATTTCATCTATGTAAACATCCTTTGATAAATTTTACACTTATTTGAAGTTGATTTTTTATGATACAAAACATCCATATTGTATGTATGGTTTGGTGATATGTTTGACTATGAATTAGATATTTTAATGTCATTAATGGTTTATGATTAATGTTTTGGCATTTTTTATACTAGTTTTAATACGAATGTTAATGTTATATTTCATCCTCTTCTAAAGATGAAAGCGTTGGAAAAGTATGTTTCGAGTTGGGTTCTGATTACGACAGACCGTCCTGGTTGGTGTCTTGTTATTATAGGCACTCCGGTGTGGTGTCCGGTTATTATAGGCACTTCGGGTTGGTGTCCAATTATTAGAGGCACTTCGGGTTGGAGTCTGGTTACAGAGGATATTTGAGTTGGGTTCCAGTTACAGTTATCCCTTAGGTCTTGGCACGAGGCCTTGAAACATAAATTATAGTTTGTTATTATGCATTCCATCATTATGAAAGTGGTTATTGATATTTAATATAATTATTTGACTAATAGAATATACATATGAATAATTAAATGGCATTATTTTATTTTATCTCATCCATATTATGCTAAAGTTCATGTTTAAAAGGCTTTTGTTTTAGTTATACATTGTCTTAAATGTTTATACTTATTTATGAAATTTTCATCTGTATTGTTCTCCTTACTGAGCATCTGAGCTCACCCCTTTCTATGTTTTATTTTTCCCCAGATTCCAATAAGTGTATTGTGATTGATATGCAGGGTTACGCCAAGGGAATAATGGAATTTGTGAAGGATTATTTATGTTTTTTTGTATGTTATGAAGTATAATGTATTATTCAAGTATGTAATATATTTTCCAAGGCTGATAAACTACTCAGTACTTCAGGAATTTATTCCTTCTAACCATGCCAATGTATTAAAATAATGCACCGACTCTGGGTATATGGGGTTGGGGAGTTACATCATTCTTGTGTGAAAGAATCCAAATGAAAAAATGAATGAAAATAATTTTGTAGTCATTAATTATATATTCATTGTGAAGAACCATACCATCCACATTCTACCCTAAGACCCGACCATCAAAATATAACAATTTTTCTCTCATTTTATCTGTAAGTTCCTATGTAACTACAAAAATTTAGATAGAATTTTTATTCATACTATCCTACACCTCCAAGTAGCATTACTAGAAACAAAGACATAATATTACACACACTAATAGCCGCATTAATTCTCTATATATGAATACTATTTCATTATTCATAAACAATAGAATTTTTTTTCTAGTATTATAGGTATGATCAATTTATAAAGAATGAAAGTATTAAAAACCACATCCTAGTATCCAATTGAAATAATTTTATGTAATTCTATTTTTGGAGATTTTATGGTCTGTGGGAACCAAAAAACCCATCTCATAGTTAACAATATCTCAAATAAATAATGAGTGAAAAATACAAGATTACCCAAGATCATGTATTGAGTATTTACCATCTTGTATCCTCAATGAACAAAACCACATACACAATATTAATTTTACCTAGATCAAGATTATTTAACACTAGGTCAAAAGTCATTTTTCATTTCTTCTCTTGAGAGGCTGTCTCATTAGTATCTAACTATTATAATGTCATACACTTCCTTATCAAGATAGTAAGAGGTTCAACAACCATGAATATTCCTTTAAGAAATGAATTTAATAACCTGATAGCACCTTGAAACTATATATATCAATGATATTAATACCTTGATCCCATGAACAAAAACTCACCTTATGTAGGTTAATTTATACTCATGTGTCTAGGATAAAATGAACTATGAAGGGAAATTCATTCATTCATATGTTTAACATTATTATCATTTCATATAAATTATAATATCATAGTGTGTCCAAAATGACCTCAATATGTTTTGAATGGTTATGTTGATTGTGATAAGACACCATGATTTCAACCACAAAACATCCAAAAATATTACCCATATATTGATTCAAAACTCAGTTTATCAGTTTAGGAAAACTGTTTGTGAATTCATGGGGCCAAAGAGCATAACCAGATACACATATAGACAATACATGTAATGAAAAGATGTATTAGGTATGTATAAATTTTTATGACACACTTCATGATAACATGATTTTTAATCATTATTAGACAACACATGAGGTTCTTAGATATAGTGAAATAGATCAGCTATCTATATAAAGGTATACCTATTCATAGCCATCAACAAGTTCAATTTTTAGTAGTTCACACTTATCATGAAAGATTCATCCAACTTTTTGGTTAAAAGGATGGGTGAACCCCAATAAGAATTATTGTAAAATATATAAAAATTCATCTATCTCTTCTAGAATTCATATTATCAATTGGAACATCATAGTAATCAACCTATTAGTTGTAATAGATAGTAGTACAGATCGTAGAACCAACTAAATAGAAAACAACACTTCTCATGAATGAGTTAAACTAAGAAGTTCATCTGGGAAAACACCAATGAAATTATCTACTAATGAAGTAAATTATTCCATAAAATTATCAATTTATCCTCATAAATATATTAAATCTAGAATATTGTGCCACACATCATACAATTTTCTTGTCCATCTCCACATAATTGGTCAATCCATGCACCCTTTTAAACAAATACCCTCTCTATGGTGATGTTAAATTCACCCTCTATTGAAATAAATAAACATGATAATGAATAAAAACAATTAATTACATACATAGTATGATGTTAAACCCAATCTTTATGAAGAAAAAATTGTTCCCAAACCAAGTGACAGTTATCTACAACAAGGGGGAACTCAATAAACTAGTGTAAACTCTCTAATATAACCCCCAATGGGGTATCACATTTCATAATTCCATTATTAAATACATAAATATCTTATGGATATCAAAAATAGGTACATATTAAAATCATCGAGAAGTACATGTATCAAATATGGATTATACTATAATAGAGACTATTAAGATTGGTCCACTGACTATAGAGGAACTAACACTCTACTACATAGGATATAGGTTTTATTGAATATATCTGGCATGAAATATGGTTCATAAAAGCATGCTACTTACACTGAGTAAGGACAATCTTCTATCAATGATAAACTAGTGTCTAGATCGCCTATCCCTGATCACCCATCACCCTAAATTATCTTTTGTACTATTGATCACAGCATGATGTAAAGCTAAAGATCCCCTCTAGAATATAGAGTCTATGTTGAACCCCTCACTCTAACAACCAGATGAATGGTGTTATATAACTAATATATAGACCCCATTATTCCATACACACAACACTCAACTAGGTCACAATCACACTAACTCTTAATGTGTCCCTGTCTCCCAAACTAATGAGATAAAATAGAACATCCATTACTAAATCTCTAGTTTGTGTTCCCCTCAAGAGAAACCAAAAAATGTAACTTCTTTATGCTTGAGACCGAAACAATGGTTCTAGAGAGAAAACTACCCTAGGTTTTCCCCCAACATCTCTTTGGTAGAATAGATTAATTATCACCTAAGTCGGTTTTTCAATTATTTTATACAACTGAATATCATTAACCAATTGTCAAAAGACATGATTGATAGAGTACTTGATGTGTCTTATATGTATGATAGAAAGATTAAAAGGGTTTATGATATGTAATTTGAGTTGAAAACAACATAATTTTCATCAAACCTGAATATAGAATCATACTCTCAATATCCTTCTCATCCCACAATTTAAAAAGTAACAATTAATCATAAAACCAAAATTATAATCCATTCAATCGATATATTTATGTGATTAGGATTAAAATATCATAATAGAAATTATATTTACCCTATAGAATATACAACAATACCTTCATTCTACTCTCATAAGGTGTCTCTAGATTTTTAAAAATAAATATCATATTCTCAATCCACATCTCATTTAATTGTGGAATTCCATCCCATAAAAACATTGGTGGATGGTAATGTTGTCACACATGTATCATCTATTTCATAGAAAAGGTAGTTTGTGGGGCTCCCTTAACATTATATATAGATCATTGGAATCCCTCAAAAATCAGAGAATCATCACCAAATTATGGTATAACTACATGTCTCAAAAAGACAATGAATATTGGTTCTATAGATGGTTAAGGGTTGAGGACGTCTAGAGAATTCTCATCGCTACTCTCCTAGTATACATTTATAGTTCAGTGTGGAATCTTTTCCCAATAATTACAAACATATTCTACATTAAATCTAATATAGATTCTGTAGAGAGCCGAAGCTTGACGTACATTGACATTACATTACATTTTCGGAATACTTAGTATATAACAAAAACACACACACAAAGATCATAATAATTTAGTGTCTTTGGAAACTCGGAACGTAATCTTCTGATCATGGTGAAAGATATACAATAACTCCCATAAAGATCTTCCCCTTTTTTTAACTAAAACATTTCTTTATATCCTAGGGAAAAGAAAACATAAAACGGTGAGCTCAAATGCTCAGTAAGGGTAAACAAAAGAAATATCAATCACATCATATACATAAGCACATAACTTTTGGAAATCTTAACATGTAAAAGAGATCATAATTTCATAACCTGGGATAACTCATGGCAGTGAAATGTAATCACAATAATCATAACATAAAACATTAAACTTTTTGGCATGCACATATAATCATAGAGAATCATTTATTGTTAGTCAAGACTCATTGCCAAGACTATCTTAGTGGACAAAGTCCCTTTCTGAACCGAGTCACCCTCGTTTCAGTCCTATTTCACTAAACCGGTATAACCTACCATTCCAGCCATGTCTATCTCATGAGATATAAAATCATTACCCAATGAATTGGAGGGAGATATAGGTCCCACCCATCTCATAATGATACCATTCTTATGTGTGCCACAAAATCATAAATCATACATCAATTCATAACACATGTAATAAAAAAGGGAATCTTAAACCTCATGACATCATAAAAAAATTCATATACGATAAAGGAATTCATAAAAATAATTTCGTCACAACATAATAAAATCAATGTAATAATAGGGATAAAAACAGAACCTTTTATTATCTTAGATGGAAAATAATTTTGATAAAAACACTTGAACTCCATTCTTGAGGAAAATATCATTTTTGCTTCAAAAACACTTTTCCCTTCTTAACATGTCGTAAAATTATAAACTAAAAGAAGCTGATTAAAAATAAACTTGAAAACTTGTAAAGGAAGCTTCTTGGAAATAATGTTTTAAAAATCCATTCATGCCGTATATGTTTAAAAAACATTCTTCCCGTAATTTTGTCGGAAAAGTCAACAAGTACCTCGTATGAAAAACGACAAAAGATTCCTTTCATATCTTTTACTAAAAACTCACTGAAGGGTAAAAATAGGATTTAAACAATTGTATTTGAATGTTAATAATATTACATATTGAGGAAACATGGATGTATATGATAAAATACACCCCAGTAAATGCCAAAGTGTAAATAATCTCGGATAAAAATGAGATTGTGATATTTCCCTTACCTTAGGTCTGATTTGCTTCGTAAGTGTCCGAACCTCCTATATAATGATTTAAATAATGTCATTTAATTATTAAAGAATCATATTCATTGTTATTATATCATATATGGTTCACTTATGACTTTATATTACCCGTTCTTTTGTAAATTCCATGTTAAAGTGCGTTTTGGGTAAAATTGTTTCATTTGTCGTCCGTGTTTTGACTTGTAATTATTCATATGATTACTTAGATCATGATTACTAAATTCCAGAATATAAAACATGATTTATATATATATATATATTCAGAATATACATATATATAATAAATCAGTAAATGGAATGAAATACACCGTTCATTGAGACAGTAGTCTGTACGTACGCATGAACACTGTTTTCGTTTCCTTATTGAATTGAATGGAATTAAGTAGATGACATACATATAAATATACATAAGTCCCGTATAATTATTATGTCATATATTTCATTATTACTTATTATATATACTTTATAATCATTCATGAATGGTTAATCATTGAGAATGAATCTCATCGTGTCGTGGAGACGGTAGTCCGTACGTACGCACGAGCGATGATATCGTTCCCATGGTCATGGAATTGTGTTGAAGTGTATGTATACTATTTAAGTATAAATATCACATAATAATAATCATATATAATTACTCATTTCACTACTATACCCATCCAATTAAGGTGGTGGTGGAAAATAGATTACACCACGGCGTGGAGACGGTATTCTGTACGTACGCACGCACGGTGATTTCCTTTTTCCGTAGGATGGATAGAAGGTTAATTAGAGTTGTTTCATATTAATAATAACATATAAGTATATAATAAATACTTATGTTATTACATTATCATGAAACAACTAAAGAAGAAGAAGTTGATGAAGAAAGAAATTGAAAAAGATCGGTAATGGATATTACCTCTTTTTGACGCGCCTTCACATAACCTCCACTTAAAGAACTATGTATGGTCTTTGAAGAAGACCAGGACATCTAGGATGATACTAGGGAAGTGGAGAAGAGATTTTGGCAGGGTTTGGCAGTGCTTAATGCTCAAATTGGTGTGAGTAGGAGAGGGAGGTGGTGCCCTTTTATAAGGGAGGAGAGGGGCCTCTTAGGAAAATCTCAAAATATTATTTTATATTAAGGTAAAATTAGGTTTATAATGGTTCCAAATGGTCTTATTTATAAGATAAAGTGGATATGGGTCGAACTCCTCTCTTACAATAGGATTTAGACAAGTTTGGGTTATTATTTTAACCTTATAAATTAGATTTAACTCTAAGTTAAATAATTTAACTTTTACCGTGTCTTTTGGTTTTCTTACACTATATGGTTAATAAACATACTATATCAAGCAAAAAGAACCCAAAGTTGTTTATTATTAACATATCTATCCTTATCTAAGTCATTTGGCCGATCCTTAGATTTTTAGGAATTAAATAACAATTAATAATCTAATATTTGTTTTGAAAACTAATTTATGTCAATTTTGACACTATTTGGTACATGATTTTTATGAAATTCCAAACCGAATGATAAGTTCTAAACAAGTTACTTAAATCTACAATAACATGTAATATTATCCTAGAAAATTAATTTAAGTCATAAAAAGTCTCAAATTACATTTATTTGGGCATTTATAACATCAATTATGTTAATATTTTCATAAAAAGGTAGTTACTGCATCATCGTTGTGTCATAAATAAATTAAATTATTTAAATTATAAAAATTACAAATAAAATACCATTATGTAGGAAATATTTTTATCTTTATAATGAATATTTATAGTCGAAATTATATTACGTATAACCCTATATTAAAAATTATTTAGTAAAGAAACTTTGATTTTAACTCTTTTAACTCTTCTTTGAATTAAATAATAATAAATTTCCGAATCTAATCCAAGTGGGCCTAAATGATAATATTTTACACTTAAGGTTGTTTTTGGTCGAGATACACTTGTCCAATAGGATTAGGACATGTTTTAGGGTAATATTAATATCATTTATACCCTTAATTACCCTATTTACTTTTAACCGTGGTTAATAAAAGTAAAAAGTTACTATTCACCAAAAATTATTTTCATCTCATTGAACCACATTTTACTTACTGAATTCAACCGTGTCTATCGGATTTTTGAAATTCCATTCACAGAAGTTGTAAAATTAAGATTTATGAAAAAAATCAATTTTTTTAACTACCAGTTAGTAGTTTCACTATTCATCAAAAATTGATGTTTTTCAGAAAAATGCAAAAATTTCACCCTAAGCTATAATTGATATTCCGAATTCAAAAATGATTTCTATTTTAAAAAATTACTAAAATATAAGCTTCATTAATTAATTTTATAATTAATTTATGTTGTCACAACAAATAGCGTGTTTTTAAGAGATAATAACTATCAAAATATTAACACTTGTTTATGTCTGGTGTAAATGTGAAATCACATCTAATTACCAACATTGTATTGAATTGTAAAAATATATTCTAAATATACTTTAAAACCACTCATATTAATAATTTGTCACTATTAATTATTTTGATTAAAAAAGTTGTTTTTAATTAAAATTTAGTAATTTTCACTATTCATTAGAAAATGAAAGTTATCCGAAAAGTACCAAAATTTCACCCGAAGCTAATTTCGATATTACAGATCCAAAAATAAAGTCCATTTTGAAAAAAAAAATTTACAAAATTTCAAAAAGTGGTTATTACTATTCATAATGGCTAGTTTTAATAATATTTTAATAGCATATTACTGTTTAGTGAAACTCGTTATTGCGTACTACACACGCTATCGAGGAAGGTCGCGATTACGTGTAATGGAAGGCAAGTCAAGGATGCAAGTTGTGAAAGTTTTTTTGGTGTAGCGTACAACACAATACATTAATGAAATTAAAAAGAATATTTTTCATAAAAATTCGGGGTGTTACATTCTACCCCCCTTAAAATGAATTTCGCCCTCGAAATTCGTCGGGGTTATAAATTGTTTACTACTCGAAAGTTTCTTTTATAGAAACCCACATCATAAAAAGGAATACCAAAACCAATCTTTAAAAACAATAGTATGAAATGTAACAGTTACCCAAATAAACTAATCATTGGGTTTCCACATAGGTGAAAATATGGATATGGAAGAGAAATCTAACCATCATGTTCTGATGGAGAGTGGTAGAGATCATGGCTATGGAAAATCCAGCAATCACAAAGCCATAAGTTTGTGACAACCTAGGGTACCATCTGATTCATCGGATATAAGGGCACTAGGACAACATTTTTGGTTTTCAAGATCATTACCCTAAATTTGAAAATTTGAATTAGAATAAATATTTACTTTATTTTGGTACAATCTCACTGTTGTTCGTGCCTTGAACAATTTTCACTTCATCTCTTAAATAAATGACGATGAATTTGTTATTCGTGAAGTGTTAGCAGATCATGTGATAGAATGAGGGGTCATTCCATCTGTCTCAAACAAAAGGTTAGAAAAAATTATATACATAAGTCGATCTATAGTGAGATTAATCATATATGGTTCCTAAAATGGAATTATACTTCATATATCATACTAATTAATATAATAATACTAATTTCTACTAAACAGGGACTTCTTGTAGACCAGTGGTAGGCGATAAAGGCCAGTCACACTTCAATTGTGCGTTTGATTCCCACATCCTTGTCCGACGTGATGGGCTGTCGCCCGTCCTACAGGTTCTCCTTTTTCTAAAACTATATTACTATAACATCCCATCAATAATATCGAAAAAACATTTTATCCTAACTTATGTCCAACATAATCCATTCTAATCTTTAGGCTTATCAAAAGTACTTCGGTCCAAGCTCATAGTATAAAGAAAATGATTACTTGAAATGTCACAGAACAATCACGTGAATGTCATCATTTATCCCCCATGTATCATAAGATATATCCTGTTGGTCAAATTACAAACATTTTAATACCTTAATCATGTATTCTCTTGAATAATGAATACCCTTTGAAGCTTAGTGAAAACATGAATGCAGTTAAAAGATAACACTTTCTACATACCAAAATCCTCAAAATTCTATATACTCAAACCATGATATCACTTAGTCCTTATATCAATCATGAGCACATGAATACTCTTAAACATTTCATTTTCTTGTTTTCCCTTCATTATGCACATATCATCTTATTAAAAATATCTCAAGCACTTTGAATACCACATTAGACCAATACATAAATATTCCAATACTCCATGATACAACATTATTTTTGAATCCAATTACATAAATACTTAATCATTCCACCAAATCGTTGTCATATTCAACATCACCAATGGTGATCGCATGTGACTTCCCTTTGTCCTTTTCCTTATGTGGTTACTCATGTCGATCATCACTAACACTTGGACTAGGGCATTTATTAGCATAATTCCCATTTCCTTTCACTTGAAGCATTGAAGTGTTGGTGGTGCGTTCTCTGCAGTGTTTTCTTTATTCACATCATTAGCAACCCTTTTTCCATTACTTCGACACTATGCTGGTCGATGACATTCTTTTCCACACTTAAAACATTTTCTAGTCCCATTAAGATAATCTCCACCATGCTTCTTTCCACACTTTGTGAATAAGGAAACATTCATCTTCTTTTCACCATTATTATGAGATTTCTCCTTGAACTCCATCTTTCGTTTCATGTCAAAACCATGAGATGGATATGTAACAAAAACTTCCATTTCTACCTTGATATCACAACACACAATTTAATCATATCTACTGAAGTCTCTTATAGCTAATGTCCTTCGAAGACTTGGTTTTAAGCCACTGAAAAATCGATCAACTTTACATTCAGGTTGGATGATAATGCCAGATGCATACCTTGCAAGTATTGTAAAATTCGCTTCGTATATACCAACAGATTCATCATCATTCTGCTTCAGCTCAAGAAACTCCGTTTCCATCTTTGTTCGAAGAATACGAGGGAAGTACTTACTGAAAAAAAAAGTTCATGAACTCGTCTGATTCCATAGACTCAATTTCATCTCTTGGTCTTGTATTCTTGATAAGATTCCACCATTGATCAACTTCACCTTCCAAACAATATACTGCTAAGATGACTATCATGTTTAGAACATTGAAGAACTGAAAATATCTTTTCAGTGGTACTGATCCATTCTTCAGCAACAAGTGGATCGGAAGTCCCACTGAAAGAAGGTGGACGTTGCCTCATGAAGGACTCGATAGATTATTGTTCCCTTCTCAGCTCATTTGGAAGTCCGGAATGATTCATAGCTTGTGTAAGTATAGCAATAAGATTTTTCACTCTATCTCCCATAACATTTGTTTGTTCAGGAGGACAATTATTGCATTGTCCATTGCATTGATCAACACGGTTCTTTCGGGTTCCAACCATCGTCTAAAACCCAAAAAGAATAGTGTGAGAGGAAAAAATCATGGTAGGGAAAACAACATAATAAAGGGGGAGTACCCTTAATATCTAACATCTAAGGTTAAATTATAAGATTGTTACCGTAGTTCTAGGACTATATCCTATACGTATACTTATCCTTAGGTACATCCCTAGACATACCTTAGAAATATCTCTAGGGATTTCACTAACGTTTTTGCATCCTAGTTTCCAAAGGTTGACTAAACCTTTCCTCTGATACCAACTGTAGAGACCCGAAGCTTGGCGTACATGGACATTACATTGCATTTGCGGAATACTTAGTACATAACAGAAACACACACACAAGGATCGTAATAGTTTACTGTCTTTGGAAACTCGGAACGTAATCTTCTAATCGTGGTGAAAGATCTTCAATATCTTCAATAAAGATCTTCCTCTTTTTTTACCTAAAACCTTTCTTTATATCCTGCGAAAAAGAAAACATAAAAGGGTGAGCTCAAATGCTCAGTAAGGGTAAACAAAAGAAATATCAATCACATCATATACATAAGCACATAAATTTTGGAAATCTTAACCTCTAAAAGAGATCATAATTTCATAACCTAGGATAACTCATGGCAGTGAAATGTAATCACAATAATCATAACATAAAACATTAAACTTTGTGGAATGCACACATAATCATAGAGAATCATTTCTTGTTAGTCAGGACTCATTTCCAAGACTATCTTAGTGGACAAAGTCCCTTTCTGAACCAAGTCACCCTCGTTTCAGTCCTGTTTCACTGAAACGGTATAACCTACCATTCCAACCATGTCTATCTCATGAGATATAAAATCTTTACCCAATGAATTGGAGGGAAATATAGGTCCCACCCATCTCATAATGATACCATTCTTATGTGTGCCACAAAATCATAAATCATACATCATTTCATAACCCATGTAATAAAAATGGAAATATTAAACCTCATGACATCATAAAACAATTCATATACGATAAATGAATTAATAGAAATAATTTCATCACAACATAATCAAATGAATCTAATAATAGGGATAAAAACAGAACCTTTTATTATCTTATATGGAAAATAATTTTGATAAAAACCCTTGAACTCCATTCTTGAGGAAAATATCCTTTCTGCTTCAAAAACACTTTTCCTTTCTTAACATGTCGTAAAATTATAAACTAAAAGAAGATGATTAAAAATAAACATGAAATCTTGTAAAGGAAGCTTCTTGGAAATAATGTTTTAAAAATCCATTCATGCCGTATAAGTTTAAAAAAACATTCTTCCCGTACTGTTTTTGGAAAAGTCAACAATTACCTCGTATGAAAAACGACAAAAGATTCCTTTCATATCTTTTAATAAAAACACACTGAAGGGTAAAAATAGGATTTAAAAATTTTTAGGTGAATGGAAATAATATTAAATATTGAGGAAACATGGATGTGGATGAAAAAATAAACCCCAGTAAATGACAAAGTGTAAACAATCTCAGATAAAAATGAGATTGTGATATTTCCCTTACCTTAGGTCCGATTTGCTTCGTAAGTGACCGAACCTCCTGTATACTGATTTAAATAATTTCATTGAATTCTTACAGAATCATATTCAATGTTATGATATCATATATGGTTCACTTATGACTTTATATTACCCGTTCTTTTGTAAATTCCATGCTCAAGAGCGTTTTGGGTAAAATTGTTTCATTTGTCGTCCGTGTTTTGACTTGTAATTATTCATATGATTACTTAGATCATGATTACTTAATTCCAGAATATAAAACATGATTTATATATATATATTCAGAATATAAATATATATAATAAATCAGTAAATGGAAAGAAATACACCGTTCATGGAGACGGTAGTCTGTACGTACGCATGAACGCTGTTTTCATTTCCTTATTGAATTGAATGGAATTAAGTAGATGACATACATATAAATATATATAAGTCCAGTATCATTATTATGTCATATATTTCATTAGTACTTATTATATATACTTTATAATCATTCATGAATGGTTAATCAATGAGAATGAATCTCATCGCGTCGTGGAGACGGTAGTCAGTACGTACGCACGAGCGATGATATCGTTCCCATGGTCGTGGAATTGTGTTGAAGTGTATGTATACTATTTCAGTGTCAATATAACATTATAATAATCATATATAATTACTCATTACTCTATTATACCCATCCAATTAAGGTGGTGGCGGAAAATAGATTACACCACGGTGTGGAGATGGTATTCCGTACGTACGCACGTGCGGTGATTTCCTTTTTCCGTAGGATGGATAGAAGGTTAATTAGAGTTGTTTCATATTTATAATAAAATATCAGTATATAATAAATACATATGTTATTACTTTATCATGAAAAAACTATTGAAGAATAAGTTGAAGAAGAAAGAAATTTAAAAAGATCGGTAATGGATATTACCTCTTTTTGACGCGTCTTCACATAACCTCCACTTAAAGAACTAAGGATGGTATTTGAAGAAGACCAGGACCTCTATGATGATTCTAGGGAAGTGGAGAAGAGATTTTGGCAGGTTTTTGCCGAGCTTTAATGCTAAAATTGGTGTGAGGGGGAGAGGGAGGAGGTGCCCTTTTATAAGGGAGGAGAGGGGCATCTTAGGAAAATCTCAAAATATTATTTTATATTAAGGTAAAATTCGGTTTATAATGGTTCCAAATGGTATTATTTCAAAGATAAAGTGGGGATGGGTCGAAATAATCTCATCCAATAGAATTTAGACTAGTTTAGGTTATTATTTTAACCTTATAAATTAGATTTAACTCTAAGTTAAATAATTTAACTTTTACCCTATCTTTTGGTTTTCTTACACTATATGGTTAATAAACTTACTATATCAAGCCAAAAGAACCCCAAGTTGTTTATTGTTAATATATCTATCATTATCTAAGTCATTTGGCCGATCCTTAGATTTTTAGGAATTAAATAACAATTAATAATATAATATTGTTTTTAAAAACTAATTTATGTCAATTTTGACACTATTTGGTACATGATTTTTATGAAATTTCAAACAGAATGATAAGTTCTAACCAAGTTACTTAAATCAACAATAACATGTCATATTAACCTAGAAAATTAATTTAAGTCATAAAAAGTCTCAAATTACATTTATTTGGGAATTTATAACATCAATTATGTTAATATTTTCTTAAAAAGGTAGTTACTGCATCATCGTTGTGTCATAAATAAATTAAATTATTTAAATTATAAAAATTAAAAATAAGAAACAATTATGTAGGAAACATTTTTAACCTTCTAATTAATATTTATAGTCGAAATTATATTATGTATTACCCTATATTAAAAATATAGTAGTAAATAAACTTTGATTTTAACTCTTTTAACTCTTCTTTGAATTAAATAAAAATAAATTTCCTAATCTAATTCAAGTGGGCCTAAATGATAATATTTTACACTTAAGGTTGTTTTTGGTCGAGATACACTTGTCCAATATGATTATTACATGAGTTAGGGTAATATTAATATCATTTTTACCCTTAATGACCCTATTTACTTTTAACCGTGGTAAATAAAAGTAAAAAGTTACTATTCATCAAAAATTATTTTCATCTCATTGAACCAAATTTTACTTACTGACATCAACCGTGTCTCTCGGATTTTTTAAATTCCATTCATAGAAGCATTAAAATTAATATTTATGAAAAAAATTAATTTTTTTAACTACCAGTTAGTAGTTTCACTATTCATCAAAAATTGATGTTTTCAGAAAAATGCCAAAATTTCACCCTAAGCTATAATTGATATTCTGAATTCAAAAATGATTTCTATTTTACAAAATTCCCAAAATATAAGTTGCATTAATTAATTTTATAATGAATTTCCGCTGTCACAACAAATAGCGTGTTTTTAAGAGATAATAACTATCAAAAGATTAACACTTGTTTATGTCTGGTGTAAATGTGAAATTACATCTAATTACCAAAATTGTATTGAATTTTAAAAATATATTCTAAATATACCTTAAAACCACTCAAATTAATAATTTATCACTATTAATTATTTCGATTAAAAAAGTTGTTTTTAATTAAAATTTAGTAATTTTCACTATTCATCATAAAATGAAAGTAATCCGAAAAGTACCAAAATTTCACCCTAAGCTAATTTTGATATTACAGATCCAAAAATAAAGTCCATTTTGAAAAAATAAAATTTACAAAATTTCAAAAAGTGGTTATTACTATTCATAACGGCTAGTTTTAATAATATTTTAATAGCATAATGCTGTTTAGTGAAACTCGTTATTGCGTACTACACACACTATCAAGGAAGGTCGTGATTGCGTTTAATGGAAGGAAAGTAAAGGATGTGTGTTGTGAAAGTTTCTTTTGGTGTAGCGTACAACACAAGACATTAATGAAATTAAAAAGAATATTTTTCAAAAAAAATCAGAGTGTAACATTCTACCCCCCTTAAAATGAATTTCGCCCTCGAAATTCGTTGGGGTTATAAATGGTTTACTACTCGAAATATTCATTAATAGAAACCCACATCGTAAAAAGGAATACCAAAACCAATCTTTAAAAACAAAAGTATGAAACGTAACAGTTACCCAAATAATCTAATCACTGGGTTTCCACATAGGTGAAAATATGGATATGGAAGAGAAATCTAACCATCATGTTCTGATGGAGAGTGGTAGAGAACATGGCTATGGTAAAGCCAGCAATCACAAAGCCATAAATTTGTGATGATCTAGGGTACCATCTGATTCATCGGATATATGGGCACTAGGACAACATTTTTGGTTTTCAAGATCATTTCCCTAAATTTGAAAATTTGAATTAGAATAAATACTTACTTTATTTTGGTACAATCTCACTGTTGTTCGTGCCTTGAACAATTTCCACTTCATCTCTTAAATAAATGAAGTTGAATTTGTTATTCGTGAAGTGTTATCAGATCATGTGATAGAATGAGGGGTCATTCCATCTGTCTCAATCAAAAGGTTAGAAAAAATTATATACATAAGTCGATCTATAGTGAGATTAATCATATATGGTTCCTAAAATGGACTTATACTTCATATATCATACTGATTAATATAATAATACTAGTTTCTACTAAATAGGGACTTCTTGTAGGCCAGTGGTAGGCGATAAAGGCCAGTCGCACTTCAATTGTGGGTTCGATTCCCACATCCTTGTCCGACGCGATGGGCTGTCGCCCGTCCTACATGTTGTCCTTTGTCTAAACTATATTACTATAACATCCCATCAATAATATTGAAAAAACGTTTTATCCTAACTTATTTCCAACATAATCCATTCTAATCTTTAGACTTATCTAAAGTACTTCGGTCCAAGCTCATAGTATAAAGAAAATGATTACTTGAAATGTCACAGAACAATCACATGAATGCCATCATTTATCCCCCCATATATCATAAGATATATCATGTTGGTCAAATTACAAACATGTGAATACCTTAATCATGTATTCTCTTGAAGAATGAATACCCATTGAACCTTAGTGAAAACATTAATGTAGTTAAAAGTTAACACTTTCTACATACCAAAATCCTCAAAATTCTATATACTCAAACCATGATATCCCTTAGTGATTATATCAATCATGATATCATGAATACTGTTAAACATTTCATTTTCTTGTTTTCCCTTCATTATGCGCATATCATCTTATTTAAAATATCTCAAGCACTTTTAATACCACATTAGACCAATACATTAATATTCCAATACTCCATGATACAACATTATTTTGGAATCCCATTACAAAAACACTTAATCATTCCACCACATCGTTGTCATATTCAACATCACCAATGGTGATCGCATGTGACTTCCCTTTGTCCTTTGCCTTAAGTGGTTTCTCATATCGATCATCACTAACCCTTGGACTAGGGCATTTATTAACATAATGCCCCATTTCCTTTCACTTGAAGCATTGAAGTGTTGGTGGTGCGTTCTCTGCAGTGTTTGCTTTATTCACATCATTAGAAACCCTTTTTCCATTACTTCGACACTCAGCTGCTCGATGAACTTCTTTTACACACTTAAAACATTTTCTAGTCCCATTAATACAATCTCCACCATGCTTCCTTCCACACTTTGTGAATAAGGAAACATTCATCTTCTTTTCACCATTACTATGAGATTTCTCCTTGAACTCCATCTTTCGTTTCATGTCAAAACCATGAGATGGATATGTAACACCAACGTCCATTTCTACCTTGATATCACAACACAGAATTACTTCATAGCTACTGAAGTCTCTTATAGCTAATGTCCTTCAAAGACTTTGTTTAAAGCCACTGAAAAATCGATCAACTTTGCTTTCAGGTTGGATGATAATGTCAGATGCATACTTGGAAAGTCTTGTAAAATTCGCTTCGTATAATCCAACAGATACATCACCCTTCTACTTCAGCTCAAGAAACTCCTTTTCCATATTTGATCGAAGAATACGAGGGAAGTACTTACTGAAAAACAAGTTCTTGAACTCGTCCCATTCCATGGACTCAATTTCATCTCTTGTTCTCGTATTCTTGATAAGATTCCACCATTGATCAGCTTCACATTCCAAATGATATACTGCTAAGATGACTTTATCATGTTCAGAACATTGAAGAACTGAAAATATCTTTTCAGTGGTACTGATCCATTGTTCAGAAACAAGTGGATCAGAAGTCCCACTGAAAGTAGGTGGACATTGCCTCATGATGGACTCAATAGAATATTGTTCCCTTCTCGGCTCATTTGGAAGTCTGGAATGATTCATATCTTGTGTAAGTATAGCAATAAGATTTTGAACTCCATCTCGCATAACATTTGTTTGTTCAGGAGGAAAATCATTGCATTGTCCATTGCATTGATCAACACGGTTCCTTCGGGTTCCAGCCATCATCTAAAACCCAAAAAGAATAGTGTGAGAGGCAAAAATCATGCTAGAGAAAACAACATAATAAAGGGGGACTACCCTTAATATCTAACATCTTAGGTTAAATTCTAAGACCGTTACCGTAGTTCTAGGACTATATCCTATACGTATACTTATCCTTAGGGACATCCCTAGACATAACTTAGAAATATCTCTAGGGATCTCACTAACGTTTTCGCATCCTAGTTTCCAAAGGTTGACTAAACCTTTCCTCTGATACCAACTGTAGAGACTCGAAGCTTGACGTACATGGACATTACATTACATTTGCGGAATACTTAGTACATAACAAAAACACACACACAAGGATCGTAATAGTTTAGTGTCTTTGGAAACTCGGAATGTAATCTTCTAATCGTGGTGAAAGATCTTCAATATCTCCCATAAAGATCATCCCCTTTTTTTACCTAAAACCTTTATTTATATCATGGGGAAAAGAAAACATAAAAGGGTGAGCTCAAATGCTCATTAAGGGTAAACAAAAGAAATATCAATCACATCATATACATAAGCACATAACTTTTGGAAATCATAACCTGTAAAAGAGATCATAATTTCATAACCTGGGATAACTCATGGAAGTGAAATGTAATCACAATAATCATAACTTAAAACATTAAACTTTGTGGCATGCACA
The DNA here is from genome assembly GCA_963277665.1 of Viscum album. Lineage (NCBI taxonomy): Eukaryota > Viridiplantae > Streptophyta > Magnoliopsida > Santalales > Viscaceae > Viscum > Viscum album. The sequence goes on along the minus strand of OY728146.1, from coordinate 1,208,044,321 downwards.
AATAATCATAGAGAATCATTTCTTGTTAGTCAAGACTCATTGCCAAAACTATCTTAGTGGACAAAGTCCCTTTCTGAACCGAGTCACCCTCGTTTCAGTCCTGTTTCACTGAACCGGTATAACCTACCATTCCAGCCATGTCTATCTCATGAGATATAAAATCTTTACCCAATGCATTGGAGGGAGATATAGGTCCCACCCATCTCATAATGATACCATTCTTATGTGTGCCACAAAATCATAAATCATACATCATTTCATAACCCATGTAATAAAAATGGGAATCTTAAACCTCATGACATCAAAAAAAAATTCATATACGATAAAGGAATTCATAAAAATAATTACATCACAATATAATAAAATCAATGTAATAATTTGGATAAAAACAGAACCTTTTATTATCTTAGATGGAAAATAATTTTGATAAAAACACTTAAACTCCATTCTTGAGAAAAAATATCCTTTCTTCTTCAAAAACACTTTTCCTTTCTTAACATGTCGTAAAATTATATACTAAAAGAAGCTGATTAAAAACAAACTTGAAAACTTGTAAAGGAAGATTTTTGGAAATAATGTTTTAAAAATCCAATCATGCAGTATATGTTTAAAAAAACATTCTTCCCGTACTTTTGTCGGAAAAGTCATCAAGTACCTCGTACGAAAAATGACAAAAGATTCCTTTCATATCATTTACTAAAAACTCACTGAAGGGTAAAAATAGGATTTAAACAATTGTAGGTGAATGGAAATAATATTACATATTGAGGAAACATGGATGTGGATGATAAAATACACCCCAGTAAATGACAAAGTGTAAACAATCTCGGATAAAAATGAGATTGTGATATTTCCCTTACCTTAGGTCCGATTTGCTTCGTAAGTGTCGAACCTCCTGTATAATGATTTAAATAATGTCATTGAATTATTACAGAATCATATTCATTGTTATGATATCATATATGGTTCACTTATGACTTTATATTACCCGTTCTTTTGTAAATTCCATGTTAAAGAGCGTTTTGGGTAAAATTGTTTCATTTGTCGTCCGTGTTTTGACATGTAATTATTCATATGATTACATAGATCATGATTAATTAATTCCAGAATATAAAACATGATATATATATATATATATATATATATTAAGAATATACATCTATATAATAAACCAGTAAATTGAAAGAAATACACTGTTCATGGAGACGGTAGTCCGTACGTACGCATGAACGCTGTTTTCGTTTCCTTATTGAATTGAATGGAATTAAGTAGATGACATACATATAAATATACATAATTCCAGTATCATTATTATGTCATATATTTCATTAGTACTTATTATATATACTTTATAATCATTCATGAATGGTTAATCATTTAGAATGAATCTCATCGCGTCGTGGAGATGGTAGTCCGTACGTACGCACGAGCGATGATATCGTTCCCTGGTCTTGGAATTGTGTTGAAGTGTATGTATAATATTTCAGTATCAATATCAAATTATCATAATCATATATAATTACTCATTACACTATTATACCCATCCAATTAAGGTGGTGACGGAAAATAGATTACACCACGGCGTGGAGACGGTATTCTGTACGTACGCACACGCGGTGATTTCCTTTTTTCGTAGGATGGATAGAAGGTTAATTAGAGTTGTTTCATATTTATAATAACATATAGTATATAATAAATACTTATGTTATTACTTTATCATGAAACAACTAAAGAAGAAGAAGTTCAAGAAGAAAGAAATTGAAAAAGATCGGTAATGGATATTACCTCTTTTTGACGCGCCTTCACATAACCTCCACTTAAAGAACTAAGGATGGTCTTTGAAGAAGCATAGGACCTCTAGGATGATACTAGGGAAGTGGAGAAGATATTTTGGCAGGGTTTGGCCGAGCTTGAATGCTCAAATTGGTGTGAGGAGGAGAGGGAGGAGGTGCCCTTTTATAAGAGAGGAGAGGGGCATCTTAGGAAAATCTCAAAATATTATTTTATATTAAGGTCAAATTCGGATTATAATGGTTCCAAATGGTCTTATTTAGAAGATAAAGTGGGTACGGGTCGAAAGCCTCTCATCCAATAGGATTTAGACAAGTTTAGTTTATTATTTTAACCTTATCAATTAGATTTAACTCTAAGTTAAATAATTTAACTTTTACCGTGTCTTTTGGTTTTCTTACACTATATTGTTAATAAACATACTATATCAAGCCAAACGAACCCCAAGTTGTTTATAATTAATATATATATCCTTTTCTAAGTCATTTGGCCGATCCTTAGATTTTTAGGAATTAAATAACAATTAATAATATAATATTTGTTTTAAAAACTAATTTATGTCAATTTTGACACTATTTGGTACATGATTTTTATGAAATTTCAAACAGAATGATAAGTTCTAACCAAGTTACTTAAATCAACAAAAACATGTCATATTAACCTAGAAAATTAATTTAAGTCATAAAAATCTCAATTTACATTTATTTGGGCATTTATAACATCAATTATGTTAATATTTTCTTAAAAAGGTAGTTACTGCATCATCGTTGTGTCATAAATAAATGAAACTATTTAAATTATAAAAATTACAAATAAAGTACCATTATGTATGAAATGTTTTTAGATTTCTAATGAATATTTATAGTCGAAATTATATTATGTATAACCCTATATTAAAAATTGTTTTAGTAAATAAACTTTGATTTTAACTCTTTTAACTATTATTTGAATTAAATAATAATAAATTTCCTAATCTAATCCAAGTGGTCCTAAATGATAATATTTTACACTTAAGGTTGTTTTTGGTCGAGATAAACTTGTCCAATAGGATTAGTATATGTGTTAGGGTAATATTAATATAATTTTTACCCTAAATTACCCGATTTATTTTTAACCGTGGTAAATAAAAGTAAAAAGTTACTATTCACCAAAAATTATTTTCATCTCATTGAACCACATTTTACTTACTGACATCAACCGTGTCTCACGGATTTTTGAAATTCCATTCACAGAGGCGGTAAAATTAAGATTTATGAAAAAAATTATTTTTTTTAACTACCAGTTAGTAGTTTCACTATTCATCAAAAATTGATGTTTTTCAGAAAAATGCCAAAATTTCACCCTAAGATATAATTGATATTCCGAATTCAAAAATGATTTCTATTTTACAGAATTCCCAAAATATAAGTTGCATTAAATAATTTTATAATTAATTTCCGCAGTCACAACAAATAGCGTGTTTTTAAGAAATAATAACTATCAAAAGATTAACACTTGTTTATGTCTGGTGAAAATGTGAAATTACATCTAATTACCAACATTGTATTGAATTGTAAAAATATATTCTAAATATACTATAAAAACACTCAAATTAATAATTTATGACTATTAATTATTTCGATTAAAAAAGTTGTTTTTAATTAAAATTTAGTAATTTTCACTATTCATCAGAAAATGAATGTTATCCGAAAAGTTCCAAAAAATCACCCTAAGCTAATTTCGATATTACAGATCCAAAAATAATGTCCATTTTGAAAAAATAACATTTACAAAATTTCAAAAAGTGGTTATTACTATTCATAACGGCTAGTTTTAATAATATTTTAATAACATATTGTTGTTTAGTGAAACTCGTTACTGCGTACTACACACGCTATCGAGGAAGGTCGCGATTGCGTGTAATGGAAGGCAAGTCAAGGATGCGTGTTGTGAATGTTTCTTTTGGTGTAGCGTACAAAACAAGACATTATTGAAATTAAAAAGAATATTTTTCATAAAATTTCGGGGTGTTACAGATTCATTATTAAAAATAAATGTATAGGATATGTCAAATCTTTATGATAAAATTTCAACACTCTTCTTCCTACAAATATATCCAAGATTCTATAATTTTAATGATCATAGGATAACACTAAAAATTATACATACATCCCACTATAATGGACATGTATGGAATAATCATATTGATTCATGTTAGGGGATTCAGTATACAATGATTCAATTATAATGTTTAGAGGAATATATAATATAAATATCAATAGGAATTTCTATGTAATAGAATCATTTTCATTTCATAAAAATATTATTTTATGTTCATTTCCATTTTTATAACAATTATATATAAATAATATGAACCATACAGGTCACAACATTCAATTCATAAGAGCCCATAAGCCTTATAAATTTTTGTGTGTTGTCCATATTGATGTAACCAATTTTTTTAATGCCCCTTCTTGAAATATTAACAATATCTATGGATATCACTCAATGGACCCATAATAATGTTATATTTATTTGAATATTACCTGGAATTTTGAATCATGTTGGGTGTTTAAATATGATTCGTGATGAATACACCAATAAAATATTTGACCAAGTATAAAATAAAAAACCAGAATCAAATCAACAATGACATCACATATCATATTCATCACCAAAAGGTGGAGTCAAGTGTAATTTAAAAAGAACATTTTAGAATTTAATGTATCATTCCATGATATTAAATTTTACCTATATGTGGGTTAGATAGACCCAAGAATAGCTCATAAATAAATTCAGAAACTTTCTTATTTATCATTTATTTCATCACAATTTGAAATGAAAAAAATAAATGTAAATAAAAAATCTCGGATACCACATTATAAAGTACTGACATGTGAGACACTGAACAATTCCCGGACCTGGAGGGTCATATGGACTCATGGGTTCCTACCCTTATGCTATAGGTTGTTAACTAGTAGTGAGTGATTATGGTGTTTGTTTGGAGAACTATAAAATCATTTATGTTTGTAAATTAGTGGTTTAATATATATATATATATGAATAGAAAGAGAATAATTTAAATAACTAATTGAATACTAGTGTCTATATAACAAAGTTAAAAGTTCATAGTCCAAACAAAATATATTATAAAAAATGATATATCTAATGTCTCTATTCAAAATAGAATTAAATACATAGAAAGGATAATATAGTACAATACTTGTATTAAAATAAAAAAATCAAATTGAAAGATTCTTATATAGAATAACCAATATCATTTGTTCAGGTTCTACAATACTTATATAGCTAATAAATGATCTATCAAAAATGAGGTGCATTGCCATGCCCTTACTTGTGTTCATGTTGTCTTCCTACGAACATAAGGGTTGACCTAATAGGGTGTGAGATAACATTTAGTAGGTCACCACCAACAGTGTTAATAATAATTCCAATATATGTATATACTATGATGTAGTGTCCAATATTTTACATATATAATAGTAATGAATTTAATCTGAAAAAATAAGAAGTGCCACATTCATGTCTATAAAAATTAATCATTTATCATTAAAGAATATTCTAATGTAATATTGAAATGATAATCATTTACTATCAATAAAGCATTATATAACATAAATTGTGTCATATTTTGATCAATACTATACCACACCCACATGGGATGGATCCAGTGACTTGAAATTTACATGGTGGCCTCACCAACATGTTTATTGTAATCATGTTCAAGACATAGAACTTAGATCCATGGAGTATAAACTCATAAGGAAGCACATGTAGTCTCGATCAATGTAGTAGAAATTCCAAAATATTCCAATATAATAACAAATTGATAGAGTATAAATTTTGCTGTAATTTTATACATTTTTAAATCACTATACTATATCATTACATGGAATTCAATGTAATTACGAAAAATGGAGTAGAAATATTGATGAAGTTTGATAGAGTTCTTAATACATGGGGTATAAATATAAAAGGAATTCATTGTAGTTATTCATCCATTTATTATAAATGTAAATGGAAGTCCAAAATCATAACTAGTTCATTTAAACATTTTATAATTCATTTCACAATCATTCACAAGCCAGGATTTCATCCATATAAATTCCACCTAATCCATTTAACCAATTAAATCTATTTAATTTTAGTTAGTAAAAATGAAAAGTGGCATTAAACACCTCATAATATATCATTTTATTCATTGCATCCCACACTATGATGGTGATCTAAAAACACACCTAGAGTGTGGTCACTCGTGGGGAAGATACATAAATACACCTCATTGTCAATTTGGTTTTAGTTTGACAACCTCCTTCCATCACATGGTGCTATGTGGATCTTATCAACATTACAATAATTTATCAAAGAAATTTAATTCATTTAGGAGAAACTAACAATAGTTTTCTTACGTGTAACAATAATAAATATCTTTAACAAAACTATACCCTATGGGAAATGGTGTAGACACCTACAATATTCCCATGGTAGAAAACTCATCCAGTTTCAGCTACTATTTCAACCTAATTTATAAGAAAAATGAATAAAGGGATAACATCCTAGAAATGGGAAATATTATATTGCATGTATATTACATTGTTATTATGGAGGAAAATGGAAATTGAGCCTATGGATTTAACAACACTCCAACATGCATCCAAAAAGATGATTAGAAGTCAAAACTGACTTTAGAAGAATAATCAACTCCAAATCCAAGCATTAAGATAGAAAGCTTATAAACTGGAGAAGTAAGAGACGCCATAAAGGCTAGAAACAATGGAGTTGAATATGTATTATGTTAATATTATTTTATGTTATGACATAAATGTCTCCATAATCATGGACTATCGTGGTTTCATTGCACCATTGGCCAAAAAATGTTCCAACTATTTTCCTTCCACTGTCTAAGGTGTTACTACACACTATTCAGTAACATGATATGGGGAACCATGTAAAAACCATGAGATTTTTTTGATAAAAATTAATGGTGTATCGTATGGGATTATTCTATGGGTGTAATGGTTTCCTCAAATTGGGTGGTTGTGGATAGAGCCATGGGCCACCTAACATGGTTTACATGAAAATATGTGATGGGTCGCATGGTATATATGAAATATATGCCTTAGCTACCCTTTCTAAAAACAAAGACTCTATGATCTAAAAAACCATAGATACCCCAAACATTATCGAACATCAATAGGCACTCATACTAGTCCAAAAATAAGTCATTAAATGAAAATTTAAAATATTTTCACCACTTACGAAAACCTAAGATATTGCATCAGTTATAGACCCATAAATTTAAAAAAATATCTCCCTCAGTTATGACAACATATTTCCAAATAGTATATCACAATATAATGATATATATATGTTGGTCGGAGTGGACACTCAAAAGGGGGGTGAATTGAGTTCCAATTAAAATTTCTATTACAAACAAGTTCTATTAAAATCCCCCAATTTCAAAAACAGATTAAACTGTAGTGAATTTATACAGATTATAAAGGTTCAATTAGTTTCTCAAAGATTTATTAGTTCTCAGTTAACTTAATCTAATGATTAATTTATCTTTTGAAACTAACTTAATGGTTTGCAATAAATATAAACACTTGCGTGTTTAACTATCAAAGTAGCTTTGAAGATAAATTATATTTCAAAGTAATAGCAGCGGAAAATGAAATAAATATGTAATGTATGGATATAAACATTAACTAAAAACACAGAGGAGTTAACCAAGAGGTTCAGTCTCATGCTGAGACTTAGTCCTCTCAAAAGTTTATATAAAGATGATCCTCACCCTGGATCGGGGTTCAACAGTTTACAACTGTCCAGGTCCAAGACCTCTACCACTGTTATTCGTGGGAAAAAAACAACAGCAACCAGCTATCTAGGTCACACACAACCTCTACCACTATCCACAGTGGGAAAAAGAATGAAAATATAATGAGTGAGGATTTACAAATCCTCCAGTTAAGGTTAAGGAAACAGTGTGTGTGTAAAATACAACAGATAACACACACTGCTCGTAATGTAAAAAGGTAAATCACAAGGATAAAGATTTAGAGTTTACAAATGGATCTAGTGATCTTCGTGCAGCTCTTGACTACTTTTGTTTATTAGAATTCGTTCCGAGTTTTCTCCTAGTTTTTTTTCTGGAAAACAGAGTATCATATGTTTCCTTGACTTCCAGGTTCATCTTGCTTATCGGCTCAAAGAATGAAGAGTGTTGTGTAGTTCTAGAGGCTGGTAGTAGTAGTCTCGTGAGTGCAAGTTCTCCAGTTGTTCTTCGCACGTCTTGAGCTTGATCGCAAGTGTGTTCTGTGTGCTCGATCTCTTGTTGTCTAGTGTCTCTCTCACTTTTTGATATATCCACGATGTTCTTTTTTATGCCCTTTTTTTGTTTTTATGAAAAGAAATAATGATTATGCTTTTCGATCGTACTTGGTACGGTTTCCTAAAATGGTAACACAAATCATTTAATAACATTAAATGCATCAAAAGTAACAAATGTAACCGTTAGTATAATAAACAAATAGTGTCGAGGATATAGGATTTGACTCTGTAGTTCATTATAGGTAGCCGTTTTTTATAGACGTGTACGGTTGACTCGATGTTTGATCTTCCATCGGTAGCTCTTCAAACTCTTATCGGTGGCTCTTATCGGTAGCTCTTATCAGTAGCTCTTTGCATCAGTAGCTCTGTGAATCGGTAGCTCTGTGCATCGATAGCTCTTTGCATCAGTAACTCTTTGCATCGGTAGCTCTTTGCATCAGTAGCTCTGGCTATCGGTAGCTCTAGCTATAGGTAGCTCTGGCTATCGGTAGCTCTGGCTATCAGTAGCTCTGGATATGGGTAGCTCTGGCTATCGGTAGCTCTGGCTATTGGTAGCTCTGGCTATCGGTAGCTCTGGAAATCGGTAGCTCTGGCTATCGGTAGCTCTTCCTATCGGTAGCTCTGGCTATCGGTAGCTCTGGATATCGGTAGCTCTGGCTATCGGTAGCTCTGGCTATCGGTAGATCTGGCTATCGGTAGCTCTGGATATCGGTAGCTCTGGCTATCGGTAGCTCTGGCTATCGGTAGCTCTGGCTCTCAGTAGCTCTGGCTATCGGTAGCTCTGGCTATCAGTAGCTCTGGCTATCGGTAGCTCTGGCTATTGGTAGCTCTATCGGTAGCTGTCTGTTATCGGTAGCTCTTATGAAAACCATATCAAACTGACTTAGAATTGTTTCAAAGATTGTATAAACAAGGATAATCGAGATTAACATAAATCAGAAATTATTTAAACATTATTACTAACTTGATCACTGATTTGTAGGAATTATAGTGTAGATCACCAGTAATTGAGAATATCATAATGTATGAACACATAATTGGGATTATCAAAACATATAAATGCACTATTGGGATTATCAAACCAGGTGAGGTCAACAATATATATATAATAGTACATGAACGTTGGCCAATCATATATAGAGAAAAATTCATGGAATACAATTTTATAACTATTACACATTACAAAATAAGAATATATATGGAATGTGAACCTATATGCATGGTCATGATGAATTAACACACAAAAATCCTCTTAATATAGTAATATTTTTTTTATCATTGGTAATTATGGGTGTAATTAAACATGTGTTGCATAGTCTTATGATATCCCTTGTACATGAGTAATATTTTTTATCATCATTCTCCATGTCCCGGGTTGTTTTTTATAAATATAATAAGTTTTTTTGCACTAATTCAGTTTTTTAATTCGTTGTACCAAACCATCAAGTATGAGTCTTAGAGTAACATTACCATATTTGAGCATCCCTATTTTCAAGAGTCCACTGAATAGTACTAAGGGTATATATGGAATTATTGAGGTTCTTATTCCTAAAATTTCTTTTAATAAAATATATAATAATAATAGATCAATATAAATAAAATATATTAATCATAATTGAATAATACAATATCATATGTCACACATATCATACATTATAAAAATAAACAAGATCTATAGGTGGGAAACCAAACAAATGCATCATCCTAGTATATAATAAGATATAATTAAGATATCATCTATAATAATTCTTAGTCCCACTATATTCCCTATGGTTTATGAATCCACTATCTTCCACGATCCACTTTCCCTTTATCAAATCCTAATAAATTTATTCCAAATGTCCATTGATATTCTCATGCTAGTTGTGTGGTATAAACCCATAAGTATATATATACTTAATCTGTAAATAATTTTCATAGTTATACCATGTTTATATCATGATAATAATAAACATTCAGTAAAGAATAACATTTATCTTCTTAAAACATTTCTGCTAACCAAGATACCATGTTCGCAGGTAATACCTAATTCAACTCAAATCAGAATGGAATATTTGGATTATCTATGTAATCATAGACTATTTAAATTTCATGAAAACATAGTACTTATCCTAATGTGAATATTCATCTCGACATCCACTAGGAATCATGTCATGTCTCCAGAGACCACAAGGCAGTGAGTAGTCATGAAATTTCAAATTCATTGGACATTGAGTAAAAATTAAACTAGAAATATATTAATAATCTTGTGAATCAAATCGAATACACAATGAATAATTATATAGGTAACCTCTTATTAGGTTTATTAACACCATTATATCATGTTTTATCTCTCATTCTATACGGTTAACCATTTCATGATGATCCACATATTTCAAGAACTAAGAAGAATATCATCCATGGAATGGTGACTCACAAAAAGGGTAGACCATAAAATATAAGAATAATAGATCAACATGAGTAAAAATTTTCATCATACAATATATGTGATCAATATTACTCCTTATTTAAAAGTAAAAATAATAGTCATGGAATCATGAATTATAAACAACACTCTTGAGCTTTTCAGACACCCACACTAAATCACAATCAATAACTGAAATAAATGATTCTAATATGAAAATATCATTCTCGAAAATCTTATTTATACTAGATAACTAAATAGTAATGGAATTAATTCATCAAGGATGTGGATGTCAACATTAATTTTTTCCAAGAGTTTAATATCTATATCCACATTCACATATAAACCTGTGATGACCCAGACCACCCTTGGTCCCTTCCTTTGCCAAAATCTGGATCCTTAAAGGGTGCCGATCGGTGAGACCGATCGGTGCGACCGTTCGGTGAGACCGATCGGTGAGACCGATCGGTGAGACCGATCGGTGCGACCGATCGGTGAGACCGATCGGTGAGACCGGCCGACGTCGCCCGGCCTTGCCAAGTTGTTCCAGTAACGGTCCCTTTTCGCAAATAGGGTTTTAAACCCTATTCTGCCTTGTTAAAAATATCTTGGAAATCTGAAACGCGCACAAAGGTTTGAATTAAATGCTTCATTAATTCATGGGTCGGTTTAAACCACTCAGCACCATTAATGGTGAGTCAAGCCGCGTGGTCAACCCACGACTTCCACGTCTTACGCGGTTCAGCGTTTTTATCTCAACCGTCCCCGGCTCTTATAAATTAAGGGTTAAGCCATGGTTTTCCCCCTTCTTCGATCGTGGCTCTTCTGGTGCATCGTGACCACCGCATCGTTATCCGTAATGTTCCGCGCCCCCGGCCTAAGGGTCGATCATCCATCAACAGTTAGGGAATTTCGTTCGTCTCTCACTTCTGTGTATCATGCGGGGCAGGCGTTACTCTTGTCCTTATGGAATGGGTTGAACCAAACCTAAATGAAGATAATAAATGGAGTTCTAAAGAAAGAAGGGGAAGGGGTTGTGATCGTTGCTTATGCTTTATCTTGTGCTTATCCTTTTGATTTGTGCTGGTCGATATTCTTCTGGAAATTGAGACCGTTGGTGGTCGTGTGTGTGCACTTGAATCCCCTCGTGATGTTTTAAATGGGTTGCTGAAATTGTGAACTCCTACTGTGAAATTAGTTAATCACGTATATCCGGCTGAATAATTGAAAGCACCAGGATCAACCCTTATGTGATAACTAACGGATAGAACACATGGAATTTTGAAATCATGGAGTGTGTTAAGTCGTTTAAATCTGAAAATCCCTGACTTGTGTTGGTAGTGGTTGTTGGTTGTTTTCCCTTGGGGCTATTTGCTGGAAATGTGGGAGGGGATGGGATCCCCCGTTCTTTTTATACTCTCGGTGGCTGTGTGAATTTGGGGGATGGGATCTCCTGTTGGTATGGTTTCAGTGGTTGAGAGTTTTTATCACAAATTGGGGAGAGATCCTGTCTTAACAGAACCGGGTGTGAGTGCTTTGGTTGATCCTTGCTTTTGACGTTTTCCTTGGTTATGCTTATGGTAGTTGCCCAGTAGTGCTTGAAATCATTTGAACATTTTAACTGAACGTGAAATAATAATTGGGACAAATGGTTTTGTGGGAAAGGGTCGTGAACTGTGAATCAGACGCAGTGATGTCGTGTTCTGTAGGTTGGCAAGGAAAACCTAAGTTTTGGGTGAGTGTTTGTTACCTATATCTATACTTGTAGCTTTGTGTTTCTTATTCGCGCCCCACCCAAGTTGAGCACTTAGTGCCGAACACCCCCATTTATGGGGGAAGGGTGTTCTTCCCAACACTATCCTTAGTGGCTGGTTATTAGCTCCTTTTCTGCTCCCTTTCCTGGATAGCCCAAGTATCTTCGGGCAGGTTGTGATGGCCTGAAGTCCATTATTATCCCAAGAACCATCGGGCAGGGTGTTGTGGTGGTTGGCCAGGTGTGTGCGGCAGGTGGTTTCCCAAGTGTCTTCGGGATGAGGCCCAGGTGTCTTCGGGCGTGGCAGTGTATCCTTTATCCCAGGTGTCTTCGGGCGTAGCGGTGGTTGTTCTGGCCTAGGTGTTTGCAGGCATGGTTACACGTGACAGTTGTGGCCCAGGTGTGTGCGGGCGGGATTCGGCAGTGGGACTGCATGTGGTTGTGGCCCAGTTGTGTGCGGACGGGATTCGGTAGTGGGACTACGTGTGGTTGTGGCCCAGGTGTGTGCGGGCGGGTGCGGAAGTGGGACTACGGTGAGAATGGCTGGATTGGTCTGATGCGTAGGATGTCTCAATAACCAGTGGGAAAGTGGCGCGAGGTACCCAAACATCGATGTGCTCTTATATATATATTACTTGACTTGCGTTATTTGGGGAGCGAGCCTTGGTGAGGTCTAGGATGGATAGTTTCCTTGTTAGGTGTTTGGTTTACTCTTTCTCACGGGACTTTAGTACATTCCCCCACTTGTACACGAGAGTCTTGGTTTCCCTACTGAGTGTACTTGTATGCTCACCCTACGTATATAAAACTGCTTCCAGGTTTCCAGGAGGACTTCGGGGATCACGCAGGACTTTACTAGCTCAGACTTTTGGAGCAGTTGCAGTTGTTCTCTTTTCTTTTTGGTACTTACCTTGTAGTCACCTTTTTGCACTTTGTGGCTTTCACTTTTGGAACATGCATGTGGGAATGGTTTATTTTTGGCTTTACTTTTCCTTCTACCTTGGAGTTGTTGGGTTTTCTCCTCCTTATCTTTCGATCCTATAAAATAAAAAGGGTAATGCCTTCCATTTGCGAGATTTTCCTATACCCTTGGTGCTAGTCGCCACTCCGGGACCTATTGAAGGCGGGTTTCAGGGGTCATTATCTCTCCTTCAACTTAAAGAAGGAAGGGCCTGGCAACATGCTGACCCTTCCCTCCTTTTGGTGAGGGCGGGTTGTGACAGAATGGTATCAGAGGTGATGGTTGAGAGATAGGACGGAGTCTGGAGTTAGGCACAGTGAGGATTGCATGGGGTGGTAAGGCAACTGTGTTGGGTGACCTTGGAGCGTGAATTAGGCCAGGGAAGACCGGCTAGGACACGAGATTTTAGGGCCCCCCGTGATCCGATGCAAGGACTCTGGACCTACCGAACGACCAAGTGAGGCCACACTGATTGCAGGGTAGAGTCCCTAGGAAAGGTACATGCATCATAATGACTTGTGTTCTTATGTTTCTGGGATGTCTTGGGAAATTAAGAATAAATTAAATCTTAATAAGTTTTAAGAACGATTTTCTTTGCACTACTGGGCTTAGGAATTCCTTGTTTACCTTGCAGCTATGGCACCTGGAAGGCGACCACGTGTGGTACAGGCGATCGAGACTCCTGAGACTACTTTGGCCAATCGGCAGAGAGCTGATCGAGAGGAAGAGGACGACCAGTGGCAGAAGACTCTTCGAGCCTTCCAACGACAGGCCCTCGAGAAGTATGAGGGCAGCACCTCCGATATGAAGACGGAAGGCTGGCTAGAGGAGCTAGTCATAGCCTTCGGCCTGATTCGGGCCCCGACTGAGTACTGGGTTCCTCTGGCTGTTAGCCAGATGCGAGGAGCGGCACGTCAGTGGTGGATGCTTCACCTGGGGGTAGGAAAGAGTCTGAGGTTGCCTGGGCGGATTTCGAGAAGGAGTTCCGGGCGGAGTTTCTCTCCTCGACAATGAAGGCAGAGAAGAGGCAGGAGCTACTCTCCCTCCAGCAGGGGAGCATGTCCGTGAGGGAACTTGGAATCAAGTTCATGGACCTCCTGCGTTTTTCTCCGGACCTCTTTCCCGATGAGGAGTCTCGGGCAAGACGTTTGTAGGAGGCGCTCCGACCCTCCCTCCAGTATGCTGTTACCCCCTTTACCCTTTCGACATACTTAGAGGTTCAGAAGAAGGCCGAAGTGGTGGAAAGGATTCATGCTCTAGGCGGACTGTCACGAGAAGGGATCCAGCTGGGACCATCGAAGGGGAAGGCCGTCAGCACCAGGCCTCCAGCATCGGGACCCTCCAGGTTCCGACCCGCAGGGAGCAGACCGCAGCAGTTTCGGTTTCAATCCCCTGGCCCACGTTCTTTCCCTTCAGGCCCGGGACCACGGTGCTTCATCTGCGGGAGCCTTGGACATCTCCGGAGTCAGTGCCCCGATCGAGTGCAGTACAGTAGTGGCAGTCATCCCCAGCATCCGCCGCAGCAGCAGTTTCCAGCCAGACCCTTCCAGCAGCAGCAGCAGGGACAGCGAGCTCCCGCTCCTCCGCAGGCAGACGTTGGAGGAGGAGGCCGACCTCAGGGCGCTCCCCAGGGACCTCGACCAGGGCGTGGTCGGGGAGGTGGCCGACAGCCGAGGGGCAGGGGAGCTGGGCGTGGACAGCTACACGCCGCAGAAGCAACAGTTCCACCATGATCAGAGGTTGTTCGAGGTACGATCATTGTGTTTAACACTCTTGCTTATGCCTTGTTCGATACCGGAGCTTCGCACTCTTTTGTTGCACCTAGTCTAGCCCGCGCCTTGGGTCTAGATGCCGAGAGACTTCCAGTGCCCCTGGTGTTGAGCACACCAGTTGGAGGTCAGACCGACTTGCTGTTCGTTTGTCGGGGATGTAGACTGATGTTAGGGCCACATCAGTCGGTTAGGGATCTCCTTCTGCTACAGATTCAGCCGTACGATGTCATCCTAGGCATCGACTGGCTATATTCTGTGTGCGCCGTCATCGACTGTTTCCAAAGAAGGGTGGTGTTCTCAGGTTTGGACGGCCAGCGTGTTACTTTCACCGGCGAGCAGAGCTGTCCGAAGGGAAACAGGAGGGAGGAGCCTCTCCTCTCCTTGTTGACCGAACTGACGATAGAATCAACAGATGCGGAAATGGTGGAAGTACCAGAGATCGTTCGTGAATTTATGGACGTCTTTCCTGAGGAGGTGACGACTCTACCCCCTCGACGTGATATCGAGTTCGGGATAGACCTGCAGCCCGGCTCTCGACCAATCTCGATGGCTCCTTACCGGATGGCACCTTCGGAGCTACGGGAGTTGCGGATACAGATTGACGATCTGATGAAGAGGGGTTATGTTCGTCCAAGTGCATCACCGTGGGGTGCCCCAGTCTTGTTCGCAAGGAAGGCAGATGGTGACCTCAGATTGTGCATCGATTACAGGAGGCTGAATCAGGTAACGATCAAGAATCGCTACCCTCTTCCGAGGATAGATGATCATTTTGACCAGCTGAAGGGAGCATGATGGTTCTCGAAGATCGACCTGCGATCTGGATACCACCAGCTGAGGGTAAAAGATAGCGACGTCCCGAAGACGGCGTTCAGGTGCAGGTATGGGCACTTCGAGTTCGTGGTCATGCCCTTTGGTGTTACGAACGCCCCGACCGTGTTCAAGGGGCTTATGAACTCCATCTTTCGGGAGTATCTGGATCGGTTTGTGGTGGTATTCCTCGACGATATCCTAATCTATTCAAGGTCAGAAATGGACCATGCGGAGCACCTGAGGACAGTTTTGGAAGTCCTTCGACAGCACCATCTCTACGGGAAGTTGTCCAAGTGCAAGTTCTGGACCCGAGAAGTGCACTTCCTCGGGCATGTAGTGTCTGAGCAGGGGATAGCAGTCGACCCATCAAAGGTTGAGGCAGTTGTTTCTTGGGCAGCACCCAAGAATGTGGCGGAAGTTCGGAGTTTCCTCGGACTGGAAGGCTACTACCGGAGATTCGTACCCAACTTCTCCCAGGTAGCAGCCCCTTTGACGGCTTTGACCAAGAAAGACCAGGGTTTCGTGTGGAGCGAGCAGTGCGAGTCATCCTTCAGCTACCTAAAAGAAAAGCTGGTTAGTGCCCCAGTGTTGAGATTACCAGAAGAAGGGATGGCCTACGAGGTATTTCGTGATGCTTCAGGACATGGCCTGGGATGCATGTTGATGCAGCGACAATGGGTGATCTCTTACAGGTCCAGGTAGCTACGCCCCCATGAGCGTAACTACACCACCCATGACCTAGAGCTTGCAGCGGTCGTTTTTGCGCTAAAGTTATGGCGACACTACCTCATCGGGGAATGCTTTGTGGTCTTCACAGATCACAAAAGCTTAAAGTACATATTCTCCCAGCGGGACATGAACTTGCGACAACGGAGATGGGTGGAGTTCCTCCAGGACTACGACTTTGAAATCTCTGATACTGAGGGAAAGGGTAATGTGGTGGCCGATGCCTTGAGCAGGAGGACGCATAAGGATGCGGTCCGAGAGTCGGCAAATGCCTGGAAGGCGATGGAGGAGTTGGCTTCCTTACACCTGGATGCAAAGATGGATAGTGGCAGAGGCTGCCTATATCAAATGATAGTGCAGTCATCTCAGTTTCAACAAGTGGAAGAGTCTCAGTGGGGAGATCCTGAGGTGGAAGTGTTGTGGGATCGTGTCGATCAGGGGAACTCTCCGGAAGGATGGTCGGAGGACATCCGACGTCAGATGCTCTTTCATGGGAGGTTGTTTGTTCCAGAGGTGATGCGTGATGAAGTCCTTCGTGAGTTCCATAGCTCAGCCTTGGCAGTACATCCGGGTGTTTCGAAAATGTACCAAGGCCTGAGGGGACAGTTTTGGTGGCCCGGGGTGAAACGGGCAGTGGCAGAGTTTGTGGCAAAATGCCTGGTGTGTCAGCAGGTGAAGGCTGAACACCGCGTTCTTGGTGATTTGTTGCATCCTTTAGATGTTCCCGAGTGGAAGTGGGACGACGTCTCGATGGACTTCGTCACAGGACTACCCAGAGCTCAGGGCGGGCATGATGCTATCTGGGTAGTGGTGGATCGATTGACAAAATCTGCTCACTTCTTGGCTATTAAGGAGTCGGGACCTGTGAGTACCTTAGCACAGAGGTACGTGGATGAGGTGGTGCGTTTGCATGGAGTTCCGAAGACTATCGTCTCAGATCGGGACACTCGGTTCACCTCACGAGTCTGGAAGGGGTTACAGCATGCTTCTGGCACCCAGCTACGCCTTAGCACTGCTTTTCACCCTCAGACTGATGGACAGACAGAGCGGACTATCCAGACATTGGAGGACATGATGTAGGCATGTGTTCTGGATTTCGGAGGATCATGGGTACGACACTTGCCTTTAGTAGAGTTTGCCTACAACAACATTTTTCACTCTACTATCAGCATGGCCCCTTTTGAGGCTTTGTATGGAAGACCATGTCGTTCACCCTTATGATGGGCAGAGGTTGGTGAGACTGGTACTCTTGGACCAGAAGTAGTGCAGAGCACCACGGAGAAGGTCCAGCTAGTGCGGGAGAGGAAGAAAGCAACTCGGGATCGGCAGAAATCTTATGCTGATCGTCGGAGGAGGCCCCTGAAGTTCGAGGTGGGAGATCATGTGTTTTTGAAGGTTTCCCCTCGATGGGGGCAGCAGAGGTTCGGAAAGGGGAGTAAGCTCTCCCCTAGGTTCATCGGACCTTTCGAGGTGCTGAGGCGAGTTGGCGAGGTAGCATATCAGCTAGCCCTACCACCTCAGTTGGAGAGGGTCCATGACGTCTTCCATGTCTCCCCGCTTCGTCAGTACTTACATGATGACTCTCATGTCATCAACTGGGGAGAGATAGATGTGGGAGGAGACACGGCCTTCGAGGAAAGGCCAGTCAGAATCGAGGATCGCAAGGAGAAAGTGCTCCGCGGACGAACCATCGGCTTGGTTCGTGTGTTGTGGAGACATGGCGGCCTCGAAGAGAGTACGTGGGAGAGGGAAGCATAGATGCATGCCCAATACCCCGAGTTGTTCTGAGCTTTGAACCTTTGGTGCCTGTTGTGACAAAACGTTTGACCTTTTTGGCTATTAAGTGTACTAGTTCCTTTCCTCTGTTATGTGTGGAAAGCCACGGCTAAAGTGAAGGGGGGACCCGACCCCTAATCAAGACGCATTAAGGTGGATGCGATTAAACCCGTGTCGGCGAGTCAGTGCCGCCCAAAGCGGATAATATCTTGACATGGGGGAGGGGAACTCCCCAAACCCACATGACCGGGCGGTTTGGCGTGGTATGTTGCTTGGTTCTTGATAGGGGAGTGTTTTTAATTAGCGGGGGTCCACTCCTAAGAGGTATCTTGGAAGATGGTTATTCGGATCCTCTCTTTCCTTCTGGTTTGTTTTGATTCTCGGGGACGAGAATCGTTTAAGAGGTATCTGATGTGATGACCCAGACCCCCCTTGGTCCCTTTGCCAAAATCCGGATCCTTAAAGGGTTCCGATCGGTGATACCGATCGGTGCGACCGATCGGTGAGACCGACCGGTGCGACCGATCGGTGAGACCGATCGGTGAGACCGGCCAATGTCGCCCGGCCTTGCCAAGTTGTTCCAGTAACGCTCCTTTTTCGCAAATAGGGTTTTAAACCCTATTCTGCCTTGTTAAAAATATCTTGGAAATCCGAAATGCGCACAAAGGTTTTAATTAAATGCTTCATTAATTCATGGGTCGGTTTAAACCACTCAGCACCATTAATGGTGAGTCAAGCCGCGTGGTCAACCCACGACTTCCACGTCTTACGCGGTTCAGCGTTTTTATCTCAACCGTCCCCGGCTCTTATAAATTAAGGGTTAAGACGTGGTTTTCCCCCTTCTTCGATCGTGGCTCTTCTGGTGCATCGGGACCGCCGCATCGTTATCCGTAAAGTTCCGCGCCCCCGGCCTAAGCGTCGATCATCCATCAACAGGTAGGGAATTTCTTTCATCTCTCACTTCTGTGTATCATGCGGGGCGGGCGTTACTCTTGTCCTTATGGAATGGGTTGAACCAAACCTAAATGAAGATAATAAACGGAGTTCTAAAGAAAGAAGGGGAAGGGGTTGTGATCGTTGCTTATGCTTTATCTTGTGCTTATCCTTTTGATTTGTGTTGGTCGATATTCTTCTGGAAATTGAGACCGTTGGTGGTCGTGTGTGTGCACTTGAATCCCCTCGTGATGTTTTAAATGGGTTGCTGAAAATGTGAACTCCTACTGTGAAATTGGTTAATCACGTATATCCGGCTGAATAATTGAAAGCACCAGGATCAACCCTTCTGTGATAACTAACGGATAGAACACATGGAATTTTGAAATCATGGAGTGTGTTAAGTCATTTAAATCTGAAAATCCCTGACTTGTGTTGGTAGTGGTTGTTTGTTGTTTTCCCTTGGGGTCGTTTGCTGGAAATGTGGGAGGGGATGGGATCCCCCGTCCTTTTTATACTCTCGGTGGCTGTGTGAAATTGGGGGATGGGATCTCCTGTTGGTATGGTTTCAGTGGTTGAGAGTTTTTATCACAAATTGGGGAGAGATCCTGTGTTAACAGAACCGGGTGTGAGTGCTTTGGTTGATCCTTGCTTTTGACGTTTTCCTTGGTTATGCTTATGGTAGTTGCCCAGTAGTGCTTGAAATCATTTGAACATTTTAACTGAACGTGAAACAAGAATTGGGACAAATGGTTTTGTGGGCAAGGGTCGTGAACTGTGACTCGGACGCAGTGATGTCATGTTCTGTAGGTTGGCTAGGAAAACCTATGTTTTGGGTGAGTGTTTGTTACCTATATCTATACTTGTAGATTTGTGTTTCTTATTCGCGCCCCACCCAAGTTGAGCACTTAGTGCCGAACACCCCCATTTATGGGGGAAGGGTGTTTTTCCCAATACTATCCTTAGTGGCTGGTTATTAGCTCCTTTTCTGCTCCCTTTCCCGGATAGCCCAAGTATCTTCGGGCAGGCTGTGATGGCCTGAAGTCCATTATTATCCCAAGAACCATCGAGCAGGGTGTTGTGGTGGTTGGCCAGGTGTGTGCGGCAGGTGGATTCCCAAGTGTCTTCGGGATGAGGCCCAGGTGTCTTCGGGCGTGGCAGTGGATCCTTTAGCCCAGGTGTCTTCGGGCGTAGCGGTGGTTGTTCTGGCCTAGGTGTTTGCAGGCATGGTTACACGTGACAGTTGTGGCCCAGGTGTGTGCGGGCGGGATTCGGCAGTGGGACTGCGTGTGGTTGTGGCCCAGGTGTGTGCGGGCGGGATTCGGCAGTGGGACTGCGTGTGGTTGTGGCCCAGGTGTGTGCGGGCGGGTGCGGCAGTGGGACTGCGGTGAGAATGGCGGGATTGGTCTGATGCGTAGGATGTCTCAATAACCAGTGGGAAAGTGGCGCAGGGTACCCAAACATCGATGTGCTCTTATATATATATTACTTGACTTGCGTTATTTGGGGAGCGAGCCTTGGTGAGGTCTGGGATGGATAGTTGCCTTGTTAGGTGTTTGGTTTACTCTTTCTCACGGGACTTTAGTACGTTCCCCCACTTGTACACGAGAGTCTTGGTTTCCCTACTGAGTGTACTTGTATGCTCACCCTACGTATATAAAACTGCTTTCAGGTTTCCAGGAGGACTTCGGGGATCACGCAGGACTTTACTAGCTCGGACTTTTGGAGCAGTTGCAGTTGTTCTCTTTTCTTTATGGTACTTACCTTGTAGTCACCTTTTTGCACTTTGTGGCTTTCACTTTTGGAACATGCATGTGGGAATGGTTTATTTTTGGCTTTACTTTTCCTTCTACCTTGGTGTTGTTGGGTTTTCTCCTCCTTATATTTCGATCCTATAAAATAAAAAGGGTAATGCCTTCCATTTGCGAGATTTTCCTATACCCTTGGTGCTAGTCGCCACTCCGGGACCTATTGAAGGCGGGTTTCGGGGGTCATTATCTCTCCTTCAACTTAAAGAAGGAAGGGCCTAGCAACCTGCTGACCCTTCCCTCCTTTTGGTGAAGGCGGGTCGTGACAAAACCAAATCATGCTATGGAACATTTAACATCTATAATAAACTAAAAAACTATATAATCATAATCTAGTTAATTAAAGAAGAATAAGATGTTACTCATCTATATTGACAATATAATAAGTTCTTCATTGAATAACACATATATTTTATTAAATTACATTTATCTTAAACATGAACTTTCACAAAATTCCCCAAAAAATACATTTCTACATGACATAAAGAATCTTAATATATTAGAAAAAACATATTTCCATTATTGGTGATGAAGGAATTGAGGAAAATTGGAAAAATAATAAGATAGACGAAATACCTTCCCAAAAACTCAAAGATATTAGTAATTCATGAATGAAGGATTATTTTATACATATATTGATCAATGGAATGGAATAATAAATATGAACATTCCATGGGGAAATAATGTGGAATAATTATCCCCAACTATAACATCTCCAGAAGTTTTTCCTAGAAACACAAGGAAGAGATATGTATTGAAATAATATATAAGGGAATAATAATTTAATATTTTAATATGGGGATATTATAGTTCCCTGAGATTTACATACATGGATAATCCATCTTTTGAATTAATATTCATTACATTTGACAAATAAAATCCACTCTACATAATAGTTCAACGCCTCTAGATTTATGAAAAACTGTATTCTTTTCTTGTCATATATCTTTAATGTTTCCAAAAATATATATTCCCCTATAGTACTCTTACATAAATAAATTATCCATGACCAAGAGAAATGATTCATATGAAATGTTGAGCTAAGATTCTAGGTAAGGGTGAACAAAAAAATACATAATCACAACATGAACATAAGGGTGTGAGAATATTATAAAAACATTTTAAAACCATACCCTATATATCAAATATCCTAATATTGAGTAATGTTAAGAATATTTTATGTTAAAAGGATAATAATTCTATGGTAATCAAAAAACATGATCCAAATGAGTATAAGACAAGGTATTTTTGGCATGATGTAATGATATAATGTCTTAGGCCAAGGCTACCCACAAATATTTTCATTATAAATTAGGCATGGTACAACCACAAATATACCAGCATCATAAATTGTATAACCACCAATGTATCATCTTATTTGGTATTGGTATTACCACCTAGGTACCCACATATTTGGGATTGGGATGACCACTAATGTACCATAATATTTGGGCTTGTGCTGGACATCTGTTTACAGTAACCTTTTGGATAATTCTAGACACTCTTATACCGAAATCGTTAGTATTTTGATAAAAATCAGCATACCCTCATCTTTGGTCTTAGTATAAACATGTAAATTCCCTCTAAGATAATATTCATATAATCATTACCCAATTCATTGATGTGATATTTGAGAAAACTTATCAAGTGAGCTATAACGAGCCCACTAGACATTATCGGGGAAACCCCATCAGAGAAGCTATAATGGGATTACATGGGGGAATTTGATATTCCCATACTTATAATTTATTTAAAATTAAAAAAATTAGTAAAATTGGATAAAATATATCTCATAAAAACAACAATAACTTAAATTTTAACATGATTAACCCATGTAAAATATATAAGTTTCATAAAAGTATCTTTTAATCATTATTGAGTCATAAAAAAAGGATTCAAAAAATATATTTGAAACCTGATTAACATGAGAATAATAAATAGAACTATAAAAACCTCTCCGAAACATGATTATATTATAGAATATAAATGGGTTACATAATAATATCTTTCAAATTTGATTAAATCCGAAAAAAATTATTTCCATAAAAGAAAAGTCCACTAAAACATAAACCATTAATTGAAATAATATAAAGGGTCACAATGGATCATATCCCCTAAAATTAAATTGTAACAACTATTGATTTTATCATATATTGAATATAATTTTTAAATTTTCATTTGAAATATATCGTGATGATTTTTTTGATTTCCAAAATTAATTTTAAGATATAAATCATTTTTAATTTTTTTTGAATGAGACATTGAAAACATATTAAAAAATATTTGAAAATAAATATTAATACATAAAAAAATTTAACAACTCTTTTCAATGAAAATTATCTTAAAATATCTTATAAATGTTTTTGAATACATGTTTAGAATATGTAGTTTTAGAAGAGAATTAATGCCTTGCCCAAGAGAAAAATAATGATGGATTTTCATTAAAATAATTAGTTAATATCATAAGAATGACATTATATCATAAATAACTAGATTTTACTTATTTATTGACTGTTCAAAGTATTTTAACATTGGATACATGATCATAGAAAGTCTTGATAAATGTTGATATTGTTACATAAAACGATTACAAATTTGGTATCAACAATACCCAAGCCCCATAAATGAATGAATTAAAAAAAAATAGGATGGTGAATAAATTCATGATATTATATATTTTAGTAGTTTTATATACACCAATTCAGAGACTTTAGGTTCATAAAATAACAAACATCTGAAGGAAACTAAATTTAGAAATAAAACACTTAATGATTTGGTAACAAATGAAATTTAAACCCCATTAATGGGATATAGTAAAAATTATATTTACATAATAATTACGTTAATAAAAATAATATCAAGAATGTTTATGAATTTTATATTCACCATAAATATGTAATATGTGGTGAATTTCAGACGTGTGTCACAGATGAAAAAAATACGAGATATAAATCTATTTATACCTTTGTGTCTTTTAAATAAAAAAATACATAAAGTAATAATATATATATAATCATTTAAAATAAATAAAATAAAATAAATTAATGATATAACATGTTCTAGGAAAGTATATACACAACATAAAAGAAATAATAGGTGAATAAGGAATAATTTTCATAGTAATAAATGAGAGACTATAAATCTGTTTACCTTAATTATTGAATTATTTTTTACATGATTAAAACAATGGAATAATAAATATATTATAGAAATACAGATTTATATATCACACTATATATGGTTTTCTTATGACCTTTTACTACATGTTTATTAACAATTTTATGTTAAGGTATTTCTTTGAGTAAAAATCCCTTTGTTTTTCATATATTTTTTGAATTGTATTTTTTCCCAATTACATTTATCATGATATTTAGATTTTAATAATATAAAACATGATTGAAATATATTATATATTATGTTTTTTTTCAAATTTATATATATTTTATTGATATTGTAAATGAAGTAAATCATTCATGGGGACGGTAGGACATACATATTCATGAAAGTTGATTCCATTTCTTTATCATATTGCTAGAAATAAAAATTATATATATATATATATATTAATTACAGTGTAATTATTAGGTTATATATATCAAATATGTATATTAAACTCATCCTTGTAAAATTCCATTTATACCCTGAACTAATCAGATCACTTCACAAGGATGTAGTCCACCAAACTTATGAACAACATTATCACATTCATAAAAAATGTAAATAAAGATGGTATGCTTAATAAAATTATTCCATAATCATACATAAATAAAAATTATAATTTAAATTTTTAATTTATATCTTTTTCATCATTATTATCAATACTAAGGGGGGTAAACAAAAAAATAAATTACCTTGATTTGAGAGGAGTTTGTCCACCATACACACAAAAAATTACATTATATCTCATTTGATGGAAATGTTTGTGATATTTGGTCAAAACAATAACATAAAAAATTATTAGTATATATAATATAAATAGGTTATCATATATTTATTTTTAAAAAAATATATACGGTTTTTAGGATGAAATAAACTTATACAGATGTTGATGGATGTCACCTCTTCATCATGTATCACTTTTTTGGGTGCAAAAGGCCATTTTTATCACTTTTGGAGAAAATAAAATATAATATGTTTTTTTGGAATTGTTAAAGTTAATTATTTTTCAATCTATATGGATTTTTAGGTGTGAATAATTGGGGATAGGTGGTTTACCTTTACAAGTTGAGGAGAGGAAATATTTGATGTTTTATCAATGTATAGTCACACGAACCCTGGTTTGTAACTATAAGAATTTCCCAAAAATGAGAAAATCTATGAATATAAGGTATATGGTAAAAATATGTCCATCCAATGGGTGTTTTACAAGATTATATTTCATTTTTCAATTATTTCACATTTAGCGTCTTGTTAAAGCTATATTTTCTTAATAACATTTATAATAAAATTTATTTTCATTAATAATTATTTGTAAAATTAATTCAAACTTATTACATAATATAAATTATTATTATCCCTAATATTAAATCTATTTATAAATATTAATTATCTACGCTGAAAATTTTATTTTAAAATATATTCTACATATGTGTTGAAAATGTTGGGTTTTAATCTGAAAATGTTCAAAAATATACATGGTTTTTATTTTCATGTTCAATATAAAATTAATTCAAATTATGAAACTTGGAATAATAATTATATAATTGAATTAATTAGTCATTTAAAACTAATTAATATATAATTTAACAATTAAATTAATTCTATCAAAAATTTACTTAACAATTAAAATTTGTTATTTTTAGTATTAATCATAAAAATGTTAAGCTTAATAAAAAAACCGACTTCATATAATTATAGAAAAAAACCCAATAGTTGCAAGAGCTTCTCCTAAAACCTTCGATGCTCTCTTCATTCTGGTGACGATGGCGGCCTCCACGTCAGCTCCACCCCCCTTGGTGGGGGAGGGGGAATCGTTTTCGCATGGGAGAGAAATGTCCTTTCGGCCTTTCTCCAACCTAGAGTTTCTCCAACCTTTTCCAAATTCCTAAATAAACCCTATTGTTCTAGATCTTGATGACGGATTGCTGAACCTTCATCCATCCTCATCAGAGTTTACGTAATCCACATCCTTGTTAAATCTCACCCAAGTGGCTCGGATCAAGAACATGAGGCCTTAGGTCGATGACTTCGACCGATTTGTCTTCGAATCATGGGATATTAATGAAAGAGAAGTGGTCATATTTCTATGTGGAAAAAAATCGTGATTAGGTTTGAATCAGAGGAAGTTCTCATCCACACCTGGTCGAGGGCTCCTCGATACTTTAATGGGTCTCATTTTCCGCTATTACGTTGGTCTATTGACAGTCATATGAATTGAGACTCGGCTTCCATTGCAATTTGGATTTGTTTCCCTAAACATCCTTTTCTGTTTCAAAAACCTTTCATTATTCACATGTTGGGCGATCTTTTAGGTTGATATCTTTGTTCAGATAGTCATACCGAGGTAGATTTCCATCCAGTGAACCCCCATGTGTGTGTTGAAATGGATTTGTCTTGCATTACTTTTGACTTTGTTTGGAAAATGAAACACAAAGAATACCAATCCAAACAGAGGGTTGTATATGAAAATTGGAATGATTTTTGTGGTTCTTACAAGATATTGGGACACTCAGTTTAGGTATGCTGAAGTGGACTCTCTTCATAGTTGATGTGGGTTCGTCTTATGGGGAAATCTGCATCTGTGAACAATGAGGCTGAGTCTAGGAGAAAAGCATCGAAGGATGGTGTGAAGGATGGTCAGGATCAAAGAATGGAAGAGCATGTTTTCTGAGCAAGGGTATCTTGTGTGTCTATTTTAGTTATGGATGGAAATATAACTAGGTCTCATAAGGTATCTTTTGCGAAAACCAGAATCTTGGGGCATCCAGTGTTAAAGAGATTCAGGCTAATCCAATGGTTTCTGAAGTACTCCACAGGTTGAGGTAGGACTTGGAAAAAATTTCTTGTTCCATGGTGAGTTTCGGTAAAGAACAGTTTGAGGAAGGAAGGGATTATAACACTGCAGAGGTTGTTATCATGGCTAGTGTTAGGGATTCTAATGGTCTCGATCATCTGGAAAATCCTTTTCTTTCTTTGAGTAAGAGATTTTTCGGGCTTTCTGAGGATATGTTGGTCGCGAGACTGGAGGAGGTTGTTTTTTCATGAGGGGATGGTGGTGCGGAGGTCTTGGAGGGTCAGCAGGTTGAGGGTATGTGGAATGAACAGGCTGTAGTCGTTAAGGATGTTGGGGAGGATAAACAACTTGTATACATGGGGTTAGGATCAAGCCACCATGATTATGGAAGACAACCAAAATGTGATTAGGAGATATCATTTGGTGGAATGAATGGATTAGAGGTAGGTGGTCCACAGGTTGAGGTTTTTGGGAAGGAGTCTCATTCCATGGTTGTGTAAAGAGTTACTACTAAGGATAGATATATACCTTTGATGGAGAGTAACACTCCAAACCAGAGGTGGGGGAACAATGAATGGATTCTTGAATCTATTTTGGGGGAGCGAGTCTGTATAGAAAGGGAGAGTTCTGGGGGAGGAAATGGAAATGTGAGTGGCCCTATCAATCGTTCATTCATTGATGTTGTTCAAATTGGGAATCAGAATATGGCTACAACTGATGGGTCTTTTTCTTTTAAACTAAGAAGAGGAACAAGGAAAGATTACTCATATTTATTGTGGCTTATTCATAATCAATTTTCCTATAAGTGTAATAGTGAGGTGACTTTGACTTTCAAAAAGGGTAGCATGGTCAAGAAGGGATCGCCAGAGCAACCCGTACTTGATCAGCTTAGGTATCCGGTTCAAAGGGAAATATTTTAGAGGCCACTAGAATGGGAATCAACAACAAAAATATATGACTTCTGAATGGGATGTGGGGTTGATTATGGTTATTATGATGTGCAATTCTATTTTGGTATGAGTGGTATGAAGTTTGTTTTCACTTTTTAGTTTTTGGTTGTTAGTTTGGGTACCAGAACACCATAAACCGGCCTTTAAAAATGGAAAAAATTTATTCGTAGCATAATTATAATGTAATAGTTACGAAAATGATGTTAGTTTTTCATAATGAAATTATATATGTGTCATAAAAATTTTTTAATTTAATTTTCCCATTAAAAGGAGGGAAAAACATTTTCTATAATTTTTTCTTTTTATATCAAAAACTGTATTTATTCTTATATCTTATTTAAAAAACTGAAGATTAATGTTATGTAATTTATTTATTAAATAATATACAGAAATTACTTAAATCATTTAAAAAATCGTGTGTATATTTTATTGAAATAATACATGTTTTTTCTTAGGAAAATATATTTTCAGAAAAGGAATATATTTATTTTCAATTAGATATTATATTAATTTATAATTGATTGCATTCCAAAGAATTAATTTTATAACATGTAATAAGACATATATTTCAAAAATATGAAGATATATTAAATACATTCTATTTGTATGGATAAGTTATAGCTGTAATAATATTTCATGATTCCTTTAATCATTGTGTAGAATGCACTCTATGAAAACACAATGTTGAGTGTATCACAATATTAACTTACTGTGGCATGCAAAGAAGCCCATCATATAATATAACATTATATGACACAATTAATTCATAAAAACAATGGTGGTTAAAATATGCCCATGTGAAATGAGTTTTTTCACTAAAATTATTCTATATCATAAAATATTTAGCACATGAATATTTTTTTAGGAACCCACATCAAAAAAATGATAAATAAAACTTATATTCAAAATGGAACGATAGAAATAAAACATTTACCAAATGTAACTCATAAGTAAGATTCAACATTGGATTACATAGTTTATATTTGAACATGTTGAAGATGAATAATGACATAAATAAAATAGAAATTGATAGAGATCATTGTTCATAACAATGTTGGCTATTCAATAAAATTTAATGATCAAAAACTATGATTTGTGATGATATAAGGGACCATTTTATTCATCCAAATTGAATTTACTAGGATTAAAATTTTGTTTGATATTTATTTTCTTAATTTTGAATAATATTTAGATGGGGATATACTTAATTTATTTTATTCAATTTCATATACACAATCTCTCCTTATTGTTTTCTCTTGACTAGTTTCCACATAATCTATTTCTTATTAAAAGAATGGTGAATTTTTTATCCATGAAGGACTAATGGGTCATAATTTACAGAGATTGAGTGATAAGTCATTCTTTCTATCTACAGTTATCATCAAAACAAAATTTTTCTCATAGTACATCCAAAATTTATAAATATTCATATAGAGAAATAATAGATTAATATCTGCAAACTCGTTCAAATATTGACATAATCTATTACATAAATAGTTATCCCTTTTGACTTGTCTATAAGATGAAAAATACCAAACTGTACTAAATTTAACAATGTTTCCTTCACATTGATCCCCAATATATCATAAAGTATATATTGATTGTGACACCCCCAACAGGTTAATAAATTTATCATTTATTCTCTTGAATCATGGTAATAAATTTAATTACCATCAAACTATATTGAAAACATAGATACTTAATCATTACAAACAATGAAATAAAATTATAGGTTACGATTATTAAATAAAAAAATTCGATAAGCACCATTAATAATATAATAAACAAAATTTTGAAATATAACCTTATCAGTTCTGAGGTCATTAATACTATCCGATTTTCATTGTACATTTCCAACAACTCTTCATCCAAAACAAACGCCATTCTCTGAACATCATGAGAATATTAAGGGTTACCTTAACTTAACAATGTTTTTGATGAAATATAACCATTTCATTAACTCAACTTTTTTAGGTCTAAAACAAATATATTCTTTCATATCCCTAAAATAATACATTGAACAATATTTTTATATTTCACAATACATTATTTTAGAATCCAAATTCATAAATACATAGATCCTACCACTTCAAAGATTGGGCTGGAACTGTTCCTTTATTAGTATAGATGTAAATTCTAGATTTAGGGGATTTTTTCTGTTAATCCTAATGTTGTACATAGATAATTAATTTATATACAAATTTTTTTCACATAATGAACCTTAAGTCAACTCCAATAAAATAATACACACAATTTGATATATTCCATTAGGTTTTTTATCTCACATTCCTATCATGTAGGAATCTATGTCCTCTATATTCTAGAATCATTACCTCAAAATCATTTATAAAATTATATCATATCCATTCCTGATTCATTGACAATTTTACTAAATTCAACATTTAAAATAATATATCATGATAGATAATTAGTAATAATCACAATATCACCCACACCCATCATAATATAAATTGGATTATCATAAACACTGAATTTTCAATAATATAAATTTTTTAAATGATCCCAGAAACTTCCATTAAATAACCAAAAAAAATAGCAGAAATTGAACAACACTAATTATAGTGGGGAACCATATCCTCCTGAAAAATCACATATATGGTGTCTAAATCATGACACTTTCTATATTAATATATTAAACCATCAGTTTATCCTCTGTTTTCATATTTTTCTTCTATTAAATTATTTCATGATCATTCATAAATAGTTTGTGAACATCCAAAGCATATCCCCTAGGATTTTCAATCAAGTTTTGCATTAAGGCCCATTATCATGGATTAGTTGCTGATTGAGTCTTCCTCAATTTGGTTTTTTCAGGTTTGAGATGCCTCGGTACATCTATCAAAGAGTCACAACCTCTTGTCGTTTTTACAGGGTTTTATTTAAAGGAATCCACTATCCATATGCTTTACCCAATTTCTAATGAATTTTCTTACTCTTGGACTCATCCTTAGAAAAATCCTCTTTGATATCCCTAAACATGTCCTTATAAATATCTATAGGGATATCCCAAATGTATTCTCTTCCGATTATGTGAATTTTGGGAAAATAGGTCCTTTAATAGAAACTATATAGTCCTAGTGTTAAAATAAATAGATATTCATTATTTATCGATAATAATTCATTATATTAAACAATGCAATTCACATTGTCTATAATATTTTAGTGCCTTTGATAACACAGAACATAATCATATAGTCTGGTGAATGATCTTTATTGTTTCTAATAAATATCTTCCATGTTAGTAATTATACAGAAAAAATACTTCACTACTAGGGGAAACAAATAAAAATAAAGGGTTATCTGAAAGGATTAATAATGGTAATCAAAAGAGATATGTAATCATAATAATAATAAAAGTGTATGAGAACATGAGAATAACATCTTAAAAAAAACCATTAATATCCATTATCATAATAATGATTCTGGGAATAGATATTGGAATTTTATATGACATGAGTCATGATAGAATAAAATATCATGATCCATTTGGGAATAAGATAAAGAATTTGTCACATATATATACGCACAGAAATTATTATTTCATGGATACACACTATGACATTCATAACATGTTACACATGGGCAAACCACCATTGTAAAAACATCAAGCATGTGATTACCACTGATGTACTATCCTCTTAAGTGTTAGGATGACCACTAATGTACCATAATCTTTATTATTGTGATGAATAATGATATACTTACATCTAGGTGATTTGAATGACCACATATGTAACCTAATTTTTGGTCATTGTCATGACCCTCATGTACCCTCATCATTGTACTCGAGAAAAACACCTATGTATCGTCATCCTTAAAAATTGGAAGACCAGAATTTAACCCTATGATATCTTATATCATTTATCATAAAAATTTCATAAAATCAATATTCAGTGATACCCATCATGTCTTATATAAAATCCTCACATAATGCAATTTCAGTATCCCCATCATATAATCTATAACAAGATTTCTCACTGCTATATGGGTTTCCCATTAAACATTTAATGTTAAAGGACTCAAAAAATAGAAAAATTCCAATGGATTACATAAAACTCAAAAAATGGAAACTAGTCCCTTTATATAATGATTATTTCATGGAATTGAAATGGGATTCATGAAAATATCTTTTAAAAATAACTGATTTATTAAAAAGAAACATGTTTCATAATATTCTCTTTTAAATATGATTATACTGTTAGAAAGAAATTTATTCCATAACCACCTCCTTGAAATGTGATTGACCTTTGGAAAATATTCTTCTTTCATACAAATCACTTTTAAACATGATTAACCTATGTAAAATGAACATGTTTCCACAATGAACATTCAACTGAATCATAAACCAATTATATAATTATAATAAAGGAAACCATGGATCCTATAATAATACATAAGAAATCCTATTATATGGAAAATATTATTAAAAGGATCATTTAAATAATTTCGTAAGGTATATATCATTTATTTTATAAAAAATAATATTCAATACATTAAACATTTGGAAAAACTTTTTCCTTGAAAGTAACACATAAATATTATTAATGAGTCTTCAAATGTTATTTAAAATAATTGAAAAAAACTAAACTAATCTTACTTTAATTTGATATTAAAAGTAAATTTAATTAAAAATTAAAATCATTTTAGAAAATATAATTCCCAAAAAAAAATTGACCGAAGAGATAAATAATGTCATCATTTCCTAAAAAACAATTTATTAATTATCATACCTAAAAAATAGAAAAAATGGAACCACTAATTAAAGGTACCATGATGAAATATAACAGTCTAAAATTTATGATAAATTTTCAGATATAGATCATAATATTTTATCATTGGACACATGATAATAAAAAGTATTGATAAACGATAAGATTGTAACATAATGTAGTTACCACATTGGTAACCCTAAATCATAATACCCATGATAGAGTGACACAAAATAAAATATATAATATAATTAGAATGAATAAATTCATGATATTACAGGTCAGATTTGTTTTATAAACACATCATGAATGAATATTGGTGTATAACATAACAATCATCTCATAGAAGGAAAACAGGTACAAAAAAAACTATTTTCGATTTATTAGTTTAGAACCATAAGATTATTGAAATATACATCACTAAATGGATTTAACTAATAATAAAATCATGTATAATAATTATAAAAATCATTCATAGTAATTATATAAACCACATATAATAAATAGTTGGAGAATATGGCATGTCTCTCACAAAAATCAATTATTGATACATAAATACCTGAGTATTTGAGTAACATTTGAATCATGAGATCAATGAAACAAGAAAATTAATTGAAATACATAATATCATTAAATAAGTTAAATTCATTATACAACATGTAATATGTATGTATTAATAGGACAAAAGAGAAATGATTAGTGATTTTTATTAGGTCTTGCCAAAATAACCTTGAGAGTATTAATCCCTTTACCATCAATCTTGTCTTCCTTTATACATGTTAAATGCTCATGTATAATAAATATAATTTTATCATTATTATATTAGAAAAAAAAATTTATATATCATACCATGTATAGTATTCATATTCCATTTTATTACCAATTTATTAACAAATCCATTTTAAAATCATGTTTCTGGTAATAACCACATTGTTTTTCATATATATTTTTAATTATTATATTTGGTCATCTTATATTGATCATGATTTTATTATTTCCATAATTTAAAACTTGAAATAAATATAATATATATTAATTTTAAATAAATATATATAAATTTATAAATGATATAAATTTGAAATGGATTAAACTATTCTTATAAACGGTAGGTCGTACATACTCATGAATGTAGAATCCATTTTGTTATCATATTATATGAAGGAAAATAAAATTATTTATATTTATATATTTTAACAGTAATATATAATTTTACTTTTTATATGTATCATATTTCAATTAAGACCATAGACTATATATTAATTATAAAGTGTGAATTAATCACAATGCTACATGATGAGGTACACCAACTTACCAACAAACATTGTTATGATGTTCCCTTAAAATGGAGAGAATGAATTTAGGTGTAACATAATAATTATAAAATAATAAATACATCATAAATATTATGTAATATATAAAAACATATTAATTATAATAAAAAATGATATTTGGTAATGAAAATATGAATTACATTAGTTTTTGAGGTTGTAGTATATCATACACATGAATAATGATTTTATAACCATTTTGATGGAAGTGTGTGTGATTGAATATTTCCAACAAAAAGTTAAAAAAAATATAATTACATTTAATATAATGAGGTTATTATATAATAATTATAGAAAAATAATTCAAGGGGATTGAAAAAATAAATTAAACAAAAACATTTGTTGATGAAAATTATATCTTCTTCAGGTATCTCCTTTTAGTTTTCACCAATGTACTTATTTGGTTATTTTTATTATCAATGAAAGGCTTCTGGGTTCAGTGTGCGTAATTTGGGAAGTTATTTCGGAAGGGTATGGTTGAGCCTAATTTCATGAGAAACTTGATGTAGAGGGGATAGTTTGAGATCTATCTATGTGTGGAGAAAACGTGGTTAGAATTTTTCAAAATAATGGTAGTTAATTTGACATTTTTTCCTTCAAAACTGATAAAATAATATTTCAAAATACATCATAGAAGTAATAATATCTACCTATATCCATTCAATTTGCTTTGTACTAGGGTCTTGGTAGTTTTATCACATGTGGTTAAATTATAATCCTTAACAAACTTATTTTACCCTTAATCATAGTGGTTAATTATTACTATATTATCTAATGAATTTGGTAAAAGATAAGATGAAAAAATCAGATAATATAAAATATTAATATTTTAAATATATAATATAGTTTTCCAAATAATAATAATATTATTGGATGAATTTAATTTAAATGTAATCTAACAGATAAGACCGGAACACAAGTTTTCAAAATAGAAATGTTCAAATGTTTACAAGGTTCCATATCAAATTTTAATACGAATTTAATTATAGTGAATTAAATTGGATTAATATTTGATTAGTTGAATGATTAATTCCTTAAAAAAAAATATAAAATTTATTTATATAAATAACTCTAAAAATTATGTTTTCAATTATTTTTTTAGTTTCACAAATCATAATAAACATGAATGTTTTTAGAAAAAAATACACAAAATTCACGGTAATATAATTCTGACATTCCAATTTCAATAATTAATTCTATTTTCACATATAACGTATAAAAACGTAGAAAATTATTTTTAAAATAAGTCATTCATTAAAATATGTTTACTCTACCTTTTATAAAATAATATATTTTTATGTAAAAACCTGGAGTCATTCTTATCTCTTATTTGAGAAAAAAATAAAATTATTGTATAATAGTTGATTTAATATATAATATATAAATTCAATTATACTCATTAATCAAATGTTTTTTTATTAATGATATAAAATGTATATTTTCGTAGAAATTCAATTTTCCAAAAATGTAATTTCTTTATCTTTGTAGAGTTGTTACTATAATTTATGAATAATGTGTTACTAAAGAATTGATTTTATAAAAATTATTAAATAATATTTTCTATAAAAAATTTCCCTTTTAATTCCTTCAATTCCAATAGCGAAGTGATAACTATACTAATATTATAATAATATGTCACTTTTATTCTAAAATAATTACAATATGTACTGCAAGTAAACATAGTGTTGCACGTAGAATAAGGTTATCATGGTTTAGCATGAAATGAAATAAATCAATAAAATTTAATTTAACTAAAACAATTAATTCAGAAAAACATAGTGTGTTATAGTTAAGAACTAATTAAACCCCATATTTAAGACCCAATGTTTTTTCCTTTTTCACATTTGGGTTTTTCATGATTCGATTGGCGCATGAATTGAATTTCGTTGTTTCAACATTTTCCAAATCCAAAGCACCTTACACCATAACATATTCATACTAATAGTTGTTTTTGAACCGATAGAGGTAAAATCATTTCTTACATAATTTATTGTAACTCTAGTACATTATTTCCTCACCAAGGATTCAAATATGTTGTGTTGAGGCAACAAAATCCATTTTGGACTGATGCATGTCAGCAATTTCTAAACATTGAATGATATGCATATGAAATATAATTTTATTTATAATTTATAAAATGAAACAAAATTACTATAACTATGGTCTATGTTATGATAGTTTTTCCAAAAGTCAATAAAAACACCAATTTATTCATTATAAAGTTAATCACTACTCCCAATGTTCAACCCAAGCATGAATCAACAAAAATTCATGATTGAGAAAGAGGGAAATATGAATATTCATATTGAAATAAAATCTATGTATCATTATATATAAATACCATATAATAAAAATGAATGATTATGTACTTTTAAAATAATGGAAAATATTTAAGAGTAAAATATTTAAAAATATATCATTATAATATTTTTTAATTTATAAGTACTAATAAATTATTTAATTAAATATTTGTTTTTGAATACCGTTTTTTCCTTCTTCTATTCAACCATGAAATAAAAAAAATTAGATTTTCATAAGTACATTGTATTGAATTACATTAAAAGGGAGATAAATAAATATAAAAGTAATTTTTTGTATCAAAATAAATAAAGATATATAATGTATATTATTTGGGATTATGAATCTAGTTACCTAAAAAATATGGACAATATAGAATTTATATACATTAATGGGATAAAAATAAATTTTAATTACATGAAATTAATATAAACTAAAACTAAAATATAATTCTGATATATGATATTATAAAGAGTATAAGATTTAATTATTTTTTCATAGTCTCAAATGAATATCATATTTTCTAATTTCACAATATAATATAAAAAAAATTAATATTTTTATACTCATATGTATCATTTAAAAATTCATTAAGTTAAGTAGTTGATATGGGTGTATGTGTACATAATGTTAATGGGTATATATATCAATTTTCCATATACAGATTTCTGATATATATTTATATATAATATTGGTGTATATATAATACAAATATGATTATTTATATAATCATTAGATATGGCCTTTTTATGTTATAATTTTTATATTATACGAAACATAAGTTATTTTTATTGATTAATATTTGATCACTATTAGTATTCATAATTGTAATTTTATAATTTTTTATAAAAATATCATAAATGAAATATTTGATATTTATGAAAAATTAAATATCATTTCGATAATATTATAGAAATGATTAGAACAAAAAATGCATTATATCTATATCTTTGAAATATTAATTATTCTAAAATAATATTTTTAATCAATATTATTACTCATTAGCCACTAAATTTATTAAATTTATTTTTAAACAATGATAATTTTTATATTATAATTGTAATTCAAACTTTTTTATAAATTATGTGGACAAATAATATATTTTCTTAGGATAAAATACGAATTTAGATTGTTAAAGATTATTATATTCCCGAAAATTAATTTACAATATCTATTCCAAATACCAAATTGGTTCAACAATACAATCCCCAAGTGTATTCCTTCCATGTCATTTTAGTGGATTAAGATAAAAAAACACTCATATAAATATCAAACAATTATATAAAATTATTTAAAAGTAGAATAATGAGATACATCTATGATCTATTCAATGAAATCTAAATCATGTAAACCAAAAAATATTTTGACACAATAATATGAAACATCAATGTGACCAACCTTCAAATCCAATCCTTCTCTCTATGAAGGAAATGAAGAAATTGGATTCCAAAATAAAACATAATCTAATTCCCTTTACATGGATCTTGCAAAAAAATATGTAACCACTAATTGGTAAAAGTGGAATTCCAGCACTAATACTAGAATAATTACACATCAGTATATATTCAAAGATTAATGTCAAGATTTTTGTAGTTGTATTGTTAAAATCAATAATTTGTTTTCGAATTATATTCAGAAATGAAAAACTTCTATTTATTATCCAATGATTTATTCATATTAGTTATTAATATTTACATTTTAATGAATAGGAATATTAAATGTGATAATAATGATACCATAATCCTTAAATTCGATTGTTATGATATAAGTTAATCAAGAAATTAATATAACCATGACGTGTTTTATTATGTGAAAGAATGTAATAAAATATCATTGACAGAATCCAACATTTTATTGTCAAATCATTAATGAAAAATATACCTATTTTGGGATTTAATTTATGAGTATAAATAAAATACATAAAAAATAAGTCCCCTAAGCTAGTCGTATGGTGGATCGAACATGTAGAATATCATGTTGCATTACCTGCAATAAATTGAAATAAATCCTTTAGTGGAATTAGAAACACAAACACACTATTACTCACATGTCTATTATTGACACCCAAAAGGTTACCTAATGTCATATGTTTTGAAAATTCAATTTTAAACACAGTTATCACAATTTATAAAACCTTTTCAAACATATTTCTTTCTCCACTTCCCTGCTTAAAAACAAACTTTTACCCAAAACCCCCAATTCCCAAATTTTATCAAACACTTGGTGTGAAAAAACCCATTTTTTAAAAAACCACTTTTTAAAAGGATGATGTCATCACAAAAACCAATTTTTACCCAAAATAATATCAAGTCAATTAATAATCCAAGTGGGTTTTCAAGAACTATTTAAAATTATTATAGTTATCCAATTGTATAGAGACAAATGCCATACGAATGTATGTATTGCTAATCTTATTAGTTAACGGAGCTCAGGGAAGAGTGGGTAAAGTTCTCACAATTTGTGGATAATATAAAACACATAAAAACTCTTTCAGATACATTATATATAATATCCACATCCCAAATTTGTTCCACAAAATCATGGGGAGGATAGATCATGTAATAATATATCAATGAAAGAGGAAAACCCTTAAAAATATGAACATACAATGAGAAATCAATTAAAAAAGACAAATTACCAATTATACTAAGGAAGATTCCCCTAGAATTCTGGGGAAAGAATATGATTGGCCCAAGTGAGATTAATTAGTGATTAAGAATAAAAATTATTAGTATAAATGGGTAAAAATAATATTTTTAGGCATTTATGTTCAATAAATTGTTTGTCCTCCAAATAAAACTAACCTCATACCAATAGTGTATGGTGATTATCTCTTTAAAATGAAATTATGTACAATATATAGAGATATGTCTAACACTTTGTTCAAACCATGGGTCACTATTTGAAAAACACCAAGATCATACATGATTTTCCCAGGTGAACAACAACATTTCTATAAATATTCCCAAAACAAATGACAAACCCCATTATTAGAACACATATTTATACAACCCAACTTCATCTTGGTTAGTATTGAATATGTTCGAATCATGTCCATGGTATGTCTACTAAAAAATCATTATATTCTCCCATTGATACCTAAAATAATATATAAAAACATTAATTACAAATCAATCTTTTACTACCTAATATAATACATCCTTTAGTTTCAACAATTCTCCCCATCAAAAAATAATTTCGTCCCAAAAACATCTCAAGATCATAAACATTCAAAAAAGATAATTCCACTATTTTCTCGTCATTTATTCTCATATACATGTCTTAAGGATATCACATATTCATTTACAGAGTACCAAGACCATGTGAATCATTTTTCCATCGATTTCTATATATTGGTGATCCATATTGTGAACTGGTTTCTCAAAAATATTGGTATCACTCTTAATATCAACTACATCCAATGAAATCACCTACATAATATCTAATTGGTGCCTTCTAAACTTGGAAACATCAAACACATCATGATTTTATGTTAATATAGATTGAATATAAAATCATAATTCCACCTCTCCACATCTCTTCCAGATCTTAGTAGGGAAAATTAACCATAGATTCAAGTCAACATGTTTACCAAATAAAAAATTCCTCATGCATCGTGAAACTATGATAGAAATTTAATCACAAACATAATATTTTGTAGGCTGATAGTATTGGAACTTATTAGATTTATTACATATTTATTCTATAAACAACCACTTACAATCAAACTAAATATTTTCCACCATCTTTTGAATGTGACTCATCCCAAACAATTACCAATTTCTCAACTATTTCCTTAATAAGTTACATCTACATGTACACCCATTGAATTTTTATTTATGAAATATTTATATCTATTGTTATTTTAAAATTTTAATATAAAAAAATATCAATATACCCTGAATTTAACCATGTAATCCAGTAGAATAACCCCAAGATCCCTGATAGCTCTATTTGTATTCCCATCCATCAGTTGATGATATGTTGTGTTCAATTTCAAATGGTGACCCATCAAATCATGAAAACATCCTTGAACCTATAAGTAATTCTATTGCCTCTAACTGGATCAATTCTATTTGAAACCCCATGTAGAAGCATGATCTCTTAAGAATACATCACAAAGACCTGCTCCACACTCATCAACTCATTTAATGGTAATAAATGAAAAGATTTATTATATTGATCAATGTACACCCAAATCACATATTTCCTACTAGGATTCCATGAATATCCATTGATGAAGACCATGGAAATCTCATCCCACATTCATAATAGAATGGGAATTGTTAACAACCCTCCAATTGATTTCATTTATTATATAGTGTTTTCCTATTAAGTGAGAAAAACTGATACTAAATTTACAATTGACCAAGTCGTCCCCTGATACTAATATAGATATCCTAAGTTACAATACATCATCCTATCCCCATTGGTCTATATACAAACATGTCTAATGTCAAAATTCAACCAAATCCTAATCAAAATAAATCATGTCAACATGCCTTCTAGAAGGCATAATGATGTACTAGGACACAAAGACCAATCACATGAAATATCCCCACACTAACTCCTTTTTTTAAAAACCATTGTAATTATTTTGTGTGTTACTTTATTAATAAAATTCACTATTTGAATTATTTTTTCACTTTAATCGATAACAATAACATCACTCCACCAATATATTACACTCCCATTATTGTCTGAATAAATAAACTAAATAGAGACCACTCCTCAACCTAATCCTTTATATCTTGTTTTGGAATTTTTTTTAAATTCAATGGAAACTACATTACATTTTCCATGAGTATATGCCATATCAAAAAAATTGATGATATTCAAATCAATTTAATAGTAGAATATTCTGAACTGTTTGGGTAAAAATATATTTTAACCTCATATGATCAGAATACACTCTTAACTGCTCCATAAATATATAATGACAAAATGTTTTGATTGCATGAAAATACGGTTCCAAATTAAGATATTGGGTAGGGTAGTTCATATCAAATTGGTATAATTAAAAATATCCCTATTCTACCACATATTGACCCTACATAAAGATGCATCCCAAACCCATAATAGAAGAATCACATAAGATATACTAACAAATGTTTAGTTTTTCTGGAATTAAAACATTTCATCATTTCAACCTTACCTTAAATTCATCAATAAATCTCATATAATATTCAAGTCCTACAAATTTAACACCATTATGGGAAATACTATCAAAAAGATTTTGAGCATCGATAAATCTTGTACCAAACATCTACAATGACCAACCAAACCTAAGAAGCATAAAATCATAAACAGATTTATGTGATTCTCCATGGAAAAATAGATGTATTTTCTCATGATCTAGTGAGATGCCCCCCTATGTTATTATAGTCCCTATAAATTTAAATTTTTTGATACAAAAAACAAATTTATAATGCATATTATATATAATATTTTCCATCTAGGATTGAATAACTAATTTAAACTTCTCTATTTACTTCTCTTCGGACTCATTGTAAACCAATATATCGTCTAGAAAACAAAAAATAAGAGAGTTCCAATAAAAATTGAATAATTATTATCTTCAATTAAATTAACATCACATGATAAATAGTGACACAAATGGTATAATGTTAAACAAAAAAATCATATAAAACCTCATAAAACATATACATAGAATGTCTTCCCCTCATACACTTAACAGGAAGAACCCCGAATGAAGTTCCATTTTTTGAAACCATTGTTCCCCTTTAGGATATCCAAATATATTTTTTATCTTTGGAAAAATATAGTTTTTCATAAATGAAACCATATTTAACTTTTTTGTTCCATAAAATCCCAATTTATTTTATTACTTATTATAAAAAAGGATTTTTGAATGCTATGATAACTCAGTATGATGAATAAATCACCTTGTCTCTAAAGCCCCAATGTAGACATTATGTTCCAAACAGTCAGTTTGTTCCATTCTATAAGAGAGAATATTAATGGGAATCTTAAAATGGATCGTGAAAATAAAAAATTGACACTCCCTTAGTTATGGTAATAAAAAAAATCATCTAGAATGACATCAGGTTACACACACATTAATATAATAAATATTCATTAAATAAATTATCCTCAAAATAATGAAACTTTTCTAACAACTAGCATGATATTACCCTATAATAACCAATAAAATGCCCTACACTTCTTGAACTTGATATCCCAATCCCCCAAAAAACATGAGTAACCCCATTAATATTTGAAAACTGAACACGATGTTGACAATAGACTGTC
This sequence comes from Viscum album, assembly GCA_963277665.1. NCBI lineage: Eukaryota > Viridiplantae > Streptophyta > Magnoliopsida > Santalales > Viscaceae > Viscum > Viscum album. Next base: position 1,208,001,725 of record OY728146.1, on the reverse strand, counting down.
TGGTAAATAGTTTTGATAAATCAACCTTAGAGAAGTATCAAGTAAAATATTTAGAAAATATGAATTATAACTCTCACACAACATTGATGTTAAATATCACCTTCCAAAATGCGAGCAATATGTATCCTTTTTTATACGTTTTTCACAAAGCATTAGGAAGGTCCAACTAGAATGAAAAAAGTGAAACATAATCCCATCAAATAACCAATGTTTATAAATTTCAAAAAATGTGTTACACCTATATAAAATTATATTCTCACTGTAGAAAAAGAAGTAAACATAATACCTATAGCACTTTCAACAAGTAATTTAGATTCTTCTAGATTTCACTCTTATTCAATAAGATTTATAGTATTATAAACATAAACAAACCCCATTTTTCTGAAGATTATATCCATTATAAATGGAATCATTGTTACAAAACATCATACTTCAGGTCATACTGGATCTTTGACAAATTTAATTTTCATGAAATGTTATTCAAATAAATGATTTTTATTATTTGTATTTAATTAAAAATAACACCAATTTAATATTTTGGAAACTGAAACAAAAATTTAATTTTTCACTATGCGCAACACTGGATTATCCTATATTACAAGAAATAGTTTGTTTTAAAAAAACCATTATATATTATTAATGTAGTTATTTGAACATGACCATTAAAATTATATTATTTTATATTAACAACTACTATTTAATTATTAATTATATTTCAATATATAAATAATGCATACTGATAAAAAAATTCATAATTTTTGTTAATGTATATATATTTTTAATGTCATTTTAGAAAAATATTAAAATTATGTTTTCATAATTTTATATAATAAATATTATAAAATAAAAAAAATTAATATACAAATTTACAAAAATATATTTGGTTGAAATTTTAAGTATTTGTTATAAAAAGGTTCAACTTTTGATAGAATAATGAAAAATTCGGACTGTTAATTGAAAATGGTCTTTTTTCTAAATAAATTACAATGTGAAATTATTTTATAAATTGATAATAAAGTATTATTTTTTCAATTAAACAAATATAAATCCAATTAATATAAATGTGATCAATTTACTATTGGATTTATATATTTAAATGTTTCAATATTGTGATATTTTTTTCAGTATTAACGTTCCTTCTCATCATGTTTGAATTATCAATTTTTCCCACATATTTGTTATTAATTTCAAGAAAATCCATATTAGAAAAAAAAATTCATTTATAATTTCTAATAAAATCAGCTTAATATTTTATGAAAATGAACACATCATGAAATAGAAATTAATTATTATAGTTAACTTAAAAATGGATTTATAAGTGGTTGAACTATAATTATTTGATTAAAAATACCGGAAATATTATCTTAATTTAACGGATAGTATGTATTTAGAAAATTTTAATGTATATCTCTAAAATATATAAATTTATTTTCTTATTATTTTGAATAGGCCCAACAAAATAAATTAAGTAATTAAAAAGACCAAAAAGATACTCTTATAAAAAATAATATCTATAAATACTTGTAATAGTGAAAGAAATAGAACGTTATATATTTAATTTGTAATAATAATAATTGGTAATTTTTATGATGATAATTTATATATATTTATCATAGATAAAATAAATACTATAAAGTTTTATGATACTCCAATGCAGTAATTTTTTACTTTACAATTAAATAGAATATATGATACTAGAAATATTAAAAGTGAAATAAATTGAATAAATAATTATATTACATTGTTTTATAGAATAAAACCACATGAAAATATTTGTCACAACAATATATTCTAATTACATCATATAATTTGTATTCTTAAAGGTTAAATTAAATGAATAATATCTGAATTGACATTTAAGACATTCTATAATAAATGATATCTTAATAAATGATTTAAAATTAAAAAAAAATAATTTTTTATAAAATTTGATATCATGATATAAAAAAATAACATCTATATACCATTAATAGAATGATTTTTTATTATAATTACTATGTTAACCATTTAATCAAGAAACTAAGTTACTATTCTTAAGGAAAAAGCAGTGTTTTTCATGATACATGCACTATTGTTGAAATTTATTTCTATCACATATACGATTTATTTTTTATATATTATATATCATTTTTATAATATTTGGATCTCAATAATTTAAAAATTATTTCTATAATCTATTCATAAAGGGTAAACTACCAAGGATAGAATAACTATTCACTATAGTGAAAAACTAATGTGCTAAAAATATAAATACATAGAAGTTAGTTAAGGATATGATCAAACCATATTATTCATAATGATTTTGATTTATTGATAGAATTTATAATACCACCCAAAAATTAATTATCATATTTTGACCCACAAGATGTAATCTTGATCTCCAAATAGTGACTAATTTTGATTATTTACAAGAATTCTAGTCATCCTCCATTATAAAAGGGAACTAATAATCACCATTTAATCACATAAATCAAGAAATTTGGATTGACCAATATAATCCCATATAACCTACCAACATAACCCACCTAGTCCTATAAGTCATATTTTTAATATAAATCCAATCATTTATGGTATTGTCTAACCCTATGAGGATACACTAAGAATTGTTAGTGCTAATCAACAATTGGTTTCATTTAATTAATTCCTATACAACCGAAAATTATTATTATACAGAGATAATATAAGAAAATAAATGTTTTTAATTTAATTATATGTTTTCATGTTAAGTTTATAACAAAATACAACCCAATATTCCATCAAATTAGTTATTGTATTATAATTCATGTGAATTGTGGACAACAGTATCGCGACCACATGTCATTCATTTTCCATTACCAACTTTAGTATAGTATTTATAGTATTTATATTAAATTTATAATATTTATTATGTATTTTATCCTTAAAAATAAAATATCAAATATATTTTCATTCTTTAGACATTGTGGGAATTCGATAATGATGTTCGTCTGAATGATAGACTATTTCATCATGAATGGAATCAATTTATTCATTCTTTATAGGGAATGTATTTTGAATTTTATAAATAATAATATGTTATTAATATCCATTAATAATGAAACAAGCTTATTAATATATATATATATATATATTATTTACATTTCATTATTTCATTTCAATATGAAAATTAAAACTGTGTTTATGTGTACGTACGAACAAACAAAACCCAAAATGGTTTTTTTATTTTCTTGTAAATAAATTTTATGGATTACTATAAATACAAATATACTGATTATATATGATATTTATGTTAGGTTTAACTCTTTATATATTATTGATACATGATAAAAAATAATAAGAAAAAATATCTAACAACTCATATCATAAATGAAAATAAAAAATGTTTTTAACTCAAACCTGAATTTAACCCCGATTTGTAAATAAAAAGTTTCTAAAGGTCCAATTAAAATTATATATGGTATGATATATGTTAATATGTTTAGTTTATATTATAATAATAATATAATATTTATTTTACAGATATTATAAATGACTTCGATGGAAGTCAAGCCTTAGTGTATTGTATTTCTATCTCCTATTTATTTTCAGTGAAAAAATGACATGTTCACAACTTATTTTATTAATTGGTTGTGTACAATAAACATGAATTTATTTTATAGTAATTCTTATAATAATAATTTATATTTACATATACACTTTATGACTACACTTTCATAGTGTTTATTGTTAAAATGTTACCAAACACTAAGGTACCTTTTTCTCAATTTTCTTTGTTTTAGATGTACTTTATTATATGAAACTATATTTTTTCATGAGGTGTATATATATACATAATGAAATTTAATATGATTAATTTTTTTACCCTATTTATACATTATGGTTTATTTTTTTATTCATATATGGGTACTATAATTCAATGTTACAAAATTTTTAATGATTTTATGTTTCAATATCATCATTTATTAGGATTGTTTATGATTATATTTCTAATGTTGAAATATCATGATATACCTCTCAATATTTATAAAAAAATAGCATCTATATAGTAACTCATGATATATCCATGTAATGGAAAATAATATCATTTATATATTACTTATGATAAATAATAAAATTGTTTTTAGAAAAAAATTATAATAAATTCATATATTATTTCTATCTTTAGTCATAAATATTTTTCATTCAAAAAATGTTTTCTAAAAAAATAAAAAAAAAATATTTTTAGGTGTATTTTAAGTTGACTTTTATAGGAAAATATTTTCATAATTATTTATGTCGTAAAAGTTTTCTTTTTAATATGTTAAAATAATCCATTATAATTTTCATTGTTATTTTTAAATAAATATGTTTTCCAAAATTTATATGTAGTATAATGTTATTTTAAAAGTAGAAAGGATATTCAAATTTTGATGATTTTTAATTTTATTTTCCATACAAGATTAAAAACATTTATTTTATATATGTATTGATGGGTGTACGATCCTAATATATATTTCAAATTCATTGAATTAATGATATTTAGGATTATAATATATCTGTATAACCCATTTCTTTTCTATGATTAATAACATGATAAATTTATTATTTAACCCACTTCATTCCACAGCTTATGAAATATTGAAATGGTTACCAAACCTATATTTTTTTAAAATTTATGATTTGATGTAATGTTTATGTTACTATTTATATTCCGTGTGTGATGATAAGATTAATGGTAATGATATTGTGGAAATTAGTAATATGTTTTTATTATGTCATTAATGTCGCCAATATCTCCCACTGATGCATTATCTAATGATTTATATATAATGTGATATATAAGAATATAACATTGAGTGGTCTCATTTATTTAATACATGGTTCTAATAGATACTGTACTCATTTTAATAAGATACTATATCTAATATGATGGATTGGGGAGGAACCCATTCCACTATGGGGAAAGAGATTCCAATGGGGATGGTGTTGTGTCCTTCCCCAGAGGTGAATCTATCTAAAATATGTGTAATAATGTGGGTAAACCCAACCAAAAAGAGTGTATATGGGAGGTCATCACACTCCTGAGGTATGTTCGCATTAGGTTATCCCAAGCCTAGCATATTAATAATTTCTTGGTGGGGATCCTTTATATAATATTTTCTATACGTAATTGTATTCCGAAAATATATTTCATATACCAATGTTATGCTCACATGGATCAAGTTCATTTATTTACATATCATTGATGTATTATGAATTACAAATATTTATTTAATGAAACCTGTTAATGATATATCATTTTTTTGGTATAAAAATAATAATTTATGATAATTATGATATACCATTATATTTTTTATTCTTTAATATGATCATAGAATGATTTCCATTATGTTTTGTCTTTCAAACAATCTAATATTCCCCATTATTAAATTTCCTTTACCAAAATTTATTAATTAAAATTTTCTATTTTTTTTGTATATGAATCTAAAAAATGAGAATATTATTTTAGGAAACATTGAAAACCCCTCCCTAGATTAGAATATTATTTTCTAATTTCCCCAAGGCACTAAACTGTTATAATTGTAATGAACGTGCTATTAAAATGTAATGAATATTAATAAAAAAAGATTTAATATTAATTTACGTAAATCCTTTTTTATCTATATTTTGTATCATAGAAAAGTTTTTTTTAAACAAGGGAAAATCGTATATGAAAACATATGTTGGATCCTAGGGATATATCAAAGGATTTTTTTTAGGGATGTCTTTAAGGATTAATAAAAGGATGATTCAATGTTTGGAAAAATTTCCTTGAATGTTTTAAAATGATATAGAATATTTTTATCAATAAATTACTATAATTTATGGTTATTATATGTTAATGTGGATCAGGATCATATGTATATAAGGTTAACGATCCTGAAAACATCATATTTTTCTTGACACAATCAAGAATTATACATGAAAATGAATCCTTTCCAAACCTAACATGACAGTCCCAGGGTATATGCTTTGGAAATTTAGAAACACCTTATGGACCATATAAAATATTATAGTATAATATGACTATTAATAACCTAATGGTCATAATGTGTCAGAAATTTAAAATCAGGTGTAATTATTTTGAAACCATATAATTGAATTTTTATTTTTTGGGTTTTCTATTAGGATTAACATTTCTCATAGTGTGTTTTTTAGTTTTATTCAATGGATCATTCCAAATGGAATCATATCAACATTGAGTCTTATAAAAAATTCATTAATTATGTGTTACTAAATTAGATGATGAATGGAGAGAATGAAATTATGATTATTCCTAATTAGATATTGTAATATATGATTAACAATGAAATATTCAATGAGATTTAAGACTCATTGAAAAAGAGTAAGATTAAATTTGAAGAATGTTTGTCTAGTTAATGAACACATATAAATGGAGACCTTTATTAATACATGATAAGAATGTGGGAATAAAAACGTCAATTAATAATTCAATTGGAGGAGAAGATTTTATTTCTACAGAAATGAGATCATAGAGTTGTGAAATTTCAGGGAGTTTAATTTATTATATATAGAGAACATTGTAATTAATGAACTCAATGTGTTGACCAAAAATATGTACCTAAATATCACATAAGGAAATATTCCATTCCAATAATTGAAGTTGATTTTTTGATGTGTATATCTATTTTGATTATTGATTTATGAATTTTTTTTAATAAAATATTTTTCACTTTTGGTTTTTAATTAATTGTATGAATGAATAATTTGAATGATGCTGATAGATTGTAAATTTGATTTCATGGAAACATAATTTTATTAAGATAAAAACTAATATGTTCTAGCTATTGAAATTATTATTTTGTAATTTTGGATAAAAATTAGTAAATTGTATAATACTAATTAAATTGAAGATAATTAATTATTTGTTCGAAATGGGTTTTATACTATCATGGATTGACTTTAAAACGATTTTGGATATAAAGAATATATCCATTAATTTCTATCATTTGAAATTAATGAATAATAAATTATGTTATTAATGGGTTTTTAAGGTATTTTTGATTATTAATTTTTTTTAATGTGAGTACATGATGATTGTATGCACATGTTCGTTTTTCACAATCAGGATCTACATTATGATATACGTAAGACCGACCAATTATATATGAATTTCATTTTATATAATATTTTGAATGACATGAATCACTAATAAAAAAAAGAATATAAAATCTCCTTAATTTAAAATATATTTACTACATTTAATAAATTCAATATATTCTACATCTTTTAATTCAAGAAATAATGAGTTAGAATATTTTTCACACAACAATATGTTCCATAGAAATATTGTGTTTCTCACAATGATTGGTTATATATAACAACAATATAATATTAATAATTTTATTTAATATGATATTTATCATCTAGAAATTATATTCTACTTTATTAATCATATTTACTAAATTACATAAATATATGGTTTTATTCATTGGTTACAAAGTTTTATAAATTAAAATGAAAACCAATTGAATATAAAAAAATGTTTTTTATTTTTTTAAGTCATTTTATCATCATACAAAAAATTTATTAACATTATTGAATTTCCTGAATTATTTTTATATAATATATATTCAACAAATAAATTACATTAATAAAATATATTTAAGAGACATAAGATAAAAAAATCCAATTTCACACAAAAAAAGTTCTATTTTTTCCAAGGTGGTTTCAATGCCTTTTGTTGGAACAATAGTTATAAAACTGAATTTTGAACCTTTTATAAATTTTATTGGATACAAATAAATTAAATTATATAATAGTATTATGTAAATTATCTTATGGTGAATCATTTTTATTTTTTCTGGAAATTTTATTTTTTATGAATACTGAAAATACTGAATTTTAGTGGAAAACTAAAATTTCATCTAAAAAATATATATTGATAAATAGTAATTTAAAATTTTTGAAGGTAAATTATATCAAATAATAAATATATTAATCCAATTGAAGTCGTTGTAATTATTTTATATTGAATTTATATATAAAATCATTGTAAAAAATTGAACATTTTACCTTTAAAAAATTGGCTTTCACATCCAGAATATGCCTTCAATTTTAAATTATTTGATCCACTTATATAGATTGAATTTGTAAAAACAGATTCCAAATTTGGAATCACATTATTAATTTATATCTAATAAGGTAGCAAAAATATATTACCATAATTAATAGTGGGATAGATTAATGTTAATCATAGTGATTAAGATAAAATCAACTTCACTTAGTAGTTAGACCTAGAAAATAATGTATAAAAATGGATCAATACATGTCCAAAACTATATTTATACACATATTATGACCTTCTACAATCTACTATAATATATTAATGATTATCGGTGACTATTGACCAGAATAATTATGGTTTGAATTCACTGTTTCTAAAAATTACAAATGTGGCACTCACCCAACTTATAAAATACCACTCCCACTCCTCCTCACATCACACAATAAAAAATTATTATTTTGGACATTACATGGTAAAATAACTTTCCAAATTCCCTCCCCTATTCCACATGTCCTTATTTTTTAATAATTCCACCAATCTATGTTTTCAGTGAAAACAAAAAGAGGATACCCAAATAATAGGTAATGTTATTCTAAATGAAATATTATTTTATTCAATTATCTACCTCTTTAAATTTCAATTATACCATTATTATATATTCACTTTCATATCATTATTATATTGAGATGTTGTGATAATAATGGTCTAAGAATACTCTAAACACTTCAATAAATTTTTTTATGAAATCATCATTTGTGTGCATGGAAGAGTACATCCCCATGATCTACTATCATAAATTTCAAGAATTATCAGCTTTAAAGCTTATGAGTAATTATTGAAATAGAGTTTATATTTCTTATATATGATATTTCTTATCTTATTATTCTTGTGGGAATATTATACCACACATAACTTCCTGATTGTCATTTTTTGTGAATATGATGATGTCGCTCATGCATACAGTGGCATAACACCTCATGAAGCGATGTGTTACATTCAAGTGTCACATAGAATTTATACAAATCATTTAATTATCTTTCAATAGTATAATAAACTTGAAACAACATCCATGAATATGTATGAACTTCCATCTCCTTTAATGACATAATTCATTTATTATCACCAAATTTTGTGGATTACTCAAAATAAATATATATTAAATATATATTATATTTAAATCTTAGTTTAAATTATGGAGATGATTAAATCAAGATCCATGTAATAAGATGAGAAATAATCATGTAAAAACATACTCCAAAAACTATAAAATCTACACCCGAAAGTATTAATTTAATAAATAATTTTTAATAAAATGGTTATAAGATGTTGTAAAAATAATATATTGTATCATAAATATAAATAAGGTTCTTTAATAAGTTAATATCATCTTAAATAGAACTATATATGTTTTTAATAAATGAATGAACAAAAAGAACGCATGAGGTAAGAGATTTCATCTGAGATTCATTTTAATACTTAATACTATAATTTAATTGTAACAACCCAAATTTTCACTAAGGTATGAATCTTTTAAATTCTAGTATAATTAATTATTTAGGACCTAATATGGTTTCTTATTGAGTGATAAAATTTCTCAAGGTTGTTCAGTGATTGATTGGAGGTTGGAACCCATCTTTTTGGGAGATAAAGTCATGGTTCACAGTTAGTAGTAAACTATGTAGGGATGTAGCATAGATGGAGAATGTTTTGTGTGTGGAATGATTATTCAGAAAGATTCATACCACATAGTAGGCACATGGTTTACCTAACCATGAGGACTAACATTGGGAGTGGACTATTTTTTCTAGGTACCTATTCAGTGTATTTTCAACATTTTAAAAATCCATAAACAAGCTAAATTTTTGATAATTTTACAATTTAATCCTTAATGATCTATTTTGTCCCATCATATTACCTAACCCAATTTATAGTGTTATTAACCACTATTTCAATCTTTTGGGATATTTTAAAGCATGACCCAGGGATAGAGAGATCTATTTCATGTGGGATCATTTTGTTCATCTATTAATCATGTCAGATGTGAAATTGTACATACTCGAGTCTTTATTACTCATTATTCATATCTCTTGAGCAGAGATTATTTATTGATGGGTATGCGTTTTTACATTCTACTCAGATATACTGTATTACATGAATAATAAGAGGTAAATATTGGATGAAGTGAGTCATACAAACTTAATGTTGGTTGTCCAAGAACCATCTATCATGTTCATTGATTTTGGAATTATTTATGGGGCTAGACAATTTCATCAGGTTTTGTTAATTGAATTTATATTCATTGATTATAATCATTAGAATTATATGTTTATTCTCCCTCCAAATAGGTGATTCTTTTGTGGTCATTCCCACAACTCCATCCATACCATGATGATATTTTTCCATAATTTTTATTTTAGTGTTTGGACAAATATGAACATTCATTCAGTTGTGCCTTGGATTGATCTTTCTAAAGGGAATGATTCCAATATTAAATGATTTTTTTTTAAATTATGAATTGAATAATGGAATGTATAACGAATTCTCACCACTTGACCAACCTAATCTAAGTTCATTAATTTTTTTATTAAATGTGACAATGAAATTATTCATATATTATATATCTGACATGACCTTATCAAATGTGATTAAATAAAAGGTTGAAAGTTTATATAACCACATTCCTAGTAAATGAAATTTAGTTGAGTAAACCTTGATGGTTTAAAATTACATTAATGGATTAAATGAATTAATTAATGTTTCTTTTCCTTATCACACTAAGAAATGGAATAGCTTTAACCTAATGGATTTATCTATTAATTATGAATATATTAAATGGTTTCTCAAAACATGACCCTATGATAGTGGTGAAAGGAAATGCTTGAACTGAATGGAATAGTACATGATTTCATCATCAAATATGAGTGTCTTGACTCAAGCTCTTCTTGGATTCTGTAGGTAACGCCTTGACCACTCAGGAATCCCATTCTGATTCAAGGATGCAGCTTTCTTTGGTTGAGAACCACTTATAACCCGATCCATGATTGTCATTTGATGTCGAGTATAATTCCATAGGATCCCTTCAATGTTTTTATAGGATTCTTTGGATACACTTCTTGGATCTAGAATTTACATGTTGACGCCATAGTTAAAGCCCATCATGCTAATTTAGTACATAGCCCTATATTACCTTGGATGAACTCAAGTACTCAGTCAGATTCTCATTATGGAATGCATTAGACTATGTTCATATAATTACAATCTTACCCCCAATAAGGGTTCAATAATTAGTTAGTTGGATATCATGGTGGTCTTCGTTTCCTTATTTATTAAATTTGAATTCATTATTTAATATCATCTCATGTTTCAGTTTTTAAAACATGGAACCATAGAAATTGTTAACCAGTGGATTAATTGTTAACTGGTGACAATCAAATAATGAACTGATTATATTTTAAAACAAAATTTGAGTACAGAATCAGGTAATTGGGTATTAAAATACATTTTACGGATTTACATTTCATATGCATGCATGCCCACTGTTGAGTTCCCATTACATGTTGTGGATGTTAAATACATCGTTGGTGGTAAACCACTGATATTTATATCACACCATCTATAGGAACTTCTTTGTAACAATGGGAATATTACATTTATGATTGTTTTGATAACGATATGCTTACTGTTTTGGACACCCAATTTTATGTTGTTCTAGGATGGAACTGGTAGGAAATGACAATGCTCTATCTCGGGATGTTTAAGATGGTTTATGCATTTCTTTTTTCTACATTAGGTTTTTCATACAGGCATGAAACATTCTACCAAATTTTTCCATATTACTAGATACATAAAATATCAACATTAGTAATTTTATGTTATTATAGTCATTTTATTTATTTTTATCCTTGTCTAATTATCATGTGTCTTCTTTTTTTCATATGATTCTTATTCTATTTACGGTTGTTAATATTTATCTACTTTTCTACACACGAGTAATTACGGAATATCCCCCCATTAAAAAACCATAGTACATCATTGTTATTTGACATCCTTATCCATTTGGGGAGATGTTCATGAGTCCATGTGGAACATCAGCTTCGTTTTACATATTATGTGGCGTCCATGTTTGCGATGTCCTAAACATTAACCTAATTAATTGATATCTTGTATATAATAGCCATTTGTAATGAAATATAATGAATAATTTATTAATAATATAATTTTATGATCTAATTTGAATTATTTAATACAAGGTATTTGTGATTAATGTTTCTAGGTAGAAAATATATTTTATAGCTCAATTTCATTAAATTGGGTTACATTAATTCGTCATTATCATTGATATTTTATAATTATGAGTATAATTGATTTACACTATATATTATTGTATTATCCCTTGTTTATAGGGATTTACATTTGATACACGTAATTGATTCATTAATTAATTCTCATTACAAAAATTATATCTATATCATGTGGTTCATTCATATTATTGTTATAATAGGTATTATTTAATATTTAGATTCCATTATAGGAAATTATTTGGTACTTCTTTAATAAAACCTGTAATTTTAATCTCTTTTGTTTTTTCAGGATATTTATCATGTGATATAAACATTATTACAATCATTGGTACATAAAATTATTGATAAAATGTTTGAATAAAATAAAACTCTACTACATTATTCAGAAAAAATATGGTTTATATCATTCTCCTATTTTAAAAAAATTCTAAATGTTTTTATATATCATATTAAAAATTGTGTGTTAAAATACATCATATTAAAATTTTAATTTAAAAAAATGTATTTAATGGAATCTCTTTATTTTTTTGTTGAATAAGTCACTCTTCTAACATTTATTATATGATAAAATAATGTTGTTTCTAAAAACTATGTTCTTACATTCCGACATGTCCATCATTTCAATGAACCTTCATTATCATGTTTAGAATGTTATATTTTAAATACTTTTTTTCAAATTTATTTTCGTAAAAAGTTATTTTATAAAAAATAAAAATGAAAATCTTATTTTCCTCAAGATTTTTATTAATGATATTTTTATGGTTTTTCTATTGATTAAATATAAAAAACCTTTCATTTACAAATACTTCAACTAGTATATATAGCATTAAAACCATAATTATTAATTTTATTGATGTCTTATGATAATTTTGACAAATTATATTATTGGAATTTACTTCCTTGAATAATTTTTATAGTCATTTACATCCCCTTTATATATTAACATTTTGGTTATCATTAGACATTAAATTTACCTTGAATATACATAAAATTTATCATGTATTTTTTTATTTTCTAAAAACATATATCATTAATACGTATGGTCTTTTTAATTTGAATTCATTTATTTATCTTTGGAAATTTTCATAAATATATATTGTTTACATGGTATGTATATATGATGATAAGGAAAATTATTTATAAATTAAATCGATTATTCAATATATGAGTGACTCTTTAGACCTGCATACATGGGTGGACCCAGATAATGATATCCCCTATATGAATCATTAGTATCTTTGGTGAAATTAGTTTCTGTAAATAATTTTCAAACATTATTGATAATATATCTTAATGGTGAAGTTATCATGTGAGAGGGAAACATGACCTACAATAAATAATAATTTCCTTCCATTATTGTTTAATTACTAACATCAATAATATTTTCAATAAGAAACAATAATATGGATTAAATTCATTATTTGTTTATTTATTAAATAGAATTTGTTTTTGGCTATTTACATTTCGACAATTATTATACCTTTTAATTTTATTTAAATATAATTTTGTAGTTATTTACATTTCATTTTTAATTATTAATCTTCCTATTATTTAAATTGAATGTGTATTTAGTTATTTAACATGAAATATTGATGATTCCTTATCCATTTAATTAAATAGAATAATTTTTTTGTTATTTACCATTTCTGAATATTTATTATATATCACGTTATTTAAATGCTATTTGTTCTCATTTAATTTTATTTCCATATTTATTATTCATCATCTAGTTATTTAAGAGTAATTGGTGTATAGTTATTACAATGACATGTTTATTATTCTTGATGATTAAAGATATCCTCCAATATACATGATCCATACAAATAATTATTTCTCACATATACAATGATTAATTTCCCCCGGATTCCATGAAATTTACTATGATTGATATGTTGGAACATTTTAGATAAAAAAAAGAAATTATGAAAAAAAAAATGATGTAATTTTTGTATTCAAATGAAATTTATTACACATGTATATATAAAGACTACCAATACTACTAAACTATTCAGTATTTCAGGAGTTGACTTCAAGTATAGTATGTTGATGTAATGGTAGTAGGTATTTACACCAAGATGTGGTGTTTGGTGTCCCTATATTTGCTATCAAGAAAAGTTTAGTAGAATCTCTGGAAACTATAATAACATTATGAAGTATAAGGGAACATAAACCTAAATTTTACTTTGATAATTTTCATATTATATCATCCTAACGATTTTTAAGGTGTATTTTATGTGTTAATTACCTTCAATATATATCCTTATCTAGATAATAATAGAGTATTTGGTTATGAATCATATATACCTAGGGGTTATACCATTGAAAAGGGTTTGAAGGTATTTACTCTAGTATACCATGGTACATTACTATAGAACCTACTGATGACCTGGATTGACACTCTTTTGGGACACACTTTGGATAACTCAAATTTTATTGACAAAAAATATGAAGGATTTGAATAGATATTGACAATGAATTGAATAGATCAAATTCTATAAGAGGGAGGGACCTATGTGAAAATATAATTTATTCATTATTACGAAGACAACATTATTGAATAATATTATTGAGTTAATTATATCATTGATATTTTTTTTAATAATTTGACATATAAGGATTATGTTAAATTTTGGATTCACGTGGTTATTCAATAAAATTGTAGTTATGATTACCATCATGGTTTTATGAGATTATCGTCAACCATAATTTCAAATTATTAAATACCCATTTTGGTTTTATATGTTTATAATCTACCTATATTAATGATATTTTTATGAAATATAATAAAAAGAAATTATTTATTATAAACCTTATTTAGGAAAAAATTTAATGACAATATCTAGATATAATTTTAAATTCATTGATATATTTTCAGTTTAATATGTTCATTAATGAAATTTTAATAATATCCAAATAGGATTCTTGGAATTTATAGAAAATAATTTATATTGAAAATCATAGTAAAAAATTTATTTTTAATATTTATTGAATTTCAAGGATTTCATTCATATTTTTTTTTGAAATATAAAATGAATTATATAAATATATTTTAGGAAAATGAAATTCTATATTTCAGGTGTCAACCCATCGTATCCAAAATGGTTCTCAGAAATAAACCCATGTTTGAATGAAAATATGGGTTTTTTTCCTACAACTAGACTATGTGATTCCCTGGTTAACATTTCATTTTTTATAGTTATTAAATTTTAAAAAATACTATTAATGATATACTACAATTATTACTTTTTGTATTTATATTTTATTAATTTAACCACATTGGTTTTGGAAAATAGTTACAGGTATATTGAATGAATCTGTACAATTTTTTTGATCATAGGATCCATTAAAATTAAATGTTAGTGCATTATACATAAACAAATAATTTCTAGATATTCGTTTCAAAGAGTAATTATTCGACGAAAAACCAAATAATGAATGTTTTCTTAAGAATATAAATATATCATTTATATATAGTTCCTTAAATTAAAATATAGTAAAATAATCTAAAATCAGTAAGAAAAATATCATAAATAAAATGAAAATTTATTTCATTATTTCATATGATATTAATAAAATTTCCATTCATATTATGTTTATGGATGTTATGTTCTCTATATTGAATTAATAATTCACCCTATTTTGATCAATGATCTCAATAAATCCTTATAATTAATTCGGATTTTCTACCATGTTAATATCATAACATGATATTATTTTTCTCCTACCTATATACTTTGTTATATGTTAATCTCCATGACAATTGTACATCAAATTATATACTATTAAGAATATAATATAACAATTATTCTAGGGTTTGGGTTTTTCAATCAAATTAATTTTCAAATATCAAACCTAGATAATGAAGACAATGTTTAAATTGTGGTAAAAAAATTTATTCAATGTGGAGAGAATCTTACATCCATAAATTCTAAAAAAATATATTTTATTCAATGGTATGTATGACATAAAACACCATTCATATATGTTTATATAACATCAAAAAAATTAAAATATATTTCTAATTTTTATTATATTATATCAATTCTATAGCTTTTAATTCCAATAATACTATGATTTATTCAATTATAGATGTCAATTTTTTTTTCAAAATCTTGGATTACAAGCAAGGATGGGTTTCGAACAACATCATTATAATATTAATATTATTAATAAATATTATACATATCTCGTAGTTAAGAAATTAATCGTTATGTATAATATTTACAAAATTATGAAAATATAAGTATTGATTATTTAGTTATGAAATAATTATAAATAAGAATAAAATCCAAAAAAATATAATCTAATTGTTTTATGCTTCTAATGGTATTTTATACTAGTAATTTAAATTTATTATTATTTTAATTATTTTTTAAAAAAAATATAAAATATATGCTTAATAAAATGTTTAAACATTCAAACAACATATTTTTCAATCATAAATAATGAATAAATACCATTTTATGAATAAAAATAACAATTTTTTCTAAATGATCTTTTGTTTCATTTTAGTGGATTAATTGATTCAAAAATAAATCAATACCATTTTTTAACTTTTATTTTACAAAATAAATGATCATTTTTATATATTAATGTCAAAATTATAATATGGAAAATGTTGGTATTTTTTGATAATATTAATTTTTTTAGGAATAGTGAATGATACTGCATTAAATATAAATTTCACATTTCATATATATAATTTATAATGTTAAACTATATTCAAATTTTTTATTAATGTTATACTGTATCATTTATACTTATTTTTATCCAATTTTTTTAATTTGAATAATTTTACAATACTGATGTTCCCACACTTATTTGTTTGTGTAATATTTCACTTACCATATAAAACCAACTAACCATATGACTAGTTCCAATTAATATTTCTATTTTAATGATGATTATAATTATAAAATAGAATTTTTTTAAAAATTATTTGTTCTATATATATCTAAAAAAATAGTGAAGTAGATATAATATATAAGACGAAATTATGATGTTATTCTAAATACATTAATAGTCATGTTATTTCATATGAATAGATAATATAATTTATATATTTATATATTTTTTGTTTTAGGGAAACTACTCCAGTAAAAATTAATAGATAAAAACATATAAGGATATCATGATGGTAAAATATGAAAGAATTTATTACATCATTATAAAGATACAACATATATTTAGTAACATTATTAAATATTTGGACATGTTGTAAGATTAAATAGTTGAAAAAAATTATACGAGAAACATTTATAAAATAGACTATTGTATGATATCATCTCTAGATGATATAAATTATGTATTATTTGATGATTTTTCATAAAAATCATATGAAAATATAATGACATGATCATTTAAGAATAATGAAAAATATGAAATTTATTACAATTACACATGAAAACTTGTGAATAATTATAAGAAAGGTAATGTACCAGAATTCATTGATGGTTAAGAGGATAATTTTGAATAAATTAATATAATGATGTCACATATCGAAACAAACATCCAAAATTAAATTAATATATACAATATTTAACTATAATTTAAATTCATCAATAGTGGGATTATTTTAAATTCTGATATTATTTCATCAAAATATAAAATTATATTATATGAAACTATAGATGATATTAATCAAAAAATATATTTATAATGTATATAAAATATTCCTCAAAATATATTTTCAATAATAATTTGACCTCAAGTAGAGATATAAGAATCATTTTATAATATAATTATGAAAAGAAGACACTTATATCTATAAATAATATTAATAATCCAATAATGAATCCTAAAATTCACAGTAGGTAATACTGAAATATGTCATATAATATAGTACAAATTTTAGATAAAATGATATATCATTTGTAACCTATATAAAAAATCAAAACTATTAGTACTTTTGGTTATTAATTTATCACTTAAGAATGAATTAAAACACATGATGAATGATAACGTAATGAATATAAAATCTATGGATTGATTTTTTATAATTGAATATTTATATATTGAAGAAATTAAAATCATCAAATGGAATGAAATAAAAAAATTACTCTTTTCCATAATTATGATGAGAAATCTTGTTAAAAAAGATTTTATTTTATATCCTCTATATAAATTCCTTAAATCGTGAAATGAATAAACTCATGATAGCGAATGATTATATGGGTTGTGGAAGAATATAAAATTAGTCAGAAAATTTGATTATCATGGGTACAAATAAGTTATGAAAATAAATTACAATAGGTATTAATAAAATGGGTATATAATTAATATCAAGATAAATAATAATATCATAAAACGTATTAATATATTATAAATCACGAGTTGTGAAATACATCATAGAAAATGATAATAAATGAATCACGATTGAATTAAAAATTATTAAATCATCATTATCTATCATAGAAATTGAACATCATTAGAATAAGCATAATAATATTACCCACACATAAAAAGTTGGTGTCATCATATTATTGGCATATCAATTAATTCCAACAATATAATTTTGAGTTTATTAAATAAATCAAACAGATTTTTAGTTCATATACATAAGGATTCATTATTTAGTTGGTTATAATATAAATACTGACACTTATGTTTTTAAAAGTACAAATGATGGATCACACAACATTTAATCAATATATATATAAAACATTAACAAATTCATTATAGAGATAAATTGGAACCCCATATTATCTTTCATTCGTTTCTGTTCTGAAATTTATCATTCCTTAATCATATCATGAAATACCATTTTAATAAAATATATTTCATACAAATTAAAATGGAAACACATAATTAAATGATTCATAATTCCATCAAGAGTCATCACTTGAAAATACTATGGCAAATAAATGTGCATCACAGATATGCAGTAAACTTTTTGTTAAATGACATTTAATCTAGAATTTAATGTATAATTTATTTTCCCCACATTGATTTTGGGATTATTTTTAATTTGATAAAATCCTCAATAAATTGGATTATGGATTCTAGTTGAACTCCCTTCAATAAAATGGAGCATTTATTGGGTATTTACATAAAAAACGAAATAGAAAAAAATCAATATACAATAATGATGATTATGATAAAAAATATAAATGTGGTATAATTTATCATATATTGATTTATCATTTCTCATTATTTGCAATCAAACTTAATGAATCACCTAGTATATGATGAATTATTTTGTATGATTAATAGAATTTAAAGATGAAATAAATACAATTTCTTGGGAATGTTCCTTGAAAACACGCTAAAATAGAACACAAAATTAAATGTAAAAATATTATCTTTATAAAACCATGAAAAGTGGGAATAATTATTTAAGATTATAAGAAATACATTATTGTCAAAAAATGAAAAAATGTATTTATTAATTAATTTATAATGAATGTAAATGTGAAAAAGTTTCCATTATTTTAAAAATGAAGATATTAAAAGGTTTTAATGGTTTTTATATATTAAATCCTATTTATAATGAAGCATCAATAAAATAAGTCTTCAAAATGTAATATTATTTTTATAAGGAAATGGTTGTGTGGGAGATAAGATATATATCCTTGACTTGTAAAATTTTTTGTTATATTAAAAAAAATGGAAAAAAACCACAATCGTAAATCGGTATATTTAATTTCTATTTGAGAATATAGCGTATCATAATAATTAATCCAAATTTTACATCCCCAAGATATATGTAAGCATTGGAAGTAAGGGATATATTTATATGGAATAAGTGATTCTTTCACATGATTCTAAGTTATTATTATAAATATTTTATAACTATTTTTGATATATATTATTAATTAATTAGTCACTTATCCTAAGAAGTAATTTATCTTTATAAAATTTGTTTAATTGAATAATCAAATATTAGATGGAAATTAAATTCAAGTATCATATTCAAAAAACTAATTTATTATAAATATATGAAATGATACAATTAATACATTATAATTTTTCAAATGAAAAAAATTTAAGACATGACTTTGAACGATTAATTAAATAATAAAAATAATGATAGGATCATTAAACAATATAATGAATTTTATATGGGCATTTTATTATATTATAGAGATAGTTTATAATAATCATTATTTTTTAGGTATTAAAAAATAAAATAATATAGTGTTAAAAATTTAGACAAATTTGAAGGAAATTCTACATATGAACTATTATTATTTGGATATTAAATATAAATATAATTAAAATATTTTAAGTAATTATTTAGGTATTAATCATTCCAATATATTAAAAGATTTATTTATAAATAAAAAATGTATACTAAATTTGAAAATGTGATAAATAAACCCTTATGTATTCTTCCATCTTACATGAACATATATTAAAATCAAATATATTTTAACATGACTGTAATCATATCCTATTTAGTATCAATTTTTATATCCTTAACAATTTATTAACATTATTTTTTTTCTAACTCATATGTATATTAGTTAGGTATTATAAATTATTGAAATCATGTTTGATTTACCTTGATCATTTGGAAATTTTTTTGGAACAATTGTATTTTGAATTAGTCAGTAGATAAAAAAATCATTACCACACAATAGAATTCACAACAAAAAATAATTTATAATTATTTATAATCATATAATTTATTTCTTTTGTAAAAAAATATTTTTTTGAAAATATAATTCTTCATAATATTTTGTAATGTTAACATTAAAATATCCATTCTAGAACCAAAATAAATAAAATAGTAAGTTATTTATTTCATATATTATTTTATTATACATTATTAGCATCAATAATTATATAAATTAATATAATTTCTCATGGTGTTGGATTAAATCATTAAATCATGAAGATATTTGGGAGTAGACACTAAATATCATTAAGAGGATGTTATTCCTGAAGAGAACCCTAACAATTCTCCTATGGATAGATCTAGAGGAATATAATTCCTCGATTCTAGTAAAGGCACATATCTATAGAGATAAACTTTGCAGATGCCCCCACTATTCAATAAACATGATGATAGAGGTTTCATAATGGAGGTCGCCCCCGAATATCTACAAAAGCACATGGAAATGTGTAAATTTTTTATCATAGGGACTATGTCATATCTAAAAGGTGACCATCATTGTCCTTTACGTGATATATAGTAGTGTATTGCACATTAATGGTATATCTTGAATTAGAAATGGATATTAATTGATAAATTTTATTTTCAAATACTTTTAAAATCATAGGAGGATCATTATAAGGTGTGTAATATTGGAAACATTAATTTGATGTCAGGTTTCAACAGATTATATTATTTGAATTATGCATTTAACCCACATATTCATAGGAACACCCTGTGAAAAATTGGTGTTAAATTACATGGTCTCAATTGTTATTTTTGGAACCCCAAAATATTCAATGAAATAGTTTATTTCATGAGATCTCCACTCAAAGCTAACAGAAGAACATTAATGTCTAAAGTATGTCAATTTTTTAGAGTTATTGTCAAGGATATTTTAGATTCAAAGCCTACTAATACAATTATCTTCAATGCTCTGGATTATAAACATTAAATCAGAATTGATTTTGGGAGAAAAACTCCTTTTTTAAGAATTTAAAGACTATTTGACACTCTATTACCAACTATTGGCCAGTAATGTAACAATTAAATCATCCCACAATATTGGATGAAAGTGGAAACAAATAGGAACAACATTGCCCCTATGTTGGACATCCATGAAACCACTAAAAAATGATATCTAGGTTGAAAAAATATCATAGATTAGTTCATCTATAATAAAATTCATGAAAATACTTGGTGGATTTATTTGAAGAAGAAAATATTATCACTGATGAACAATACCTCATAGAATAAATAAAATGTCCAGTCATTGATAATATTAAACAAACCCACCAAGACCTAGATATTTTTGAAGATTTCACATGTAAGGTTTCAAACCATTATGAACAGGTGTCATCCATAAGTATAAACAAATGCATTGAATCTAGTTCATGGTTGGCAGCCTCTTGATCCCCTATGAAAAAACCATAGAAAAATCCCCACACATGGCTCTTAGAACTATCCATGAGTAATAAAACCTCCATTTTGAATGCCCCTATTGCACCAGGTGTAGCTTCGGGTTTAGAGAATGAACTAAATAATTATGAAAAAGTATCATGCTCTTCTTCTATCATTTGAACTGAATATAGTTGCAATGATGAAACACCTATGACCCCCACTGGATAACCACTTCAGTTATGGATACTGTCTAGATATAAATGAAATTCCAGTACCTTTGTTGCACCAGGTGGGGAACAAGAAGTTAACGCCAGTACCCCTATGGAAATGGGAGCCTTAAAGAAGTAAATAAATCCTTATATGAAATTGCAAAATCAAATGGGTTTGAAAGAAACTCCAAAACTACTTATAGTAGATTCTGGGTAGGCGGTTGGATCTGATTTTTCATATATGTCCAATTTCTTTCATCAGGACTAGACTTCTTCAAAAGACCTAGGTAAACCTGCTCCCTCTATTATAAGTCATTCAATATGTGGTTCTCTTGCGATGAATAACAACTTTATTTCTGTAAACTATGAGAATCGTTGTATTACACATAATACTGATCATACTGACAATAATAATAAATCTTATGCTGATTCACCTATGAATTCTATTTTTTTACTCTCATAAGGATAATTTTAAGACGTGTATTAAAACCATACCGCTACTAATTTGAAATGTCAATAGAAACAAAATAGTAGCCCAAATTATGACAAAACATTAAGGAGATCTTCTAGGAAAATGGGATCCTAGAATAAAAGGTATTTCTAATTCCATATCTATTTCTAAATTTATATTCTCTTTTGGAATGTCAGGGTATTACAAACATTACATGTTTAATTTTAAAAAAATGATTAACTCTCATTGAATAATGTTTTTTTCTATTTCATAGCACAAAATTAATTTTAACTTTAATTGTTCCCATTTGTTCCATTATAGTTACTCTTTTACAGGTGGCTAAAAAAATTCCTCCAATGCTTAGTCCCTGTATATTTTTTGACACTCTTCATTATAGAGTATTAATGTTTTCAAGGTTTTTGAAAAAAGCATTACTTGTGATATTACTATTGATGGAACACTTTTATTTTGTTCTTTATTTTATGCAATGAATCGATACCATGATTGGAGGCCCCTTTGGGATGACCTTACCTATTTAGGGACTAATATTAATACTCCATGTACTATGATTGGGGACATTATTTCTATTCAAAACTCTAGTGAAAAAATTGGTTTATCTCATGCTGTTATTTTAATGGGAGAATTTAAAATTTCTATAGAATAAAAAATTCTTATTGAAATTAATCTTACTATTGTGAAATACAATTGTAATATAAAACAAAATGATAAGGTTGTCACCTCCAAGTTAGGTAGATCCTTTACGGATGTCCCTCATTTAGAAAAATGGGGAATGATCTCTGGTACCACTCTTCACAAGATTCACTCTAACCACAATACCATTATGGTAAAAGTCTCCATCAAAATATGATACCCTCACAACCTTTTATCTTTAATAGTGTGTGGATTTATAATTTTTAATACACTAATATCATCAAAAATATCTAGACTTCTATATCAGACAATAATTATTCCTTTGGTTGTCCTGTTAAATTAAAATACCTCAAATAGACTCTCAATTGATGGTGAAGTTCTAAATCCATACAAATCAATAAGTACATCCTCATTCATGAGAATGAGCTAAAATAACTTCATACATATAACAATAATTTTTACTATAACATTGATTTGACTCATGAAAATAACCTTTCGATAACACTTAAATCTTTTCTCACTTTTAATGAGAACATCAGGATACAATATTTTCATTGTAAATGGATTTGTGATGGTGAAAAAAACTAAAATCTATAAATCTCATCAAAGGGTTAGGAAATATTATAGGAACATATCTTTTCTAAATGTTGGGGACAATCTTCTAGACATGGAAGATGACATTGCCGATCATATTTTAGCTTACATTGAATATATCTTCAATTAAAATGATAAAAATATTGATCTCTTACCTAAGGTCATTTAATTGGTGGTAAATAATGAAGATAAAACTTTTATTGTAATCGTTCCTCCTATCATGTATTTAAAGACACTATCTTTTGATTGAATCTTGATTGTTCCCTAGAATATAATGTCATTATTAATGGTTTCATTAAAAATTATTGGGATGTGATTTATTATGATATTTGTAAGGTTGTCCAATATTTCTTCTCCAATGGTGTCCTCCCTCATGGAATCAACCTTCAATTTCATTCACTAATTCGAAAAAGTGAAATTAATTTTAAAATTAATTTTTTAGACCCATTTCTCTCATTAATACCCTATACAATATAATAAATAAAATAATTTCTAATAGTCTATCTCCTATCATGGAAAAAAATTGACTCCTAGAACCCATTTGGGTTTATTATGGGTAGATCTATACAAGACTACATTTTGCTTGCCTCTGAGTGCATCAATACCCTAAACAAATCTAAAATAGGTTATAATATTTCCTTTAAGATTGACATTAAAAATGATTTTGATACCATGTATTGTAGCTTTATCGTCAAGTTTCTTCAATGTTTTGGCTTTAATGTTGATTTTACCACTATAATTAGAACCCAGATCAATTTGGACTTTATTTTGATTTTGGTAAATGGCTCTCCCATGGGATATTTTAATTTCACCTAAGGTGTCCGACCGGGTGACCCACTCTCTACCATTATTTTCTATATTGTGGATGTCTATCTTAGTTTCATGCTCTCTCATCATGGGAATCATAAAAGACTCATTCTCATTCATATATTTAGAAATGTGAATGCTCCCACACACTTTTTATATGTTGATGATATCATCATTTTCATAAAAGGTAAAAAAAATATATTTTTAACCTAAAATATGCACTCTCACACTATGAAGAGGTTTCTGGCCAGGCCATTAGTTAGAACAAATCCTCTATATTCATTGGGAAAAAAATTCCTCTTAATAGGAAATGTAACATAATCAATGAATTAAGAATAAAATATGGATATTTTCATTTTCAATATCTTGGTATTCACAATTTTTTGGGTATACCCAAATCCCCTTTATTCTCTATAATATATGAGCAGGTTTCTATTAAGCTATATTCTTGGAAAACAAATCTCTATATATGGTAAGGAGAATATTATTTGTTATATATACTATTTTTTTAAACATGCATTAATCCATGATGGTCCTTAAATGGACTTCTAGTCTCATAAAAAATTAATATATCAGATTCAAATATCATTTGGAAAATTAGCACCGTAGATAGAAAACATGCGAATGTCCCCTATCGGCCTTTTGAAAAACTATTGATATGGTTTGTATTAGCATACTAAATAATAAGTATTATAATGATCCTCTTCGTTGTAGACTCACATGGAACCATATATACAATAAATATAAATCTATTTCCTTTCTAAAAAAATATTTAGTGATATACTTAAGTACCAAAATTGGAATTTTCTCAGCTCTTTTATCATTCTATCCATTAAACAACAATTTTCTAGTATTATGAATAATTCCAAATTGATGGTTTCTAGATATTCTGAATTCATTTTATGGTTGTATAACTAGAGTTTCATGTCCATTATATCTATTATTTATTATTATCATTATTGGGATATTCCCAACTATTTAACTAATGATAATAAAAATTCCTAAAATAATCACCCCCTGAAAATAATTATGCATATCGTTCTCAACTACTCATTCTCATCCATTGGTGTCTTTTTAATTTCGAACCCTTCTAACAATGGTATTCTTAACTCAAAAAAATATAATCATTATTTTAGAAAATCAAAATGTGATTTTGGTTGGATTAAACATTTTGAAAAACCTTTGATAAGGCATTCAAGAATCACTATTATTTGGTGCTTTACTCATAATAGTTTTCCCACAGATAGGTGCCTTCAATCATTTGGGATTCAAAAATTTTCTAAATGTAGACTCCTGAATCAAGAAATTAATGAAAATATTCATCTCTTTCTTTCTTGTTCCACTACTTTTACTCTTTGGAACAATATTTTTGACATCATTGACAACAAATGGTTGACTTGTGACTCTGTCTACTCCCAACTAATGAGATGTTTGGATATGGAAATTTATCCACAAATCAATATCCTTTTTCATTCATTTTTTGAGCTTTATAATGTGATAGGGTATGATATAAATGCAACTATTCATAATAATTACTCATATAACTATAATTATTGTCGGATGCAGATCCTTGTTGTCATACATGAAGTTACATCACTGAGAAAAGACCATTGAAACAATACTATCGATGACATTTGAATTCTGTGACATCTTCAAATTGATGTAATTTTTTTTCGAACCTTGTCGCACATTTGAAGAAATATTCTAAGATCCACTACGTAGTTGTATTAAAGTAAATGTGGATGGTGACTCTAAAGGCATCATGTGTTATCCGTGCTATAGCGTGATCTTCGGGAAAAACAATGTTCTGGTCCACGAATTATTTCTTGGTAACTATGACATTACCATATCTTTGGAGGACAGAATTATGAGTAAGATACCTGATCTATCACTCACAAATCAACAATTATGAAACAATATCTAGATTGAAAGTGATTTGACTGCTATTGTGCAAGCGATTTAGAATGGTGTGATAAATCTTGTGTGGCCAATTACTACTCATTGAACAGATTGCACCCACTCGCTTCTTGACACAACTAACATCATCACTTATATGTATCACCAAGTGAATATTGTTACTGATGGCCTTGCTATAAATGGTGTGAATCGAGACATTAGATTTCTTGATGATCTCCCCCGTGAACTTCTCCCTTTTAAAGATAAGGATTATAATATGCTTCCCTCTTTTAAACCATTGTAACCACTTTTTTTGTAATAATTGTGCTTTGGTCTCTTTGTCTGAGGCAGTTTCCTCTTTTAAAAAAATCTAATTTATTTAATTAGAATATGAATATATCATATGTGATGTTATTATATTGAATTATTATGTAAATTTTCATTAATTGTAATTCTCATTTAAAAACATAAAATGGTGGATTATTAGTGACATTGTTAAAAAACATATAATTATACATTCTATAATCCTAATAATATCATGAAAAATATATTAATATAAATAAAATTCCATGAACTAGAAATAAATTTTATTAAAAAATGATCGAAAGAACCATTACATAGAGTTTGTAGTCTACAAATATATATGGAGGATTATATAATTTTCCATTGAAAAGGGGAAAAGTAAAATGTATTATATAATTGTGGAACCTAAATCATGAAATAAGTATAATTATATAACTAAATCTGCAATAAGGATCATAAATTTATGTTATTTATATATATTTAAACATTTTGTATCTTGGAGGTGGTAGTTTGCACATATAAACAATTATTTTTTATATTTTCTTACAGTAGGATAGTTATTGTAAAAACTATATATTCGATAAAAAATATCAATAAAATAAAATTATAATTATAATGATATATTTTTATAGTTAATAATATATTTTTATATCCAAATTCTCAATATATAATAAACATACCAACTGAGATGTAGTTACTCTTTGATTATGAACATTCTATTGAGGCACTTCATGGAAATAATGGACTTTGGCTAATAAATTTTCTAATAAAATATTAAAGGAGGTGAATAGGATGATAATGGTGAAATAAAAATGTATTTTTATAT
Source organism: Viscum album (assembly GCA_963277665.1). Lineage (NCBI taxonomy): Eukaryota > Viridiplantae > Streptophyta > Magnoliopsida > Santalales > Viscaceae > Viscum > Viscum album. The sequence goes on along the minus strand of OY728146.1, from coordinate 1,207,973,664 downwards.
TAACCATGTTTATATATATGTATCAAATGAGTGTTAAAAAGCTATATTTATAAGTGGTGAGAATGATATTTTTGAAAATTAAAAGAATTTATATAAACAGAGTACATGTAAAATTTGTAATTCTTCTTATAAAACGAAAATAAATTGTTTTGGGGATGTGGTAAATTATATAACTTATGAATCAATATATTTTAAAAATATTATTAAAATGATTTAACCCCTTTATAACATCATATTATTGTTTAACAATTTTATATTTCCCCACAATAACTACTTCATATCAATGTCATTTAGTTTAAATAGAAAAAAATAAAAGATTCATTATAAAAATATTTCGTTCAAGTTAATTTATATATGAAACAAATATTAACTATAAAAGTAGTAATTTTAATATGAAATTATTTTTTACATTAATGTGTTTAAAAATCCCATAGAAAATCTGTTTTTTTATGAAAATTAAATTTTTTGTATGGTAAAATTATCCATTAATTTAAAATTATAAAATAAATTATTTTCATAAATATAAAATAAATTATATTTTGATCTTGAAGGAAAAATGATAAAAATTAACATTATTAAATTTAGTTAAATGTTAAGAAAAATATAGTATTAATTGTGAAATAGTACTAAACATCATAAACATTTGTTTAAAAAATGAAAATAGAATATTGAAATATATATTTCCATTTTAAATATAATATTATTGGTAACAAAGATTTATAATTTTTATGATATAATTATTTCTTAATATATAAAAAATGATTTTATTATAGTAAAAATGTAATATTTAACAATTAACATATTAGTCAAATATTTTATAAATATTATAAAAATAATGCTATGAAAATATTTAATTCATTAATATAATAATTATTTTAAATATATGAAATTTAATTTTTTAAATTTAGATTTTATTAATTAAAATGAGGACTATAAATGAATATATTTTTTAAAAAAATTACACTTTCAATGTTATTGTGACTTTAAATTTATTTCCAACAAAAAAATACTGTAGTTCTTAATATTTATTTATATATGTGTGTTTTAACTATTATAATAAACATTTAACTAAGATAATGTTATTTTATTATTATAAAATAAATTATATTTTTAATTTCTCTTTGAAAAAATTTATTATTTAAAATAAAAAATGATGTCATAATAAGAAATTATTGATGATTTTAACTATCTGTTTATCTATTAACTATTATGTTGTTCATGTATCTCTTTATGTCATTATAATTTATATAAATGATTTTTTTTCATTTGGTGTATTTTGTGACACAAGTTATTTATGGTGGTATTAATTTAAATGATTTAATATCTCAGATACTTATGTGAGTGTAATTTTATGATTCATTACATGGATTCCTCATAATGAGGAATCACTACATACATTTTTCAAATACATTATGCATTATCTCTACATGATCATCATTTAGGTGACCATGTTCAAGTAACACCTCTCATAAATTTGTCCATTCCTAGAGGTCATCTATTATAGAACAACAAGAATAAACTGATTCATTCACTAATAATTGTATTTTTTGAAAAATGTATAGTGAAAGAGATAATGGGCGAGGGGGAATTGTGATAAAAACCATCCCTATAATGATATTTCTATATCAATTTATCAAGAAATTAAATGAAACTACTCCCAGTCACTATGAATCCTAAAGTGGAAGTCCATGTGATGTTAATATTGTGAAGTTGGATGAATGAGTATGAATCCCATAGTGACTGACCATGTAAAGCCCTTCTCATGGAGTCCCTATACAAAAGTAAATTCAAATGATTCAATTAATTCTATTCAATCATGAATGGATTAATATATCATTCCAAGCCCAAGGATTGATGACATGAGGGTGAGATGACCATAGGGAAGTGAAGATGGCATTAATTGAGCTAGTTAGTGAGTTAAACATAGTTATACCCACCCAAGAATGAACTATTTTAGAAATGGATATTATAAAATATAGAGAAAATGTTAATTTAGATTTCTTCATTTATTTTTACCAATTATAAAGGATTTATTGTTTCAATTATCAATGATCAAAAAACAAAAAAAAAAGATAACATAAAAGCATCTTCCAATCAAATTGATGCATTTATTATGAAATATATATTAGTTTTATCCATTTAGATTATGTATATTATTGATAATATTAGTCATTTTACATTATTACTAATATATAGGATCCCTAGATGAGTAAAACTCATGAGTTCTAATGATAAGGAGTGTTATAATCCAATGAATTGTAGGGAAAATACACATTCCACAATTATGTTTTATTTTTATTTGATGAATCATTCATGAATGGTATTTCATAATTATGTAGTTCACTAATCTTCCTTGAAGGATTTTATACTCCTCATTACTAAATCACCTTCCATCAAACAACATCATGAAAAATTATTTGCGAATACTCTTCCTTATATAATATAGGGAAAATGAAAATTCCTAAAAAATGAATCCAAATTGACCGAGGGATATGGATAGATAGTAGCCATGAAAATTAAACCTCAATCAATATTAATTTTAATCCATAATATAGTGTATCCACATTCCCATTAACTCTTATTTTCATAATGAAGGATATGTCATGATGGATTATACATAATAGTTTATCATGTTATTTACGAAATAAAAATCACACAATTTTTTGCTTCAATTATTTACATCCCCATCCATCATTCCCTCACTAATAATATTATCTTGATGATATTATGTGAATCCAATTAGAGAATTATCATATTTATAACCCTACTAAATCAATAATTTTCAGACCATTAATGACATAAACATCCAATCAACCTAAAATTTACCTATGTGGTGAAAATAATTTATATGTGAACCAAAACATCATTGTATAGTCCTTCCACATGAATAAGAACTCTATATCTTAAACATGTCAGTATTTTTCTCGTATATATTTGTTTATGCTGGACTACATAAAAAGGTTCAATCCCAACATTGCTACTATTTTCAACCCACAAAAAGAGGATATATTCCACATGGATCAACATAAGTCCTCCTTCATCATGTTATTTTTATCTATTCCTCATAAAATATATTTTTAGTTCTATAATCCATAGTAAATAATTAACTTTTTATATATTTTATATGTGTTAATTTCTTATTAAGTGGGACATATTCCAGTGAGTCTGACCAGCTATCACATTATTCTACATTATTAATGAACTTATATTCTATTAATGTATTTATATATTCAATCATTTTAGATTTAAATCCCCCTTTAGTAAAAGAATTAATGGTTTTCTAAAAATATTCTCCATTTGAATCATTAATTGAATCCTCTATAAAAATTGTATATTTTTCAAATTTTAAATATGAAGAAAACTATCCTAGCTAAATTGATTTGAAATGAATGGATTATCATGTTATGTTGAATAAAAAATTATTAATTATTATTATATATATAATGATGTTGATATAGAACATAACATTAAAATGATAACTACTCTATAATGATCATTTCATCCTTAGATGATATTAAACTCTAAAATTCCAAATAATGTAGTATTAACTATAATGTCTTCAATTTTCCACCATTTCAATAAATATTAAAATAAAAGAACATATAAAGCATCCAACTTTTTTATTTCTATGAATATATTATATACATCATTATAAAATTTGTATCCATAATTATACTTGGATTTCTAGATGTATTCATTAATATGGAATTAATTTAAAATAGAGTCCTTTATTTATAAGAAATTAACCTCAATAAGATTCCAATACCCCAAACATCTATCCACTAAAAAAATAATTCATAAGATATTGTTTAATGATACCCTATTTACAACATGTATTTATAAATGTTTCCATTAAGGACAAATATTATCATATATACCCCAGTCGTAGGGTATTTCTTTTCTGCTATCTATATTTCATCGATAAACATTAAATAAAAAATTGTGTTCCTAATGTAAATCATTTAACTATGAAATGTATTGATAATATATAAACATACATTTTATTCAATACTAATAAGTGGTCATTGTTTCATGTTCTAGTCCACTATAAACCATTATAGAGAACCCTTTAGTTGAAATTGACGATAAAATCATCCACTCATCTTAAATACACATTAATTTCTAAAACAAATTATTACAACCAATAAGATGGGCAACATCGCACACCCATTTATTGTAAGTAATTTCTTAAAATACACCAATCATATAATTATGTCACGATGGTATTTTTTAATCCATGTAGGCCATAAACAAGATCATTGTGCAAATTATTCCTCATATCACATTTTACTTTAGGGGATATGCAACAAATATAGTGTAACATGTCATGGAATCCAATGACTTCTCGATTATATCTATGGATCAGGATAACTAATACATCCCTTATAATATGTATGTGGATAAAGAGTTCATAAAAAATGACTCATTTTCTTAAGGATTTCCAAAATTTTATATGAACAATAATCATAATGACAAGCATCATGGGTTCACCACGCCTAGTTATCCTTCCATAGATTCCATGCAGTATATTCCAACTTAGTTCATATTGATCATAAAATATAGATGAATATGGACAGTTTTATGGGTTTTCAATAAGTAGGATATTCCTCATATTATCCCGTAGTTTGAATAAGTTTGATATCACACCATGACTAAAAAAAGATTCTAGTACCAAATCATTGTTTTTCCCATCATCATTTTCAATACACTCTAGAAGCACTATAAGAAGAAAACTTTAATATCATTGAAATAAATAGTGGTAAAAAATAGATTTTGGAAGACATATATGAAGGCTTTTGAAAAAGAATGGTAAAAAATATTCAACAGTAATAAAAAAATATCCACACTCCAATTAAAAAATACCAACATGTTCTCACTCAAACAATAAAATCCCATTATAAAGACCTTTAATAATATTAATGATTACAAAATAATGTTATTGACTTATATTATTGTCTATATATAATAATAGTTCAAGAAGAATATGGTAATATGAATAAAAAATGACATTAGAGTTTGGCAATGTTTTTTCTCCATCCAATATTGTTCTATCTCATGAGTATACCCCAACACCCTCTCAAGAGTGGTCCCAAATCCAAGAATCAACTCGATAGTGGGAACAAATATATACTATTATTCTTTAGGATATTCAATATATACCAATGTAATTAAAAATTTGGTTATATATTACCATCACATTATTATTATAATAAGATTATATATTTTTCATTGATATAAAATTGATGAATATTCATACTATGTACCATTAATAAGAAGAATAATAGTATAGCTCAATGAATAATATATAATGGGAACATATTCCCCTAATATATGAAGGGTTACATTGGAATATTCTATTATAAAATAATTAAAAGTCCCGCATCCTTTTGTAACATCATTTTCCACCATATGTATCTCTATTGATGATATGAGTCACCTAATATTTCTTGTATCCCATAAGATAACATACCTTCCCAAAAGATATTGTCTAGGAATATATTTCCATAATGATAGAATATGAATCATAATTATTTCTTCATTCATAGAATGAAATGTTTTTAATAAACTCTAGTCTTTATAATAATTAATTATAGTGTCTCATGAATCTAATTACACATTACGAGAATCATAAAGTGACTTCAATAATAGAAGTTATGCCAATTATATTATATGAAAAATCCCTATCTGTCATCCCTACATCTAGTATCATTTTGGTCCACCTCATGGTATGGAATAATTATTTATGAGAGATTCACAAGTCATACTAGTATTGATATTCCTCTATACAGTGTTGAGAATAAATATTAGGGTCCACCGCTTATAAACCCACCGGCGAGTAACTACGAATGTCCCATATAACATAACAACTCGTCACAACAAGAAGTACCCACCCCTATTTGAAAAACAAATAACATATTCATAATATATCCCCAAAAATGTACATCTAGATCATGTTATAAAAAACTAAATATTACATTAATATCTTCAATACTGATGGAGATGACATAATTTTATCTGTACTATGAATACAACATCAAAATTAAACATTGGATTAGTTACATACACAAAGGCCATTTAGGTTTAGATATTTTAAGAATTAGTACAAAAATAATTTACAATTAATTCCAATATTTTTTAATTATTATTACTTCCACTTACACAACATTTTTTATTTCACGTGAAGTCATCATCATCATCTATACAAATACATTATATTGATATTTTCATTTACATCAATTTTTTAAATTGATAGACGGAATCATAAGAAGGTTGATCTCAAATGATCAATAAGAGTGGACATAATAAATAACAATTCAATTTTAAGAGTAATCAAATGACAATCATAATGTTATGAAGAAGAAATCAATTTTAAGATCATTACAAAATAATAACCATATATATAAATAATTGGATAAAACAGAAAAACAATGGAATAATTATTTTACAAAGGTAACTGTCATTATAATAATTTCTTCATCCATATGCTATATATATTAATCACATGAATCATAAAAATCACATATCATGAATAAATAAAACATGTTGGGGTGATGGGAAATCATCATCATGACATTAATACAAATGGAGTAACCAATGTAGTTGACATCCACCTATAGTATACCGAAGACCTTAAAGGAATATTATGGAACAAGATGTCTATAGTTTCCAAAAACCACCGATCCATTCTTTATCATGGGACCATAAATCCGTGGATAAGAAAAGAACCACACATAAATGTTTTACTACAAAGAAAAAATTTATCAGAATAATTTCATAGAACGATATCATGAATAATATACATAATTAATTTGTTTAATTATAAACACATTGAAAAAAATATTGGTATCATAACATTTTTAACCTTCTGAAATGAAACGGGTTCAATGAAAATATCATTGAATAATTATTATCCCATTAAAAAAATATTTCTACAAAAATTGGATTTAATAATGATTAATATAACAACAGATTTCCTATTTTTATGATTTTTTACCCAATTATTTGAGTGTATTAGGATTGGATCTCTTTATGAGTAGTTTCTATTGTTTATTTGGACTTTTCTGAATGATTTTGGGCCGATTCATGTTTGGAAAATTGTTATACAAACAATCTATTTAAATAGGAATCCAGAGATTATGGAATCAAGACAAGTATCTCGACTAATAGTGAATAATGGTATCCAAGAGGAAAAATTGAACTCAATGGTAATAAATGATTTGGAAATGTTCTGCACACAATAGGAAGCTAATATTTCATGAACGTGGATGATTAACACAACAGTAGGTTATAAATGGAAACTATTAGAGAAACATGAACTAAATTGTAATTAATGATTTGGATAAAGGACACGTCACAGTGGATTCCCAAAACACTAGATCCATGAAGAATATCTTGATTTATGGTGATTTGAAGGATTTTATGTGGTAATAACATGATATAATTCTCATGATTCAAGAATAAATATATATATCTTCACTTAATATTAGTTTATGATTTACAAGTGGAGTACACCACACATGATGACCATATTTCTGTAACAATGTAGAGTGACTTTAATAATTTTTAGTTTACATATGTATTGTTGATTACAAATGTGTATGTCTATTGTTTATTGAATCCCCATAGTACTAATTTTAAACATTATTAGAAGGGATACTTTATTAAATTTTGCCTTAAACCTTGCAAGAGTCACAAATTTAAATGAGAATTTCAACTCTATGTGTATATGGAAATAACTAGTTCCTAGTTATTAGACCACAGGGAATTAGTTCTTATCCCTAATGAAGAATAATACTGATTTATGACCATATAGGGGATTGAGAATGTGAATAGATCAATGATTTCTAGATTTTTTTCATTTCCCCAATTGATGATCTAAAACTTTTCTATCCCTAGTGAAGCTTATCAATTTGATTATTTTCCCAAAAATAATGGGATTTTGGGGAAGCATAACGTATGTAGAGAGGCATTGATGAAGGTATTCCCATGTGAGGTGAATTGGGAATATTGTCAAACATGCGAAGTACCATATGATAAGGTCTCCAATATTATGTGACATGGGAGAAGGGTTACCCATTTTGAGTGACATCAGAAAAGTGTGGACCATGTACAATTATTTTGATGATGGGTACATAATAATTTGGTCACCAAGAGGGGTAATCCTGGTGTGTGATTGTGTTTATCACTTAAATGTGGGTTTCCCAAGTTGGGGGTCACCGAGGTGGTGGATTTTCCAAGTCAGGTGATCACTTTTTTGGTGGATCATCTATGTGGGGGTATCAACCTATAGATTACCCATATGGGGGCACCACCAGGATATTCAACTATGTATGATAGAATTTGGGATATCTACATAGTTTAGGGTTATCCATGATGGTTTTATAATGTATGGGATAATAAGTTTGTTGAACAAGTAGGTTGGATAGAGTTCTCAGCTTGGTTTTTCTGGAGTTCATTGGTCTTTCTGAAAATAATAGTTGGGGTACTATTTAGAGGTTAGATGGACTAACTAGAAATGCATCATGCATGAAATATCTATGAAATATATGAAAAAGAATTAGGTGTGCGATATATTTGTGTGAGATCTCAATATAATTTACAAAACATTCACATCATTTTAAAAACATTACTTATGATCCTTAAGATCATTTAGGGTTTGTGACTAGTAAAATCAAATAATGATAAAATAACCACTCCCTTGATAATATCGTATACTCTAAATAATGATTTTTTGTGAAATTTTTTTCCACAATAACCTCATAAACATGTCTTTATGTTTGATAATATTTTTTAGAAATAATTTAAAATGTTTAAATCCCAATGTTAATGGATAGTTCTCACCACTACGTTATTGAGTTGGGAAAAAATTGAATGTAATCACTTTCCAAGAAATTGTTAATACTCTATAAGAATATGAGAAACATACATTATTCATCCTTCAAAATTTAGAAACATTTTTAATCATAATAAATATTTGTTTTATGAATTTTAAATTAATAATGGGCCATGACAAATACAATGGGGACTAACATAATTCAAATATAAAAAATCCCCCTTATAATTGGAATCATTCGTTATAAAATGTGTCTAATTGTATGAATACATAAGAAAATATTATGGTTTACTAAATAATACCGGTGTATTTTAGTTATATCTCTAATGGGAGGATTCATAGAATAATTAGTACTACATCTTAGAAATTTTGATTAACCCAAATAAAATAAATATAATTTACAGTCATGGGAATCCAAAATAATTTATGGTATAGATTTTGGTATGGAATCAATTTAGTGGAATGATATTTTGTTAGAAGAATTATAAATTTTAGAATATGTTTGTATCCATACATATCACATTATTTTAAGAATTAATCCACATATAAATCTTAAAAAATTGTAAAACATTAAATCCACATAGCATATACTGATCTAAACAGTTTATGGAAATAGAAGACTAACATTGTGACATAAATATTAATTTATTTCATGAACTAGCTACCATTAAATTAGTCTTCTTGGGACAATAAGTTCAATAATTCATTAATATATAAATTAATCTAGCGAGCATTTATCTAATTTATAGTGCTGATTATAGGTCACCATAATCATAAAATGACTATAAATATTCCCAAATCCATTATAGGGAGGATAAGGGAATGTGAACTTTAATATTACACATCAATCACATTTTGGGTAATTACCATTACAATTATTATTCTTTTCATTTGTTTTCAAATACTCATATATTTTATATGTAATGTGAGGCACATACATAGTGAAAAGATACTAAAAATTTCATTGGGTTCCCTTAATAGTTTTTAAACATGGTGAGTACTATATCACTTTACATTTTTTGTTTATGGTCCTTTAATCAAGAATAATTTTACAGGGTTTTATAGAGGGATGATTTTAACCTATTATGAGTAACCTTACATAATGATGGTTATAAAACAAACCCAACATGACTTAGGGTTCCAAATTTATGTCTTTAAAAAAATTGTGAATATGTGAATATATTATATACTTATAATTAATTTTCTATTATGAATATTATGAATTTTAGAAAATTGGAATCCAAATATGTGGATTTAGGTACTTCATAAGAGAGTGATTTTCAAATAAAAATGGTCAAAGGGATATAATATATTAGTTTCACATTGCTAGTGAGAACAATGCATGAATATTTAACACCTATATTTTTTGAAAGCATAGTAAAAATTTAATTATCAGTGGTGAACATAATTTACTACAAAATTATAAATCAGTTGTAAATTGAGAATTTATAAAATATAATGAACATTAATCATATATTAAACAAATTTTCTGTTATATATAGTCCTGACACAAGGCATTAAGGTGAATATTTCTTCTAAAACCACAACATCCCTTGTGGATTACCACACATGAATATGATAAAAAAAATGTTATTCATCATCAAATCCAGGAGGAGTCCCTTCATGCCCATGAAAAACGTTTGTTAATATTCCCTTGAAGGGGAAACCAAGGTAATTAATTGACTAATGTTTAAAGGATTCCATGATGAGAATCTGGACTTTATGAATTGATTAGTGTTGATTCATACATTAGAGTTGTGATTTATTTTTACATATAATTTTAATGCTCCAGAATATATTGATCAATGTAACAGTTTTCCAAATGTTTAATGGAAACATTCAAATGGACATTGATTAAACCCAATTAATCATGGGTAAAAAGTAACACAAATGTATTCTCATAAGAAAATACCCAAATAGTGTTCTTTGTTTTTTATACCTAGTTTATCACATCAATGTTTGAATCATCAATATTTTCTCACAAGTTTCGTTTAAATGATTTTATTTTATAATTGATATATTTTGGTAATTTTTAGATATTTTATAAAATTAGGGAAAAATAAAGTTTTTAAAAATGGTTTAATTTATAAAAATTATATATTAACAATATTTTAATTTAATCTAGAAATTGAGTATTCTGGATATTAAAAGTTTTATAGATTCATTATAAATTTCATACCTTGATTCATCCTCAGAACCAATTTTTTTATTTGGTATCTGGTAAACCTTATTTTTTTGGAAAATGAGAAAGGGAATGAAATCATGTACCTAGTATTGATCTCATGTCTTATACCACCTTCCTAGTGGGAAGGATTGGTGGTGATGGCTATTCACTTAGAGACATGTTTAATTTTTCAGGACATATAATTATATATTTTCTTCTATTCCATAATTTTTTATGTATTTTATATATTTACCTTTTTATTATTCATTCTACATTTATGTTTCCTTAATTAATATTTTCCTCAAAATGTGGAGGACCACAATGGGTGCAATTTTTTACCTAGTCTAGTCCATTAAAAATTAGAATAATGGAGAATATCTAGCCTAATGTATTGTTGTAAATACATGGGTGTGGTCTGGAATCCTCGTTGATAGTAATGAGGGACTTCAGAATTCATATAGTCAATATACAAAAGGTGCCTTTCCATCTAACTTATGTTACTAAGTCTGGTTTACCATACTTGGTCATAAATTTTTCTCAGTATTGATAATTGTTGGTTGATGTTATTATAAAGAAAAAATTATTGATAATATAAATGGATATGTTCAATTCATAATGAATAATATTTATTCAATGAATTAAAAATTATTGTTGTTGTTGTTATTTTAAAATATATATATCAATGAATTAATTTTTTTAATATTAATTTCAAATTTCTTTCCGTATTATTGGTATTTTTCATTAAAATATATTATACTAAATCCTATAATATTTCATTAAAATACAGTTGTGAAAACAATGAGATAATGTCTATTGTACAATACTCTAGTATAACAATCATTTGTAGAAGTGGGAATATACAATATTCATACTCTTTGTCTTGTTTGATTCATGATACTCGGATGAGTAAGGTATCATGTATTATAATATCATAAGAAGAATCCAACCTCCTTCTATGGGGACAAAGGGCATTTGGAATATGAAAAAACAATTAGTGGATATAAAGCCTATTAAAAATAATGATGACTCTAAAGGACTCTAAGTTACATTTTATATATATATTCATGAAAAACTAGGATGGAGATGGTGGGACTAAATTGTGATATTTAAATTCAATGGTAATTGTATGTAATCATTTTTCATGAAAATCATCTTATATCAGTTTAATCATGAAAATTTACGTGGGGGATATTACAAGGGTTTTTTTACCAATGTGAAGATAAATCATAGCATTCTTGAGTATTCCATATATTATTTAACAGGTTCACGTAGAAATATAGATAGTCATAAATTATTAATTGAAGGCATATATGTTTTAGTTGGGTTAGGATAATGATATTAATTCAATTTACGTTCTCTTTGAATTTAGCCAATTTAAGAGGCTTTTAATAAGGATTACATGGAAGAGTCAAACATAGAAAGAAATAGTGTTTAGTATGAGTATTATTTTGTACTGATAATAGCTAGGGAGTTTCATCTGGTAAGAAATGGAATCTCAAAGGTATCCAATTCTCACCAGGACGTGTTTTTTGGCCTTCATCTGGATAGAAACATGTTTTTTTCAATCAGTGTGGGTGGATTTTTATTACCATACATAAATATGTGGATGATACAAAGCCTATTCTTAATTTAGGGAAATCTATCCATTTGAATTTTTTTTGATAGGATGTTGTAGTCTATGATGCTAGATCAACATTCCAAAATGGTACACTTTTTATTATTGATTCCTCCAAGGGTGGTGGATCTAATCCCTATGATAAGAGGATATTATAATTTCATTAATATCTCAAGAATGATATAGTAGTAGATGTCTATTTTTATTGGAGCATTCACTTTAATAAATTGATGAAAATTAATCCACAATTATAGGTACATGGATCATTTCATCTTATATTATAATAGATATAAATTATAATGGTGATATAAATTCAATTATGACATAAAGTATATGGGATGATTTGGTATTGCATTTATAGATTATTATATTTTTGTTGTATATTTCCAAACATTTTGAAAAGAGGGCCATAAAATGTTTCATGCTCCCAACATGTCGAGTAATGATAGATGAATATAATGTGAGGCATGAATTCTTAGTGATTTATTATGGCATATTATAAATGATTATCTAAATAGACTATTTTATCAGTGTTGAGCTCTAGAAAGAATGTTATCATCTTCAGGTTCAATTCTTTACTATCAATAGGGTCACCCATGTTTTTCATGTTGATCCAGACTATATATCGAGAATGGTGGGGCCTTTTATTTCTAATTTTGAGGTTAATTACTTCTTGTATAAAATCCTGTTCAAGGATTTGTTGAACCTTTTTTGCGTAGTCAACTTCTAGTGATTGATTTCCCATACACCATGGACATTCAGGGTGATTTTATTAGTTTACTTCCATTGGGAGAGGTTAAATCTACCATAGACCTGCAACTTGGTATGATGTTACTTTCTATTCCATATATCCATATAGAACCTTATGAGTTCTTAGAACATGAGATCCAAATTTCATATCTCAAGGCTAATAGAAGTATTAGGTAATATCCCATCCTTTTCTAGGTATGTCCCTATTCTAGGTTTGTAATAAATGACATACATTGGTATTTCAATAGACATTAAGCAATGGTGGTTGAGTCTTGTTCAAAATTAGAGAGGCTTTGATGAAAAAAATTACTTGAACTCCATGGATGTATATTTTTTTTGAATTAGTGAATTCTATATATAAATGGGTTTAGAATGAGATTTCTATGCTTAGAAGGATTTGATGGATTCCCAAATCATTATTCCGGAAAATGGGAAAATTTATCTCAATAGAATAATTATATGTCATTTAATTTTATTACACAACATGTAAACACTTCCATTCACATTTAAGGAACCCAATATAGGGTGTGAAAGTATTTAACATCAGTTAATAAGTACGTGTCATATATTTTTTTGACTGATTAATTTTTCACTCATGGAAACATGTTTTTTTGTGTATCCCTCTAAAAAGAAATACATGATATGTGAATGAGTTACAAGATATAAAATTTCAGTAGTATAACTTCCATGGGTTTCATGCACGATATTGTTCAAATTTCATCATCTGAATTAACCTCCTCCTAACCATATAGAATCATCATGGAAATTTTGAATCATCTATCATCATTCTAGATTCTAGGGTCATTCTGCTGATCCTTGGGGACGGGTTTTGCCTCAGTTTTCTCTTCTCTCCATTCATTCACCGATCAATGTGTTGTATTCTTATGAACATAATTATTTTGGTATTGTGGTCTTTATCTATTTTGATCTATGATATTTCATTAATTTTTATTTACCTTTATTATTGTAAAATAATACCTTTGTAGGTACTTTGTTAATATCTAGTTAAAGTAATGGGGTATGAACCAAAACGCAATTGACTATTTCATTAAAAATTATGTATAATATTTTAATTGTGCTAACATCATATTCATGGGAATTAATTAAGTTTTGAGTGTAATTATTCAGTGGAATAAATTTTCATACAAATGGTTATTTACCTGGATAATAAATACCATATGGGTGAGAAACCCCTTGAAGATGAATGTTTTTATTAATGTATTAAATCTCTATTTTTCATGTCATGGAATTTGGGTGTCTGATTTATATAGATTCACCTTAGAATGAACTAATTATTTAAATTATTGTCTTTTGGTTTGTTTTTGACTCAAAGATGGACAATATATGTAATTAAATGATAAATAGTAATTTATATTATTACTCATTGATACTTTAGATGTGATATTGTGATATCATTATATATATGACATGTGTCATGATTTATATGATGTTATTATTATATTGGGAGATGTACTAGTTTGCATTCTTAAATAGTCATATACATGGCTATTCCTGGAAGCATGTTGAAATTCATATATATCTGGTTATGCCAAGAGGCATGTGGAAATTATTATATATGAGGAATTTCCTTGAGAAATTATAATGTACATATATACTAGGTTATTCTATATGACATGGTGAGATGCTTATAGTGTAGGCTATGCCACATCACACATTATGAAATGATTATATATCGGGATTCTACCCGATAAATGTTTTGAGGATTATATACAGACATCTTCATTGATTTATTGCTAAAATTCATATTTTGTGGGTTTCATGCATATTTTTGTGTTTATATCACGGATATATGGTTATGGTTAGTATGATTGTGATGTAATATCATAGATAATAGAGAAATGTTCCAAATCTTTTATCTGTGGGGTTAATTTATTTTCCTAATAAACTGATACATCTTTTTATAACATTATCACATTCCATTATTATCAAACTAATTATGATTATAAATGGTGATGTTGACCATTATAATTATACTCACACCCTACTCGGGTCACTATTTGGTACCTGAGTTGATTAAATGGATGCGGGATTAGACAAGGAAGTGGGATCTTGATATCGGCTGTTGTTTTCTGTATGGGTTGGAGTTTGTTAGTGGGACAAACAAGGGCTACATGACTGAGAACACCTAAATATTTTTTTCAGACTCTTCGTATTTTATTTTTATAACTTATTTTATTACATTTAATCACATTCCATCATAACATTAAATTATACATTTATTGTTTATTGTATTATTAAGTTGTATTTCATTCCCAATATATTATATTTTTTCCAATATTACCACACAATGATATTATTTTTTATTTCTTATTTAAAATATTATTTTCCACTATACTATTGGTATAATCTGGCCACTATACATATCACCTCCTCATCCATAATAGTCACATGGGTATGGAATATGGAGAGGCACTAATGAGGTATTGTAACCAAGATGATTCCATCAAGTGAGAGAGTTAATGCTAATGGGATTATAGGACCCCAGGACACCCTGAGAGGGGATGGGTGAATCAGTGTGTCAATGTTTTCACTTAATGTGGAGGATCTTGTCCCCATGTTGGTAGGAACTTGTAAAACCTGTATGATTTATATGGTTAGCAATCAAACATTCACATGAAATGAGTTGACACAACAATTTAACATGATTTACCACTAAGGGCTACATCCAAAGAACATACGCTGACAAGTTGCCGGTTATACCCAATTCCACTATTCTTCACTATCTCTGTATTACAATGGTTCAAAAATAGTCACTCTATCCCAGGATCACTGCCTTTATAAATGTTTAGGGATAGCCCAATGCGTCCCACAGGTAACTCCTGTTGAATCCCCCTGGCTCACTGCCTTTGGTGAAATCCCAGCCAGTTTATAGACATGAGGGTCTCTTCAACAGATTCACATTGATGTCTCTGCCTCTGCTTAGCACGAGACTCTGCTTGAATCTGAGTCCATAGTTGATGCTATTTTGAAATCAATCCCCTACTTTAGTGCAATACCTGAATGCACTAAATCCCCTTCTTCTCTTCCTTCAATTCCCAATACCAGTGTATTATAATATTTCCATCTCTCTATGAAGATCTGAGTTTAGATGCACAATCGTTCTTCTTCTCTTTTCAAACCACAACGAGGGTGTTAATCACCAATAATGTGGGTGTGGTACTACTTCTCTCGGTAAAACCAAATGGTTCACTGTTCTTCCATCTTTGCAAATCATATTTGAGAGTGCTAAGCACCCGTCAAAGGCCTGTGGGAACAACAAATTTTTCATGCCCCCTTCCCAGTTCCTTATGCATAAAATTAAAACCTTTCACGTAAAAATATATATTTGGCACGAAAAAGGCTTTTTGCGCAACTCTTATTTTTCACGTAGAACTTCTATTTTTCAAGCAGCACATTCTTTTTCGTGCAACACTTCTTCTTTTCGTGCACCACTCTATACATCAATTTTTTCGTGCATCAGAGCTTGGGATTTGTCTAAGTTTCAATCAAATACCAATGAGAGTGTTCCACCTTGTATTTATAAGAATTTTTGACCTTGCACGGGAAACCCCTTCCTGCGTGTAAAACTGTCTATCAGTTCATTAGATTACGCGCACCTTCCTTTTAATTTCACGCACCGCCTAGATTTTTCACGCACCAAATGACTTTGTCATTTTTCATCATTTTGAACATGAATCCTCTCTTCTGCATAAAACAAAAAAAAATATTTCCACAAAACAATATTTTCATGCACATGTTTGATTTTTCCTACGCATGGCGTGAACATCTTAGATTTTTTGTGCTTCTCTTGGTTTTGCTGATTTTTAGTATTTCTGATCTGAGACACTACTTGCATGAAAAAATCACCAAGCTATTTCATGCACAACATTTTTCCGCGCACATTCCCATTTTACACCCACAACTCTAGTTTTTCACGTAGCCTATGAATTTACCATTTTACAACATTCTGATTCTGAAACACTACTTGCGCGAAAAACTTTGCACCACTATTTCATGCATCATGTTGTTTTTTAACACAACTCTCATATTTCGCACACAACCCACCTATTTTTCTCACCACATCCTCTTTTGTCGCACCTCCTTTTTCGAACAACCCATTTCTTTATTTTCTGATTCTTAGGCCCAAAAAAACTGGAAACACTGGGAAGCAGCACCACCTTCATAATATGATTCGTACATAAACTACATGCTTCTTTTATGTGATTTGGATTCTACAGCAACTCTTCTTTTTTCTTTGAAAACTCCACTATCGTGATATATATCTTTTGATATATCAACTTTATAATCATCATATTTTGATACAATGTGAAGTGAATGGCTATCACAGAATTATAATACCTTCCACATTGTCTTCTTCTTCAATTGTCATTATGTACTTCATGAAAATCATATGATTCTATTCTTCAAGAAGTCGCTTGCATGGTTCTCATTCAATCATGAGAAATTGTATGGTCTTAATGAAATCCCCATTCTTCTTCAATCATCCTCAAGTGTATTTTACCTCACCATTCATCCATGTTGTAAACAATGTGTCACTTTTGACACATGTTCTTTGAACTTATGATCAGTACAACAATCATCTAAATTTCCATTTTTCCATTTCGCTAAAGTACTTTTTGATCTCCAACATTTTTATCTTCATTGACAACTATTAACAAAAAATACAACCTTATTCACGAAGTGGGCCTAATAGGGATGTTATAGAGTTGTCTAAGAGTAAACTATATTTCATTCCTACATTATTAATATTAATAAAGGTATAAATTGGTCTAGGATAAGTTAGAACATGGAAATGAGAATGTGCATAGTAGTCATTAACCCATGTACAGTGAAAAATTAACGTTCCCAATGATGAGATTTTTTCTTATTATGTTCACTTAAAATATTTGATACAATTTCTCATATATTGTTCCACATGTTGTGTGATGAAATGATTTCATGATATTTAAACTTTTTTCCTTATAGGGAATGGTATGAGTGTTTCGTAATCATGATAAGAAGATAAGTATATACATTTAACACATTATTCAGGTTGGTTATATATCTATTGATTGTGTTTTATACCTTCAAATATGGACTATGATATTAAATACCAATTATATCTAAAAAATGTAACAAATGAACTATTATTTCATTTTAGAATACTTATAACTCATTCTTGGAGAATATATGAGTTATTGGATCCCTATTTTTTCACTTATTGAGGATGAAATTAGTTTCCATAGCCAGTGATCTAATGAGTGTATTTATCTTATAAAGAATATTTACACTCATTATCATTGAGTTGAGAATCTTGAGCATGCTCATAACACATATGAGTTAGATATTGTTGTAGATTGTATGAATCATAGGAATTTTCAGCTTCATGAATACTTTTTGATGGTTATGTGATTCGTGGAATGGGAGATTATTCTCAATCTTACTATTATGTCATAGATTAAAAGAGAGTTCTACCTAAAACATCTGCCTATGTTTACTGTGGAGAGAAGACCCTGGGAAACCATGATAGAGATCATGTCAGTCTGGTTGATCATTAATGATCTTGTGGCACCAATAGATAGGCAGGTAAATATATATATATATATAAGATTAATGAATTAGCCATGTATTGATATGAAATTATAGAGAAGGAAATACAACATGAGGAGTAATATTTTACGAAATTAGTGATCAAAAACCTTAGATATTTCAATGTAGATTTGTTGAGGTATGATAACTCTAATGAGTTCATGTACCTGACACATGAGGGAATGTTAGTGTTGGAAATTCATAATATTTTCACTCACATTTTGTGGTTTCTGCCATATTTATCATCCTATATTATATTTATGTTGATATGTTTTTATGATGGTATTCAATATGAGATTATTTTATGGGTTAATGAATTCCATCTAGGTAGTTTTGAGGATGTTTTCAGTTAGGAACTCATCACACAAGTGAATCATATGGAGTCCCTGATTAGTGTCAACAATGATTCATCAGGGAAAACATGAAATCCTCTTTTAGTGGAAATAATCGCATCTATTAATGTTTTCTCTAAGGATGTTGTTGATAGGGAAGCTAGGGACATGTGTATCCATCTAAGTATTATGTTCAGTTGTTGTTCAATCAGTGTGGTATTATGGGCCAAAAATAGCCTTAGCTTCTATACCACTACATATAGTGTCTTTATTTCAACATAATTAGACTCTAATATAGGTTTTTATGGTAATGTAGGGGAATTTTAGATAAAGGGTATTGTGATAGGTACTATATTTTGGGAAAGACTCAACAACTACACTACATATAGGTAGATGGATTTCCATAGGATGTTCATGTTTAGGAAGGGGATATGGAACATCACTATAGTAATGTTAGTACCATGTTGAGGAAATATGTCATGGGTGGAAAAGACATATCCCAAGAAATATGGGATGGTTTTTTGCTTGTACGCAAACTATTCTAGCTATTGTGGATGAACAATATTCTTCTGTAGAAGGTAAGATTCTTTTATCATCCACCCTATATTTTTTTAATATATGCCAATCACATTCTTTTTTAATAAATATTTTTCTAAATTGGATGGGCTTGGATGGTTCTTTGACCATTGATACACTCTTGAGAGTGTGTTCAATGATTATCAAATTTTCTTCAGCTTGTTGTCTATATATTGGTGGTAGAAATTTTTTTTGTGAACTATTTGTTCTATAAGTGACATGTTCTGATTTGATTATATTTATGGGTTTTCTAGTTTTATACCATGCTCATATTTACTATTACAAATGTATTATTACATTATAATCTCCATAAGATGAATTTTATTCACACCTAGGTGAGTGGGAACATCAGGAAGGCCATAGTGGACCAATTTTGTGAATATAATAGTGCATAATGTCTTTTATAATTGATCTTGCTATAGATTATTAAGAGTGAAGTATACTTATTTTCATATAGTGTAACACCATTTTCAAATATCTATTTTTGATGAGTTCTTTGGTTAACATTGCATGAAACCTATAATTTTAATGATTAAGATGATTTCTGGAGAAAATCCAATTTATATCCTACCATATAGTATTGCACAAGTGGAGCATCCAGTGTTGAATGTTTAATTCGAAGAACATGAAGATAATGGTTTGATATTTCGTAATACATCTCTGTGATGCATTTAGTTCTTTTCTCTAGTAAGGATAATATTGATTTGTGTTTATTTATGGACTATCTATGATTGAACTAGATGGGGTTAAATAAAATATATTCACTTTCACACATTGATTATCTATCTGATCGATTTAGAGATTATAATATTATCTAAAATATATATTTGAGTTTAGGATACCATCAATTAACTGTGATACCATCATACATACAATGAATTTCTTTAAGTAGCAGCTATGGCTTGTATGAATTAATTGTGTTCTCAATTGGGTTGACCAATTGTAAGAAACTATATATTTTTTAAAGAAATTTCAATTCATATAACTATGTTATATATTATGAAATACCAAAATAACAAAGAACATATTATTTCGTTAGTAATGAATGAAATAAGGATAATTTATTAAAAATATGGAACCTATACTGATGTAATAGTAACTCAACCATTAGAAAAGTATGATGACATTATTAATATTAATATAGAAAATAGCATATCAACATATGATTGAATGTATAAGTAGATTTCTGGAATCATATAAATGAAAATATGATACAATTATATCTTGATATAAGTAATTTTTTTAAATGACAATATAAATGTTATTATTTAGTGAAACAGTAATGTTTTATATATATTATTATTAATATAATTATTAAAAATAATCATTATTTTCATTAACAGAATAATGAATTATTATATATTTTCTAATGATTATAATTTAATTTTAAGGGAACTTAATTAATTTTTCAATGTGTCATAAAACCAGTTGTAATATTAAAGATGGCATTTTTTTGAATAAATGACTATTTTAATTAAATATTAAATTTCCCATATTTATAAATTTATTTGATTAAAAATGTGTCTATTTTTGAATTATACAGGTCAAACAAATTTTGTGAATTTTAATATTTTTCCAAAATTCATTAATTTTTTTGAAAAGTGAAATATATAAATTTAATGTATTTAATATTCTAAGTCAAAGATTTAAATTCTTGAGTCATTACTCTGTTAATTGAAAATATTTTCAATCTATCATGAACAATTTTGATTAATTAATCATATGAATCAAAAATATTCATAGTCATGATCTAAAATATCAATTAAATGAGTAAATAAATCAAAAATATCCCCCTCCACACACTATAAAAATACCCCCTCAACACCTTTTATCCACAATCTTTTTATGAATTGGATTATTATCATATTCTACCCAATTAATCTCCCAAAAATATTCCCCATATCCGAGTATATTTGATCTCGCCAAAAGACAAAAATGAGGTTCCCTACAGAGGTTCTCAAGGAGATGACACAGAAGAGGTAAAATCCTCCACTTTTCTCATTAAAATTGTATCTTTCTTATACCTTGTCATTTCCTCAAAAAAAATTAACATTATAACTCTAGTATCATTTCTATAATATTAATTAATTTATTTAATTTCATATCAATCACCATATTCATTATCTCCTCCATTTAATCTTAAAATTAAAACATCATCCGTGAGGTTTCGATTAAACACATTCATCGATGATGAGTCTTTTGTTTTCCATTTCTAACATAAACACAGATTATAAAACAATTTTAATTCTTAAAACATATTAAAAAATTTATTTTTTTAACTTGTTTCGTGTTTTCTAAAAAATATATATTTATAATATTAAATAATAAAACAAAACTAGTTCATGATGATAAAAAACGTCAAAATAAACTAAAATTCATCATTAAAATTTAATCTAATGAATCATAATCATATATGATATATGTTAATATTTATATTTATTTATATAAATTAATAAAATAAAATATTACATCTATAAAATCATTCTAATTTTAAATGTACATCTATAATTATACTCCAGAAAACTGGACATCAAACAATCAAATGAATGCTCCCAAAATGAAAAATTTAAACTATATAACACATCAATATATCCATAAATAGACTAAATAAAATTATAAAAAATAAACTAAATGTATAATATGATCTCAATTATTTATTTTATGAATCTAATTTGACTAACCTTGAAATTAATTTCATGTTCAGAACAATTTTAGACAAAAGGTAATGGGTTCTCCCTCACACATTATTTTTTAATTTGGGATATTCTATCTCACTCATTACCCATATAAAATTCATAATTATTCATTTTTAAAATAAATAAATTAAATTTTTATTTCCAAACTAATGTAACTACTAAATTAATTTTCCATTGATGTCGAAATAAATTATTTTAAAATAATTCCTTTTAATTCCTCTGGAAAAGAAAACCTGATTAAAGGAACTTCTAAATATCATTCTCATAATCAAGAATACTATATAATCTATTTTGAGACACAAATATTCTTATAAAATATCTCTTTTTTCATTAAGACACTATTGTTGTTCATATATACTTTTATACAAATATTTTTTACTTTTTTCATTTAAAAAACACTTTATAATTTTCCCTT
Organism: Viscum album; assembly: GCA_963277665.1. Taxonomy (NCBI): domain Eukaryota; kingdom Viridiplantae; phylum Streptophyta; class Magnoliopsida; order Santalales; family Viscaceae; genus Viscum; species Viscum album. The sequence goes on along the minus strand of OY728146.1, from coordinate 1,207,950,694 downwards.
AAATGAAAATAAATTGTCTCATTTGTAATGATTCGTAGAAAATATTATTATAAGTTTTTTATTAAATTGTAAATAATTTTTCCTTATTTAGGAATATTTTATTTCATTATTTTCCTTGTATAATTTAAATCAATTCCTTCATGAAAATAATTTTTAAATTCCTCTTGGTTAAAAATTATTATATGGTAATAATACTGAATTATTTCAATGAGGCACCCTTATGTTTATTCCTTATGTTTGATTCTTCATGTGGCACACATATCTATGAAATTGTTATAATTTGAGCATATAGATATATTTTCAATTCATTGGTTATTGTTTATACTCACGAGACATCATGTTGGAATAGGATGTAAACCAAATTCCTTTATGGTACATTGTCCACCATGGGATATAGTCTTCTTACTCTTCATTGACTCGTGATATTGTCATGTTATAAGTTTTTTCAACATTAAAAGTATCCCATTATTACATGATCAAATGATCAACATGTTATTCTTGAATATGTTGATTCATGTTCTATGCCTTTTTATGTAATAATATTATTTTGTCTAACCCATGTGCTCTTCATTATTCCTATGTTTATTCCCATATTGGGCTTTTTGATCTCTTCAATTTTTTAATGTATTCTCCTGGATATCCTATGAAAATTTGTGAGATAATTATATTTAAGGATATCCATGGATAATTAATATATTTTTGTTTTATTTTAGTTTTTTCTCTCTAGTATTATATTCCTAATCCAACAAAGAATCTGGAATTTATGATCATTTTTATATTTTAAGGATAATAATGCATAATATCCTATAATATTTTGTGTAAAAGTATAGAGTCATTGTACTAATGCATCGAATGTAATCAGGTCCATAATGAATAAGAACTTTTAACATATTTGGAATCAGTTATGATTATTATTTTCTGATGAAATATTATTTTACTCCCTTTTAGAAGATGATCATACCCAACATCTTGACATCTTCATGATTAAATTGAGACAAAATATACCTTACACCAAGCTAATCAAATACAATATATGGTTTGATAAAATGTACATTTTGGTCCATGTCATCTATGAATCATGGGTGTCATTGGACCCTAATAAGGTTGCATCCTTGGTATCCTTGGATAAACAAAAGAATATCATTGATATTAAGTTATTTCTAGGATTAGTTGTTTACTATTAGTTCTTTATATAATAATTCTATCACATGGTAGTACACATGATTGGGATGACCACGAAGGGGGTGTAGTTTATTTAGAATGCAACTTATGAGAGTTATTTTCAATTTGATGATATCTATGATTACCTCAGCACATATCTTCACATTACCTATGATATGTAAAGCATATATCGTTTACAATTAAGAAACCAGAGTTGGATAGGGAGCATTTCTAATCATGAGGATTGAATGGTTTCTTATGGCCCCAGAATATGGAGACCACCCAAGAGGAATTACCCTACTCTTAATTTACAGTGAACATAAGCATTACATTCCCTGATATAATGGAGACATTATCTCATGGGTTGAAGGTTTGACCTATACACAAAAAAATACGACATAGGTACATATTTTATCCACAAGAACAAATAATCTAATCAGGGAGGTGGATCGAATATTTATATTCTCTCAATTATGTGTTGGATTACCCATCAAGATGTGGAAATTTCATTGCAGATACATTTTGATGGAAAATGTATACAGAGGCAGTGAGGGATTCAATCGATGAGTGGATAATGACGGAAATCATTGCAGTCATTCCTCATGATATAAAAGATTCTACGGGTTATATCAATCTAATCATGAAATATATTACACATGTGGTTTTGTATATGATAAATATCGAGCAGTTATTTTATCCATAATGCTTAATCTTGAGGGACATGTTATATTTTGTGGAGACAACATTAGCATGGTCCCTTGGTAGTGTAAATTACTTTCTTTTCCTAAGATGAGTGTGGGTTCTTTAAAGCTTGTGTGAGAAGCTGGTTAGATAGTTTCAAGATTATATTTTGGTGGTACATCATACATTGAAATATATGTGTTATGATATCCATATAAAATAAAGGTGGTAAAAAATGAAGAAGAAGGTACAAGGCATTGTGGATTGCCGATTTACATAATACTTGGGGAAGGAGAAGCATTAAAGGTCATATAGACATTTAATCATCTTAAAAATTATAATTGAAAAAGTGTGGATGTTAGTATAGATTTTGTGCAAGAATTACATAATAAAACACATAAGAATGATTATGTATGGGTTTTTGTTGACCAACCAAAAATAGATGCCACTTATCACCCGTCAGGAAGACTATAAAGATGACTATTTGAGTAGTCTTTATAGACAAAATGGAGTTTGATATCATGATGATTCGAGGAGTTCCATTTCACATACATATCCTAAAATGACATTGTGACTTACTATAGTTCTTCATAAGGATCTGGGGTCATATGATATTTCAAAAATGAATTATCAAACTAAGTCTTATATTCAATTTTAACGAACATTATAGGTTTTAGGTGAAATATCCTAACATGTGTTTCTTGTATTATGGTGGTTCTTGGGATCGTCATATAGAACTAATGGAATTATCATATGATAAAAAAATTCTAGCTACCAATACAAATGGAACCTTTTGTGTCATCCTATGGAAGGTATATTTTTTCACCTCTTTGTTGGTTGGATGTAGGTGGGTTAGTGATTCTGGAATACATCTTTTATAGGATGCAACATAGGTGGTATAGTTGATCATGAGGTCATTGATGACTACACAAAGTTGAAAAAAATCATACGCAGACCATAGAAGATGACCACTAGAGTTCTTGGATGATCATCATGTTTTCCTTCACGTGTCTCTTAGGTTGGGGAATCTCTATAACAAGAAATAAGGAAATTTAGAAACCATATTTTTCATGTTGATTGTGATAATGGATAGGTTCGGTCCAATGGAATACAAATTATCCATTAAATAGATCTATAGTACCATGCATTAATTTTTAACGTGTCGCATCTTTGAAAATATCATTGAGATCCTTCTCATGTATAGATATTGAAGAAATAAATTTTAGGGTAGAAACATCCTTTGAGGATTATTTGATACAAATTTTTGACTGTAGAGAGAATTATCTCTATTTTAGGACTATACATTTGTGGTTTGGCTTAGTGGTAAGAACCCCTTAATTCTACATGAAAAATGGGGGTTCAAAACCCATGGGGCCTAGGTACTGTAGCAGTACTGTAGCATACAGTAGTATCAGTGGCCCTATAGCAATTACAGGAACTGTAGCAGCGGCATGTCATTGTAGCGGCGACAATGTACTATAGTAGTAGCGGGTACAGTGCTGTATTGTAGCAGTGCGGGTACTATAGTAGTACTATTCAAAGAATGGTATTTAGGCCAAAAAATGGGCCTATGGCTCATGTAATGGGCTAAATTCCCAATGGGCCATCGGGATATGTAATGGATATCTCTCTACCCAGTTAAAGAAGACATTGCTTTGATTTAATAATAAATGAGGTTTCGGCCCCAACCTTTAAAAAATGGATTGACTCTATAAAAAACATGGGTGAGATCAGGAGGAGACCGATGAGATGGAGTCACATATGAATACATAGTGGTTGAACATATTTGAAATGTCCCAATAGAGATTCTTATAGAATATATTGAATGAGATATTATAAAATTTATAGGTTGTATTATCCCTTCATTTCCTTGGTATACCCACTTTGAATTTTTGTGATAAAAGACTATTGCGGTGTTTTCATTTGACATTATATGTTTGTTGATGACTATTTTTTGGACACATGGATCCACTGTGGGAAAATATGACCTCATGTCCAGGGTTTAATATATTTTAAATAAAGTGATTCTTTAAATTAATAGTTTTATCAAGGTTTTTCCAACAATGGATGGCTTTGTATATTTTTCAAATCCCTATACATGAAATTGGGATGAGTGTTTTCTTCATGTTAATAACATTCCATGTAATGTCATTAAATAATGTGAAAATTATATCAAACACATATAATGATCCTAATACAGGGAGTGAATTGATTAAACATCAATTATGAAGTACATGGTATGTAATGATTGGGAGGATTAAATATTCAACTCAAATTATGAGTTAATTACTGTATCAATTTAAACGAAATACATGATGTGTAAATGAGTTACACCCTCTATAATTTCTTGAGTATAATTTTAAAGGGTTTTATGGGGGAATTTATTTCACATTCCCATATATTATGATCCTATTATTGACTTGAAGGAATATTACAAGAAATTTTATGTTACCTGTATTCCATACGGATATCTGGATTATACATTTATTCCCTGGTGAGTGATTTTGACTAACATTTACCATCCCTCCATCACTATTCTAGTGGTTATGGGGTAATAATTTTACCATGATTTGTCTTGTTCTTTAATATAAATCTTTTTTGATAATAAATATTTCATTAAATTAGTTTTTTCATTATTATGTTTTGATATTTCTTTTGGATGTGTTTCTTTAATATCTTGATAATGTTAGGGAGTCTAATCCATAACATTAAGGTTTGTTTAATTTAAAATAATTTTATATATATTAATTTTTTTCAACAAAACATGTGAATGAATTCATAAAATAGTGAATTGGATTATTCCTTGCAATACCATTAAATTTAATTACTCATTGACTGATAATTTGAATATAATTTAGTTGAGTGAACCATTGAATACAAATGTTTTTATAAATAGCTTAAATGTTTGTTTACAAGGGCATGATTTTTGGGTTTTTCTAGATATAGATTCTCCTTATATTAACCGAAGAATTCAAATGGTTATCTTGTCATTGTTTTATGACCAAAGGATAAATCAAATGTGAAATTGTAAGATAAATGACATTTTTTTTAATTGAACAATGATCCTTATAATGGGATACCATAATATCATTATTGTTATGAAATGTGTGGTGATTTTTATGATGTAGTGATTTTTATGGTGTTGTCCCAGTTTACATATTAATATTCCTATATAACAATATATTCTATGAGACATGGTAAAATGCTTACAAATTGGAATATACCTTGAGAAATTTTGTAGTGATTATATAATGGGCTATTTCGTGATACATGATAGAATGAATATATATTGGGATATTCCTAGTGGAATACATTGAAATTCATAAATATAAGGCTTGGCCCTGATTTATTATTGATATGATTATATAGAGGTATTGTTGAATATTTTTTATGTTTATATCATGGATATATGGTTTTTATTGGCATAATTGTGAGGAATGATCAGATATATTATTACATGATTTTATTTCAGGTTACGATTTACCGTAGTAATATACTTATGGTGGAAATACATTTGGGACATGCTCAATGATATTTTATAATATTGTCAAAGAATGAGGATGTGGTGTTGATTTAATTGTTTAATTAATTATTACAAATTATTGTTACATTATTTCATGAACCTATTATAAGCATGGTTATGTTTAGAAATTGTGTTTTTGACCAGTAGAGTAATACTCACACCCAAAAATATCCTCAATTGGTTCCCAAGAATATTAAATGAATACAAAATTTGACAAGTGTAAGGGACTTAGATGTTGATTGTTCCTTTTTTCAAGGCCTGGAGATTAAAGATCTGACTGACAAGGTGTTCAGAAACCAGTAAATCTATGTTTTTATTTAAGTGTCTTGGTAATTTATTTATATTAATTTAAATATGAAATTTTTTACATTCCAACAAGACATTACATTATCCCTTTATTATTTAATTTTGTATTTAGTCTTATTTTATTCTTTTTGTTTCCACTATATTTGTTTCCTATTATTTCTTCACCTTGGTATTTATTTATTTATTTTTGAAATTTTTGTATCATATAACTCTGTACGAGGGGTATAATGTCCCCCCAATAATTGTAACATCACTAAAACTATTAAGAAGACTCCCATGTATATGAGGTGTTCTTTATTTCCTTTAACATATCTAATTCAACAATATAAAGATTGTCAGATCAGGGGGATGCTACATATTCCTCTGAGAATTTCATCGTGGGATATTCATTTTATTTTTTACTATAAAAGAATAAAATAGCCTGAAATATTGAATTGATTATATAAGGATAAATACGAAGTCATTCATGAATAAATTTCCCTTTCCATGGAATGAAGATCTATTTGATCATCATAGAATGGTAATTGGTTTTCAATGATCCACCAGCTATCAGGATACAAGTTGTTGAGTTTCTGAGAATATGATATACCAATGATAGTTTTTGGGAATCAGTAATTGAATTTCATGTTTCTGGTTATGACATTTCGATTAACCATTTATCCTACGGTGTTCATAACATTTATTTTCTAGATTAATCATTTATTATAATATTCTATTGTATTATTATTCATGCATTTAATATTATTTTACTCAAATATTGTGGGGGAAAATATGGATAAAATTGATATCATTCTTAAAACATTTTTGGGTCATCATCTATGTGGTAAGCCTATTAATTTTTATTTTTGGATTCAAAGGATAAAAATTATGGGCAATGTTATTTCTAATAGGGGGATCTCAGTGGATTCTGAATATGTATAGGTAGTTATATCTGGGAAGAGTCCTATAAATTTTTTTCGTTTGGATTTCATCTAGGAGATTTATATTTATTATATGAGGTTTTATTAGGGATAATCTATTTGTGTGTCACCAAATATCTATTTCAATTAGAAAAATGTAATTATTGAGTTGAAATATATATGTTATATTTATTTTTGGTGTCTAAATGTTTTGTTACCTTTATCTATAATCATTATATTTTGTGAATATGGTTAGGGATGTGATGTTTTTTATGAATCTTCTGGAATGATTTTTTGTGGTTTTGGATATAGGGGATACCAGTTGTTGCCAATAAATCATGATATCTATAACCTCATGAGAATAACTACCAATACCATAACTTTGAGATGGTAGATATTATGCATTACGTAAAAACATGGAATCAGTGCCTCATTGGTGAATAATTAATTATATTTTATGATAAAAACTATCTGTGGTATATTTCCACACCAAGGGATCTCTAAATGTCATAGGTTTTATTGGGTGGAGTATATATATCGTTATTATATTCAAATTTATTGTACCCATATAAAATGAAATATGGTCTCAATTGAGAAAAGTTGGAAATTACTCACATAATAAATAATGTCATTAGAGGAAGATTATTATTTGATGAGTTTTTTTTTTTGATATGATATTGTGAATGGATGTACCGTGTTGGAAGGTATATTTTCCATCGATGAAGGATGACGCATCCTTTTATGAGTTAGTTCATATCAAGAGGGTGTCTAGCATAATGTTCTAGATCTTTAATAAAATCCATTATGGTGGGGAGGTCTCAAGTGAATGGTCTTCATCTCCCAGTTATTCTTTATGTTTTCAAAATATATTGGTAGTTATTGTTTCTCTGAGTTAATATGTTATGGAATGGGGACATCATTCATTGTTGTTTTTAGACCAAGGGGATACCAAGATGTATCAGGAATTGAGATGTTGTTATATTATTATGATAACGTGATTGTTGATTGCGTTTTTTGTATCATCTTTTCTTACTTGTGATCTAAATTATTGCATAACACGAGAGACCTGGTGGGAATATGAAGCCCTTACACATCCTAAAAATGTAATGGGATGAGATTTCCATAAATTTTAATATTAATTTAGCATTGATATCTATAGGGAAGGATTCTAATTGGGTTATCATTTATCAAATAATGAAATATTTGTATTTCTTACCTATCAAGGAGATGATGAAGGTAGAACATCATTGTGAAATATATGTCCAAGATATTTTGATACTTCATATGGTTCCCTCTATGGTAGTTTTTAAATGGACTAGATGTCCAGATTCATGTTTTTAAGGGATTAAAATAGATTATTGGTTCTTCATTGAATTTGATTACAACATATCATAATATGAACAATGTATAGATAGAGAGGGCTATCCCGGTTCGTGAGGATATTCTCCAAGATATCGTAGATAATTTAGATGGTTTATTGGAAAACAATATTCAATATTTTGATATTTCCTATTATATTATAAATTAGATATCAATTAATATAGATCCCTTTGATACTCTGTATTGGTGTCCATTTAGAACTCCCATGTTCTATGAATAAATGAGAGACAATTTATTGGCTCGGATGATTATTGTTCACTATAAGACAGAGAGGGTTTAATTAATCGAGAAGATATCGATCATATTAAAAACTCCGTAAAAATATAATAAATAATTTCATAACTAGACATTATGATTTGAGGTTAGTCATCAGATATTTCTTAGAGTTTTAACTCAAAAAATACATCATTGGTTTATTATGCAGGGTATGTAGGCACTATAGATTGTGGTCTACAATGATATATTTGGACTACTACAAGAGGTGGTCTATCAGGTGGACCTTCAACCTCAGTTAATTCAATAAATGATGTTTTTCTGGTTTCCCAACTAAAGAGATATATATCAAATATTAACCATATTATTGAATGGGATGATTTGGATCTTGATCCAAACACCATTGTATTTGAGCAACTATATAAGGCCCCATCCTTAAACCATACTTAATATTGAATTAAATAAATAATTCACATTGAGGATCTTTTCAGGTTTAGAGTTTTAGAGAATTAGAACATAACTATTACATCTCAAAAGATTACAAAGTAGTCACTTGTAATATGTTTCCATAATAAAAAAAATCTTAAAAGAAACATGTCTAGTTCCATGTTTTATATAGCATGAAATTCCATTGATCCCATCCTTGACCTTATTCCACATTAAGCCCTGTGAAAAAAATTTCAAAAAAACTTGGGGTGAGCATAAAAAGCTCAGTAAGGGATACACAAAGAATGAAAACTGTTAGTTTTTCAAAAATTAATTAAACCATGTATACTCTATCAAAGTAATACCTTCACCTTCATGAAGTAGTAAAAACTCTTCACTGAATAAAGTATCATTACTTACATTTTTGTAACCAAAGGATTACCATAAAACCCATATAAAGAACACATAACATATATAAAGGTAACTTGGGACATAAACATTGTAGAGACCCGAAGCCTAACGTACATGGACATTACATTACATTTTCGGAATACTTAGTACATAACAAAAACACACACACAAGGATCGTAATAGTTTAGTGTCTTTGGAAACTCGGAACGTAATCTTCTAATCATGGTGAAAGATCTTCAATATCTCCCATAAAGATCTTCCCCTTTTTTTTACCTAAAACCTTTCTTTATATCCTGGGGAAAAGAAAACATAAAAGGGTGAGCTCAAATGCTCAGTAAGGGTAAACAAAAGAAATATCAATCACATCATATACATAAGAACATAGCTTTTGGAAATCTTAACCTGCAAAAGAGCTCATAATATCATATCATGGGATAAATCATAGAAGTGAAAATGAGATCCCCATAATCATAACATAAAACTTGAAACTTTGTGGCATGCACACATAATCATGGAAAATCATTTCTTGTTAGTCATGACTCATTGCCAAGACTATCTTAGTGGACAAAGTCCCTTTCTGAACTGAGTTCACTCCTCATTTTAGTCCTGTATCACTGAACCGAAATAACCTTCCGTTCCAGCCATGTCTATCTCATGAGATATAAAATCTTTACCCAATGCATTGGAGGGAGATATAGGTCCCACCCATCTTATAATGAATCCTTTCTTATGTGTGCCACATAATCATAAATCATACATCATCGCATAACCCATGTAATAAAAATGGGATTCTTAAACAACATGACATCATAAAACAATTCATATAAGATAAAGGAATTCATAAAAATATTTCCATCAAAACATAATCAAATCCATGTAATAATAGGGATAAAAACAGAACCCTTTTACTATCTTAGATGGAAAATAATTTTGATAAAATACTTGAACTTCATTCTTGAGGAAAATATCTTCAAAAACATTTTTCCTTTCATAACATGTCATAAAACTTTAAAATAAAAGAAAAATAAACTTGAAAACTTTTAAACGAAGCTTCTGGGAAATAATGTTTTAAAAATCCATTCATGCCGTATAAGTTAAAAAAAACATTCTTCGTACTTTTGTCGGAAAAGTCAAAAAGTACCTCGTACGAAAAACGACAAAAGATTCCTTTCATACATATTACTAAAAACTCACCGAAGGGTAAAAATGGATTTAAACAATTTTAGGTGGATGTAAATAATATTACATATTGATGAAACATGGATGTGGATGATAAAATACACCCGAATAAACAATCTCGGATAAAAATGAGATTGTGATATTTCCCTTACCTTAGGTCCGACTTGCTTTGTAAGTGTCCGAACCTCCTGTATAATGATTTAAATCATGTTATTGACTTATTACAGAATCATATTCATTGTTATGATATCATATATGGTTCACTTATGACATTATATTACCCGTTCTTTTGTAAATTCCATATTAAAGAAGCGTTTTGGGTAAAATCGTTTCATTTATCGTAGGTGTTTTGACTTGTTGTTATTGACATCATTATTACTTATATCATGATTTACTTACTTCCAGAATATGATTTATATATCATATATATTCAGTATATATATATATATAATAGGTAGATAAATAAAATGAAAAACACCGTTCATGGAGACGGTAGTCCGTACGTACGCATGAACGCTGTTTTTCTTTCCTTATTGTCTTGAAATGGAAGTAAGTAGATGACATACATATGTATATATATACATAAATCCAGTAGCTTTATAATGTCATATATTTCATTATTATTTCTTATATATACATTATAATCATTCTTAAATGGTTAACATGGAGAATGAATCTCATCGCGTCGTGGAGACGGTAGTCCGTACGTACGCACGAGCGATGATATCATTTCTATAAATATTGAATTGAATTGGAGTGGATTATACAATATATCAGAATCAATATGATGTTGTAATAACTATGTATAGTTATTCTTTACACCATTATACCCATCCATGTAAGTTGGTGGTGGAAAATAGATTACACCACGGCGTGGAGACGGTATTCCGTACGTACGCACGCGCGGTGATTTCTTTTTCCGTAGGATGGATAGATGGTGAAATAGGGTTGTTTCATACTTATAATAACATATCAGTATATGAGTGATACTGATGTTATTACTTCATAATGAAACAACCTATGAAGAAGAAGTGGAAGAATAAATAAAGATGAAAGAATTGGTAACGGTAATTACCTCTTCTTTGAAGTGCCTCTTTGAGACCTCCTCTTAGGGCACTAGAATTGGTATTTGAGGAAGACCAGAACCTCTAGGATGTTTCTAGGGAAGTGGAGAAGGGATTTTGGCAGGGTTTGGCCGAGCTTGAGTGCTCACATTGGTGTGACGAGGAGGGGAGGAGGTGTCCTTTTATAAGGGAGGAGAGGGGCACCTTAGGAATATCTCAAAATATTATTTTATATTAAAGTCAAAATCGGTTTATAATGGTTCCAAAGGGTCTTATTTCGAAGATAAAGTGGGGAGGGGTCGAAATCCTATCAACCAATAGAATTTAGAAAAGTTTAGGATATTATTTTAACCTTATCAATTAAATTTAACTCTAAGTTAAATAATTTAACTTTTACCATGTCTTTTTGTTTTCTTTCACTATATGGTTAATAAACTTACTATAACATGCCAAACGAACTCCAAATTGTTAATTATTAATATATATATCCTTATCTAAGTCATTTGGACGAACCTTAGATTTTTAGGAATACAATAACAATTAATAATATAATATTTGAATTAAAAAACTATTTTGTGTCAATTTTGACACTATTTGATATATGATTTTTGTGAAAGTCATAACAGAATTATATGTTCGAACCAAGTTGATTAAATCAACACTAATATATCATAGTAACCTAGAAAATTAGTGGAATTCATAAAAAATCTCAAATTACATTTATTTTGGTGTTTATAACATCAATTATGTCAATATTTCATTAATAAGATAATTACTGCATCATCGTTGTGTCAAAAATAAATTAAATTATTTTATGTCTAAAAATTACAAATAAAATACCATCATGTAGGAAATCTTTTTAGCTTTCTAATGAATATTTACAATCGAATTTATCTTATGTATAACACCATATTAAAAATTATTTACTTATTAAACGTTGATTTTAACTATTTTAACCTTTCTTTAAATAAATTAATAATAAATGTCCTAATCTAATCCAAGTGGGCCTAAATGGTCATCTTTTATTACTAAGTTTGTTTTTGATCGAATTACACTTGTCCAATAGAATTAGGACATGTGTTAGGGTAATATTAATATCATATTTATCTTTAGTTACCCTATTTACTATTAACCGCGGTAAAAAAAAGTAAAAAGTTACTATTCACCAAAAAATTATTTTCATCTCATTGAACCACATTTTAGTCCTTGATATTAACCGTGTCTCTCGGATTTTCGAAATTACATTCACAGAAGCGGTAAAATTATGTTTTATACAAAATTCAGTTTTTTAACCTACCACTTAGTGGTTTCACTATTCATCAAAAATTGAAAGTTTTCAGAAAAATACCAAAATTTCATCCTAAGATATATTTCATATTCCAAATTCAAAAATAAAATCTATTTTACCAAATTCATAACATAGAAGTTGCATTAATTAATTTTATAATTAAATACCGTTGTTAAAATAAATAGCGTGTTTTTAGGAAACAATATATATCAAAAGATTGACACTTGATTATGTCTGGTTTAAATGTGAAATTACAACCAATGACCAACATTGTATTAAATTGTAAAAATATATTCTAAATATACTTTAAAACCACTCAAATTAATAATTTATCACTATTAATTATTTCGATTAAAAAGGTTGTTTTTAATTATAATTTAGTAATTTTCACTATTCATCAGAATATGAAAGTTATCCGAAAAGTACCAAAATTTCACCTTAGGCTAAATTCGATACTCCGAATCCAAAAATGAAGTTAATTTTGAAAAATAAGGTTTACAAAATTTAAAAAGTGGTTATTACTATTCATAACGGCTAGTTTTAATAATATTTTAATAGCATATCGTTGTTTAGTGAAACTCGGTATTGCGTATTACACACACTATCGAGGAAGGTCGCGATTGCGTGTAATGCAAGGAAAGTCAAGGATGCATGTTGTGCAAGCTCCTTTTGGTGTAGCGTACAACACAAGACATTAATAAAATTAAAAAGAATATTTTTTACAAAATCTTGGGCTGTTACATTCTACCCCCCTTAAAATGAATTTCTCCCTCGAAATTCGTCGGGGTTATAAATGGTTTACTATTCGAAAGTTTCTTTAATAGAAACCCACATCGTAAAAAGGAATATCAAAACCAATCTTTAAAAACAAAAGTATGAAACGTAACGGTTACCCAAATAAACTAATCATTGGGTTTCCACATAGGTGAAAATATGGATATGGAAGAGAAATCTAACCATCATGTTCTGATGGAGAGTGGTAGAGAACATGGCTATGGAAAAGCCAACAATCACAAATCCATAAATTTTTGACGATCTATGGTACCATCCGATTCATCAGATATAAGATCACTAGGACAACATTTTTGGTTTTCAAGATCATTCCCCCTAAATTTGAAAATTTGAATTAGAATAAATAATTACTTTATTTTGGTACAATCTCACTGTTGTTCGTGCCTTGAACAATTTCCACTTCATCTCTTAAATAAATGAAGTTGAATTTGTTATTCGTGAAGTGTTATCAGATCATGTGATAGAATGACGGGTCATTCCATCTGTCTCAAACAAAAGGTTAGCAAAACTTATATACATAAGTCGATCTATAGTGAGATTAATCATATATGGTTCCTAAAATGGACTTATACTTCATATATCATACTTCTTAATATAATAAAACTAGTTTCTACTAAACAGGGACTTCCTGTAGGTCAGTGGTAGGTGATAAAGGCCAGTCGCACTTCGGTTGTGGGTTCGATTCCTACAGCCTTGTCCGAAGCGATGGACTGTCGCCCGTCCTGCAGGTTGTCCTTTTTCTAAAACTACGTTACTATAACATCCCATCAATAATATCGAAAATCTTCTATCCTTAAACAATACTAACTTATGTCCAACATAATCCAGTCTAATCTTTAGGCTTATCCATAATACTGCAGTCCACACACATAACATAGTGAAAACGATTACCAGAGATTTAATACCATCGTTGATCCCCATATATCATAAGATATGTTTTGTTGGTCACAATCCAAACATTCAAAGGCCTTAATCTTGTACTCTCTTGAATACCCATTGAACCTTATTGAAAACATGAGTGCTGTTAAAAGTTAACTCTTTCCACATACCAAAATCCTCAAAATTATTTATACTCAAACCATGATATCACTTAGTCCTTATATCAATCATGAGCTCATGAATACTATCAAACATTTAATTTTCTCCTTATCCCTTCATTATGCGCATATCATCTATATTCCAAAAATATCTGAATAACCTTTCATGGATACTGGTAACATTAATCATACACTTTAAAAACACAAGGAAAGGCAACAGTGTAACAATCCATAGATGTCTCTTTATTCCAAAATTATACATGATAAACATGTAATCATTCCACTACATTATCAAACCATTGACCGAGCTTCAAAAATTCTTTCATCTCACATATCATTTGTAGTCTCTTCATCATCATCCACATAAATACTACCCATATGACCATACTGATTCTCTTCATGAGTCTTTCCCTTAGGGAATTTGTTTGCATAATGCCCATACATTCCACATTTAAAACACTTAACCATTTTTGATGTCGTAGCAATACCATTATCCTCATCCATGGTGTTAACCGACCCTTTTCCTTTGCACTTACTTGCTTTGTATCCTTCTTTTCCACACCCAAAGCATCTTCCAGTTCCCTTGAAACATTCTCCTTGATGCCTCTTCCCACATGATTTACATAGGGGAAATTGAACTTTCTTTCCTCTATGATCATCATGGAACTCCATCTTTCTCTTATTAGTCGAGTCAGGAAACTTACCAAATTTTACTTCATTGATCATGTTGTGAGATTGCTGATTCGGCATAATAATGTTGTTTGGACATCCAAATCCCATTTCATTTGGTTGCTCATGAAGAATATCATTCCATTGTCCTTCATATCCTCCATTATCGTGAATCACCTTGTTTCCAGCCATTTTCTAAAACCTAAAAAGAATAGTGTGAGAGGCAAAAATCATGCTAGGGAAAACAACATAATAAAGGGGGAGTACCTTCAATATCCAACATCTTAGGTTTAATTATATGATCGTTAGCGTAATTCTATTACTATAACCTATTCGTATACTTATCCCTAGGGACATCCCTAGACATACCTTAGAAATATCTCTAGGGATCTCACTAACGTTTTCGCATCCTAGTTTCCAAAGGTTGACTAAACCTTTCCTCTGATACCAACTGTAGAGACCCGAAGCCTGATGTACATGGACATTACATTACATTTGCGGAATACTTAGTACATAACAAAAACACACACACAAGGATCGTAATAGTTTAGTGTCTTTGGAAACTCGAAACGTAATCTTCTAATCGTGGTGAAAGATCTTCAATATCTCCCATAAAGATCTTCCCCTTTTTTTTACCTAAAACCATTCTTTATATCCTGGGGAAAAGAAAACATAAAAGGGTGAGCTCAAATGCTCAGTAAGGGTAAACAAAAGAAATATCAATCACATCATATACAAAAGAACATAGCTTTTGGAAATCATAACCTGCAAAAGAGCTCATAATATCATATCATGGGATAAATCATAGAAGTGAAAATGAGATCCCCATAATCATAACATAAAACTTGAAACTTTGTGGCATGCACACATAATCATGGAAAATCATTTCTTGTTAGTCATGACTCATTGCCAAGACTATCTTAGTGGACAAAGTCCCTTTCTGAACTGAGTTCACTCCTCGTTTCAGTCCTGTATCACTGAACCGAAATAACCTTCCGTTCCAGCCATGTCTATCTCATGAGATATAAAATCTTTACCCAATGAATTGGAGGGAGATATAGGTCCCACCCATCTTATAATGAATCCTTTCTTATGTGTGCCACATAATCATAAATCATACATCATCGCATAACCCATGTAAAAAAATTGGGATTCTTAAACAACATGACATCATAAAACAATTCATATAAGATAAAGGAATTCATAAAAATATTTCCATCAAAACATAATCAAATCCATGTAATAATAGGGATAAAAAGAGAACCCTTTTACTATCTTAGATGGAAAATAATTTTGATAAAATACTTGAACTTCATTCTTGAGGAAAATATCTTCAAAAACATTTTTCCTTTCATAACATGTCATAAAACTTTAAAATAAAAGAAAAATAAACTTGAAAACTTTTAAACGAAGCTTCTTGTAAATAATGTTTTAAAAATCCATTCATGCCGTATAAGTTAAAAAAACATTTTTCGTACTTTTGTCGGAAAAGTCAAAAAGTACCTCGTACGAAAAATGACAAAAGATTCCTTTCATACATATTACTAAAAACTCACGGAAGGGTAAAAATGGATTTAAACAATTTTAGGTGGATGGAAATAATATTACATATTGATGAAACATGGATGTGGATGATAAAATACACCCGAATAAACAATCTCAGATAAAAATGAGATTGTGATATTTCCCTTACCTTAGGTCCGACTTGCTTTGTAAGTGTCCGAACCTCATGTATAATGATTTAAATCATGTTATTGACTTATTACAGAATCATATTCATTGTTATTATATCATATATGGTTCACTTATGACATTATATTACCCGTTCTTTTGTAAATTCCATGTTAAAAAAGCGTTTTGGGTAAAATCGTTTCATTTATCGTAGGTGTTTTGACTTGTTGTTCTTGAAATCATTATTACTTATATCATGATTTACTTACTTCCAGAATATGATTTATATATCATATATATTCAGTATATATATATATAATAGGTAGATAAATAAAATGAAAAACATCGTTCATGGAGACGGTAGTCCGTACGTACGCATGAACACTGTTTTTCTTTCCTTATTGTCTTGAAATGGAAGTAAGTAGATGACATACATATGTATATATATACATAAATCCAGTAGCTTTATAATGTCATATATTTCATTATTATTTCTTATATATACATTATAATCATTCTTAAATGGTTAACATGGAGAATGAATCTCATCGCGTCGTGGAGACGGTAGTCCGTACGTACGCACGAGCGATGATATCATTTCTATAAATATTGAATTGAATTGGAGTGGATTATACAATATATCAGAATCAATATGATGTTGTAATAACTATGTATAGTTATTCTTTACACCATTATACCCATCCATGTAAGGTGGTGGTGGAAAATAGATTACACCACGGCGTGGAGACGGTATTCCGTACGTACGCACGCGCGGTGATTTCTTTTTCCGTAGGATGGATAGATGGTGAAATAGGGTTGTTTCATACTTATAATAACATATCAGTATATGAGTGATACTTATGTTATTACTTCATAATGAAACAACCTAAGAAGAAGAAGTGGAAGAAGAAATAAAGATGAAAGAATTGGTAACGGTAATTACCTCTTCTTTGAAGTGCCTCTTTGAGACCTCCTCTTAGGGCACTAGAATTGGTATTTTAGGAAGACCAGAACCTCTAGGATGTTTCTAGGGAAGTGGAGAAGGGATTTTGGCAGGGGTTGGCCGAGCTTGAATGCTCACATTGGTGTGAGGAGGAGGGGGATGAGGTGTCCTTTTATAAGGGAGGAGAGGGGCACCTTAGGAATATCTCAAAATATTATTTTATATTAAAGTCAAAATCGGTTTATAATGGTTCCAAAGGGTCTTATTTCTAAGATAAGGTGGGTAGGGGTCAAAATCCTATCAACCAATAGAATTTAGACAAGTTTAGGATATTATTTTAACCTTATCAATTAAATTTAACTCTAAGTTAAATAATTTAACTTTTACCATGTCTTTTTGTTTTCTTTCACTATATGGTTAATAAACTTACTATAACATGCCAAACGAACCCCAAATTTTTTATTATTAATATATATATCCTTATCTAAGTCATTTGGCCGAACCTTAGATTTTTAGGAATACAATAACAATTAATAATATAATATTTGATTTCAAAAACTATTTTGTGTCAATTTCGACACTATTTGATATATGATTTTTGTGAAAGTCATAACAGAATTATATGTTCAAACCAAGTTGATTAAATAAACACTAATATATCATAGTAACCTATAAAATTAGTGGAATTCATAAAAAATCTCAAATTACATTTATTTTGGTGTTTATAACATCAATTATGTCAATATTTCATTAATAAGATAATTACTGCATCATCGTTGTGACATAAATAAATTAAATTATTTTATGTCTAAAATTTACAAATAAAATACCATCATGTAGGAAATCCTTTTAGCTTTCTAATGAATATTTACAATCGAATTTATCTTATGTATAAAACCATATTAAAAATGATTTACTTATTAAACTTTGATTTTAACTATTTTAACCTTTCTTTAAATAAATTAATAATAAATGTCCTAATCTAATCCAAGTGGGCCTAAATCGTCATATTTTATTCCTAAGTTTGTTTTTGGTCTAATTACACTTTTCCAATAGAATTAGGACATGTGTTAGGGTAATATTAATATCATATTTACCTTTAGTTACCATATTTACTATTAACCGCGGTAAAAAAAAGTAAAAAGTTACTATTCACCAAAAAATTATTTTCATCTCATTGAACCACATTTTAGTCCTTGATATTAACCGTGTCTCTCGGATTTTCGAAATTCCATTCACAGAAGCGGTAAAATTAAGTTTTATGCAAAATTCAGTTTTTTAACCTACCACTTAGTGGTTTCACTATTCATCAAAAATTGAAAGTTTTCAGAAAAATACCAAAATTTCATCCTAAGCTATATTTCATATTCCGAATTCAAAAATAAAATCTATTTTACCAAATTCATAACATAGAAGTTGCATTAATTAATTTTATAATTAAATACCGTTGTTAAAATAAATAGCGTGTTTTTAGGAAACAATATATATCAAAAGATTGACACTTGATTATGTCTGGTTTAAATGTGAAATTACAACCAATGAACAACATTGTATTAAATTGTAAAAATATATTCTAAATATACTTTAAAAACACTCAAATTAATAATTTATCACTATTAATTATTTCGATTAAAAAGGTTGTTTTTAATTATAATTTTGTAATTTTCACTATTCATCAGAATATGAAAGTTATCCGAAAAGTACCAAAATTTCACCTTAGGCTAAATTCGATACTCTGAATCCAAAAATGAAGTTCATTTTGAAAAATAAGATTTACAGAATTTAAAAAGTGGTTATTACTATTCATAACGGCTAGTTTTAATAATATTTTAATAGCATATCGTTGTTTAGTGAAACTCGGTATTGCGTATTACACACGCTATCGAGGAAGGTCGCGATTGCGTGTAATGCAAGGCAAGTCAAGGATGCATGTTGTGCAAGCTCCTTTTGGTGTACCGTACAACACAAGACATTAATAAAATTAAAAAGAATATTTTTTATAAAATATTGGGCTGTTACAAACATACTTAAGTGGAATAACCATACGGTCGACTTCCACACATATCACTTAATGGTATAGCCATACGGCCAATTTCCATACATACTTAATGGAATAGCCATACGGCTGACTTCCATACCCAATGCATTGGAGGTTATAACGTAACCACCTGTCCTGATATTCACGGCACCACCCGTTATATGGTTTATAACGTAACCACCCATTAAAATGTCCAAGTACCAATATAAAATCATAAAACATAAAACCAATATAAAGGAATGATAACATTTCCACGTTTCAATCACAATATATCATAATAGAATCCTTTATCAGAATCATTTTCAATACCAAAATACATAAAAGAGTATATGGTATTTATTTTATTTTTAAAAACATTACGGCTTGTTGAGGAATCCAAAGACCAAATAATACTCGCGGTGGCGGAAAAGGTCTTTTTCACCGCGTATGTTAAAAAAAACATTCCTTTTTGTCGTTTAGTAAAACGCTTCGTAGAAAAATATTCCTTTTGTATAAAAGTAAAATCCAAAAGGGTTTATACACCGTATAAAAGAAAGTTGTGTATAAAACGAAATATGCCTCAATGAAAGGAGATTGAGACGAAGTCCCTTACCTCGGGTCCGACTTGACTCGATTGTTCTTTAACGTCCTGAATAATAAACATGAGTTAATTTATACTTGATTAAGAACCTTTTTAAAGTTCATTATTCCTTTTATATCACTTATTTCCATGTTATAAACATTATACAACAATTTAAGTTAATAATGTTTGTTTTGTCGATATTTGGTTCTTAAGTCGAAAGTGGACTTCTTACAATTACATGTTGTTCGTGTGTTCAATGGTTCTTTATATCCAGAATGAAATTCCTGATTTGGATATCATATATATCATATATATTTAGAATATAAATGTATTTATAATATTACATAATCATTTAGAGGTAAGAAATGAAATGCACCGTTCATGGAGACGGTAAGCCGTACGTACGCATGAACGCTACTTTCATTTCTTTGTCATATTAATGGAGTTAAAACTAAATGAGAGGTATGTATATTTTAATTCCAGAATTATATTCATCATTTAGATATATCATTCATTATATATATCCATTATATACATGTACTTTTAATAGTACATTACATTTGGGGATATAAATGAAATGCACCGTTCATGGAGACGGTAAGCCGTACGTACACATGAACGCTAATTTCATTTCTATCTCATACTTTAATGGAATGAAATAATAATTATATAGAGTTATATTATAATTCCAGTATAACATCATATATAATAACTCCAAATCCATCCTTTACACGTACCACAAATGGCATTAACGAATCACATCACTTTGAGGGGGCGGTAGTCCGAACGTTCTTAAATGAAGATATCGTGTTTTACCCATAATGGAAACCATAAAGGTATGCCCAAAATGAAAAATAAATAAGCTTAAAGAAAACATAAAAATATTATATATCATATATTAATATAGTTACATCTTAATGGCCACCTTTGAAGGTGTTAAATGAGTATTCAACAATCATCGTTTCGGGAGGTAGAATTTCGCCATCCACGGAAACCGTATGTTCTTTAACCATTTGAGGTAGTTGTGTGAGAGTGTAGCCCGAATAAATCTTATAAAAACATCCTAGTATATTGAATATACTGGTGTGGTTACAAAATAAGTAAATAAAAAGATTTTAGGGGGTTGGAGAAGCAAAATAAAACAAATGAACAATACAGAATGAATTACTTTTAAAAGTGTAACTCCTTTTGATTTGAGCCTAAAGGCTTCCTTTGAAAGGATTATGCCCAATTAGAATCGTCTAGGATGAGGAGAGGGATGTGGAGAGAGTAAACGGGTAGGGTTTGGCCGAGCCAAAGGCATGAGGAGTGTGTGTAAGGTTGTAGAGGTGGGGTCCTTTTATAAGCGGAGAGGAGGGGCACTTTTGTAAAGTAAAGAAATATTACTTTATTTGAAAATGTGTTTCGATTTTAAAATGACCCACATTGAAATAATTCGAGGATAAGATGATAAGGGTTCTAAATCCACCCATCCAATAAGTTTTGGACATGTGTAGTTTATAGATTTTACATTATCTTTCCATTTTTTTAAATCGTCAAATAATGATGTCATCGGTGCATCATTATTATGTCAAAAATAATTTACTTTATATAATGTATAAAAATTATAAAAAAATACTATGATGTAGGAAATAGTTTTATCCTTACAATGACTATTTATAATCAAAAATCTGACTTGTATAACCCCATTTAAAAATTGTTTTAGTAAAACATATCATGTTTGTGCCATTTTTTACATTAACATTAAATAAAAGGTATTTATGTCATTTTCCAACCAATGTGGCTCCATGGGGTCCCCAAGTTGACCCATGTCTTTACATGGTCGGCCATGACACATCCAATTAGAGTAGGACAAGTGTCATGGTGTTTTCATATTTTTATAATATCATTTTTACCTTAAATTACACTAATTATCACTAATCGCGATTAAAACTTAATAAGTTACTATTCACCAAAAAAATTATTTTAATCTCATTGAACCACATTCTAATTTTTAATGACAACAATGTATGTCGGATTTTTGAAATTCAAAACACAATGATGGAAAAATTTCATTTAAACGGAAAAATCAGTTTTTTATAAGTACCACTTAGTGGTTTTACTATTCATCAAAAATTGAAGCTTTTCAGAAAATTACCAAAAATTCACCCTAAGCTATATTTAATATTAAAAATTCAAAAATGAAGTATATTTTACAAAATTCAATATATATAAGTCACATTAATTAATTTAATAATTAATTCCCGCTGTCAGAGCAAATAGCGTGTTTTTATGAAATAATAAGTATCAAAAGATTGACAGTAGTTTAAGTCTGATTTCAAAGTGATATTAATTCCAATGACCACTATTGGATTTAATGGTAAAAATATTTTCTAATTTAAATTTAAAACCAATTCAAAAGATAATCTAATCATATAAATAAATTAGATTAAAAAGATGTTTTTAAATAAAATACAACACTTTACACTATTCATTAAAAAAATGAACTTTATCGGAAAGGTGCCAAAAATTTACACAAGGTAAATTTTAATGTCCAGATTCTAAAGAAGAGTTATTTTTGGTCCAATAGAATTTATAAGATTGATCAAAATTATATTTAATGACGGTTCGCCGTCAAAAGGTGATATGTGAACCCTTAGTGAAAATTAGGGTATAAATGCCTAAAATTGAACTCTTTCCGTATTTTAAGCCTTTATATTTCATTGGGTAAATGTAAAAACATTTAAAAAAATATATAATCATATTTTAGTTATTTATATCCATTCCCGCCAGTACAACGGCTACTTGTTAACTAACATTTAAAAGAATATTATTTTATTACTTGTGTGCAACGTAAGTTTTCAAAGAAACTCATCGTTGCGTATCGAGTACGCTATCGAACATAGAAACCCCTTTTAATTAAAATTAATATTTAATTCGTAAATATTAATAAATATGAAAATTCTTTATTCTTTAATTACATGGGATGTTACATCCTTCTCCCCTTTTGGGAATTGCATCCTCGCAATTTTATTCACTTATCAAAATAAGTGGGGGTATTTATCCCTCATAGCATTTTCAGATTCCCACGTTGCCTCTTCAATCACATGGTTTTTCCACAAAACCTTTACCGGATGAATCACCTTATTCCGTAACACCTGCTCCCTGTGGTGAATAATCTGGACTGGTTGTTCTTCATAAGATAGGTTCTCCTCCAGCTGAACTACCTCTGGACTCAAAACATGAGATGGATCTGGCATATACTTCCTCAACATTGAAACATGAAAAACATTGTGTACCTTAGATAAAATCGGAGGTAAACCCACTCGGTAAGCAACTGATCCAAATTTCTCCAGAATTTCATATGGTCCAATAAACATTGGACTCAGCTTTCCTTTCTTACCAAATATCATCAAACTTTTACAAGGAGAAACCTTGAGAAAAACATGATCACCTACCTCGAAAGATAGATCCTTCCTCCCGTTATCCGCATAACTCTTCTGCCTGCTCTGAGCTATTCTCATGTGCATCTGAATCAACTGAACTTTTTTTGCCATCTCTTCTACCAATTCTGGCCCCTCAGCTTCCTTTCACCCACTTCATCCCAAAATGCTGGAGTTCGACACCGCTTCCCATATAATGCCTCAAATGGTGCCATCTGTATACTGGAATGAAAACTATTATTATAAGAAAACTCAACCAAAGAAAGATGTTGGTCCCAACTTCCCTGATAATCCATCGAACAAGCTCGTAGCATATCCTCCAAGGTCTGAATTGTTCGTTCTGATTGCCTATCTGATTGAGGATGAAAAGTTGTACTAAAATTTAATTCAGTACCCAACGACTTCTGAAGGCCTTTCCAAAAGTTAGAAGTAAACCTGGGATCACGATCTGATGCAATGGAGAGAGGAACTCCATGTAACATGACTATCTCTTTAAGATACAAACGGGAAATTTGATCAAGAGAGAAAGTATCTCGTATAGAAAGGAAATGAGAAGACTTGGTCAAGCGATCAACCATAACCCAGATTGCATTATTACCTCGAGATGTCTTCGGTAATCCCACAACAAAGTCCATGTATATTTTTTCCCATTTCCACTCTGCCACTGCTAAAGGCTGAAGGATCCCTTTCGGTAACTGCCGCTCTGCTTTAACCTGTTGACATGTGAAACACTTCACAGTAAAATCAGCAATATCTCTTTTCATTCCATCCAACTAGTAATACACCCGCAGATATCTGTACATCTTAGTACTGCAAGGATGAATTGAAAACGGGGAACTATGAGCCTCACATAACAACTCATTCTTCAACTGTGAATCAGAAGTCACACATAACCTCTTCAAA
Source organism: Viscum album (assembly GCA_963277665.1). Taxonomy (NCBI): domain Eukaryota; kingdom Viridiplantae; phylum Streptophyta; class Magnoliopsida; order Santalales; family Viscaceae; genus Viscum; species Viscum album. The sequence goes on along the minus strand of OY728146.1, from coordinate 1,207,926,126 downwards.
AACCTCAAAACACAATCATTATCAATGTTGAATTCAGGCAACTTACCTTTCTGAAGCAGCTCTACCTTTTTCAGCAACCCGCTGTCTTGCTTCTGTACTTGCTTGATTCTGTCTGATAGAGAAGATTTTACTGATACCTGAAACAAAACAGAAGGAATTCCTACACCAACAACTTCTATGACAAAGTTCATCAAATCAAAAACAAAAGGATCTCGTTCCAAACATAGCATGGTTAATGAAGCATTACTTTTTCGACTCAAAGCATCGACCACGTTATTTTCTTTTCCCGAATGGTAGTGGATTGTAAAATAATAATCCTTGATTAATTCCAGCCATCTCCTCTGTCTCATGTTCAATTATTTCTGAGTGAATATATACTTTAAACTTTTGTGATCATTATATAGTTCACACTTTACTCCATACAAATGATGCCTCCAAATTTTAAAAGCAAAGACAACAACAGCTAATTCCAAATCATGTGTAGGTTAATTTACCTCATGAGTTTTCAACTGTCGTGAAGCATAAGCAATTACCTAATCATTCTGCATAAGGACACAGCCAAGTCCCTTCAACGAAGCATCACTGCATATAACAAACACACCATTCCTGGAAGGAAGTTCCAAAACTGGATCATTCACCAATCTTCTCTTCGACTCCTGAAAACAATCATCACATTCTTTTGTCCATATGAACTTAACACCCTTACGATTTAGCTTAGTCATTGGACTAGATAACCGTGAGAAATTTTCAACAAACCTTCGGTAGTAACCTACCAAACCATGAAAACTACGGATCTCGGTTACATTTGTGGGTCTTGGCGATTCTTCAACAACTTTTGTTTAAGTAGGATCAACAGTTATACCATATTTTGAAACCATGTGACCTAGGAAAGAAATTTGCTGTAACCAAAACTCACACATGCTGAATTTTCCATATAGTTTCTTTTCTTTTAAGGTTTTCAAGATAACCCTTAAATGACTTTCATGCTCCTCTTTACTTTTAGAAAACACCAAAATATCATCAATGAAAACAACCAAAAACTTATCCAAGAACTCATGGAAAATTCTATTCATAAGATCCATGAATACAGCAGGTGCATTAGTTAACCCAAAAGGCATAACTACAAATTCATAATGGCCATATCTAGTATGGAACACAGTCTTCAGAACGTATTCTTCTTTTACTTTCAACTGATGGTACCCTGACCTCAAGTCAATCTTTGAAAAATACTTAGCTCCCTGGAGCTGATCAAACAAATCATCGATATGAGGCAAAGGATACTTGTTCTTAACAGTAATATTATTCAAGGCTCTATAATCAATGCAAAGTCTCATTGATCCATCTTTCTTTTTAACAAAAAATATAGGAGCTCCCCATGGTGATGTGCTAGGTCGAATGAAACCTTTATCTAATAACTCCTGCAATTGTTTCTTTAACTCTAAAAGTTCAACTTGAGCCATTCGATAAGGGGGTTTTGAAATTGGATTAGAATCAGGAACTAAGTCAACAGTAAATTCAACTTCCCGATCATGAATAATACCAGGCAACTCATCAGGAAAAATATCAAGATACTCATTTACCACTGGAACATCATTAATCTGAACAGTTCCTTCATTTTCAACAATATGTGCAATGTAACATTCATTTCCATCTTTTACTAGTTCCTCAACTTCCTGATATGTTATCAAAATCAAGGGTTCATTCTTGTACACAAACTGAAAATATTTTTGAAAAGAAACCATTTTAGATCTGTAGTCAATCTTAGCATGATAAACAGAAAGCCAATCCATTCCCAAAATAACATCAAACTCTACTAGAGGCAAAACAATAAGGTTTTCTGGTAGTTTCTTTCCACACAAAAGGATAAGAAGGTTCTTATAATTCCTTTTTGTCTCAACATTACCTCCGGGTGTTTTTACCATAAGTTCAGGATTCATATCATGATATGGAATTTCCAATTTACTAGAAAACTTCTCAGAAATTAAAGAGTGTGTAGACCCTGAATCGAACAACACATTGGCATAATCTAAACAAACAAACATTGTACCTGATACCACTTCATTTGATGGCCCAACATCTGCTGAAGTTATTGGAAAGGATTTCACCACACCTTTCTGCTTGTAGTCTGGATGGATTCCCCCAGTTGAGTTCTTCGTTGGACACTCGTTTTCATAATGACCCATTTCATTACACTTAAAACATCTTACCGTTGGCTTTTCATTGACTGCTTGATCATCTTCCTTACAGTTACGAGCAATATGACAAGACTTACCACACCGAAAGCACTTACCGTACATGGATAAACATTCTCTTGGATGCATTTTACCACACTTCTCACAGGATGGATATTTGGTTTTCTTACCTCCTTGCTTCTTTGATGAATTCTTCCCCTTTTCCAGCCAACTGGACCTCTTATTCTTTCTTTGTCATAGAACAGCTGATCATTGGCAAACTCCATTTCCACCTTCTCCGCACATCAAACAAGTTTTTCATAACTTTTGAACTCTCGAGAAGCTAAAGCCATCCAATACTTTGGCTTTAACCCTGAGTAAAAACGGTTTATTTTACTATCAAGATCTCGTATGATGTTTGGAGCATACCTTTCCAATCGAGTGAACTTTGCTTCATAAGCAGCCACTGAATTGTCCTCCTGCCTCAATTCTAGGAACTGTTTTTCCATCCTAAGACAAACCACCTTAGGAAAATATTTCTCAAGAAACATACGTTTGAATTCGTCCCAGTGAAGATCCTCAATCTCATCACTATCCCTGATATTTTTCACCATCGACCACCACTGATCAGCTTCACCTTCAAAACGGTAAACAGAAAGACTAACCTTTTGATGTTATGAACACCCCATGACATCAAAAATCATCACCAGTGATTTAATCCACCCTTCAGCTTTCGGAGGGTCAGATGATCCTTTGAATGATGGGGGATGTTGCCTCATGAAATGTTCCACCACTGATATGTTCCGCTGCGGTTGATCTGGCTGATCTCGTGCATGGATAACACCACCATTTATAGCCTGAGTCAACTATGCCATCACTGCAACAAACTGTTCAGTTCTGATTCCGACCATCTCAGGTTGCTGATTTGGAAGGTTGTCTTCCTCCTGATGTCGTCCCAACATAGTTGCTTTGTTTCCTCTGTGGAAAACCATTCTGAACACAGAAATATCTTAGGCGAAGCAACATGGTAATCCGTAAATGCTATATCATTTCAATCATATCATAAATTAACTTATAATTTAACAATTTTCTAACTCCTAAAGTTGTCTAAACCAACATTTAATACCAACTATAAGGCCCTAGACTTAAACCTTACTTAATATTGAATTAAATGAATAATTCATATTGAGGATATTTTCAGGTTTAGAGTTTTAGAGAATTAGAACATAACTATTATATCTCAAAAGATTACAAACTAGTCACTTTTACTAAGTTTCCATAATAAAAAAAACTCTTAAAAGAAACATGTCTAGTTCCATGTTTTATATAGCATGACATTCCCTTGATCCAATCCTTGACCATATTCCACATTAAGTCCAGTGAAAATCATTTCAAAAAAACTTGGGGTGAGCATACAAAGCTCAGTAAGGGATACACAAAGAATGAAAACTATTAGTTTTTCAAACATCAAGTAAACCATGTATACTGTATCAAAGTAATACCTTCACCTTCATGATGTAGTAAAAACTCTTCACTGAATAAAGTATCATTACTTTCCTTTTTGTAACCAAAGGATTGCCATTAAACCCATATAAAGAACACATAACATATATAAAGGTAACTTGGGACATAAACATAC